>CM058154.1:18575882-18965882 GCA_030254885.1 Vitis rotundifolia | reverse complement strand
ACCGGCCTTAATCATGACCATCCCTTTAGGAGGGTTGCAACTTGGGTGGTGTGGGCTGGGTTGATGCTGGCTCGAATACAATTGAATTAAGAAACACTCCATCCAACTTCAATCAAATTCAACTTCTCAAGCAAAGTACTCAATCTAATTCAACTTTTCTAGTAATGGATTGATTCTTCAATCTTATTTGGTTTAGACAAATAAGTGTTAAGAGGTTTTTTAAGACTTTCATTAGGTTTACATTGCTATATGGAAACATTGAATTTATTATTATTATTATTATTATTATTATATACAGTAATATCTCAACTTGAGCTTATCGGGGCTGACCCCTACCCTATGTCAAGATCCATCTACATTGTTTTTTAAAAACTTTCTTTTATATATTTACATTTAAATTTAAATAATAAATAAAACAAAATTTCAAGATAATAACAAAAAAAATAAAAGAAAAAAAAAATACACAAACAAACAATATAATTATAGTTTCATATTTTTTTCTTCAAATTTATAAAAAAGTAAATAAATATTATTATAGAAAAAAAATTATAAAAATATTAAATCAAGCTCAATTAAGCTTATTCAATAATGAAATCTTCTACGACTTTAAAAGATTTATTGATATTTTATATTTATTTTTGTGAAATTGAGGTGTAATTAATCTCGATTTTTATGATAATAAAATTAGGTTTAGATTTAATAATTATATTTGATCGTGATGGGCAAGAAAGATTCCCAAATAGGCATTCATAAATATGAAGTAAATCATGAAGAAAAAAAAAAATCATCAAAATTAAGTGAAGAAGCAAATGAGTTAAGTTGAAAAAAATTCAACTTTGATTTTACATTCATAAATATTGTGGTAATTTTTTTCCTCAAAATGCCAGGCAAGCCGGCCCTGGTGGTACCACCATCCACCATCATCAATTGTCACGTTAACATCCCATGCCACTATTTTACGATGCTAGCTAAGGGATGTGGTATCAGTGTCCACACTAATATCATGTCACATTAACATTTCACAACTTTATACTAAAATTCATGTCACATTGACATTTATTTTCTTACTTCAGCCAAAAAGCTAAATTGAAAAGGATCATAAATTATAATTTAAAGAGACAATATTGATTTTTTTGAAGTTTTATGGAACTGAAATAGCTTACTTATTATATAAGCCATTAAAGGAAAATTCTATAACAAGTAATATATTTATATTTTTTATGTTAAACTTATTTTTAATTGAACAACTTTTTCGATATAATTTTATATTAAGGTTATTTGATTAAAAGGAACATTCAAAACTCAAAATTTGAAATTTAACCCTCCTCTATCGTATTTTTGGCCTCATTTGGACAAAAATGTCTTTATTATTTTATTACAAAAATAACCATATCTTTTAAATCCTATATATAAATACTTGAAATGATAATGAACATTTATATAAAAAAAAAAAATAGTTATTTTTCGAGTAAAAATATGGGAATAGTTAAATTCACAAATAGAGGGATCATTTTATCCCTTTTAATCAATTAATTTTATATATCAGATCTAGATAAAAAAAAGTTTTTTATTGAGATTAAAAAAAAAAAAAAACTTTTCATTTTTTATAAGCTAGTTCAATTAGCTTTTGTACATCAATAACCCTTTTACTCGGTAAACCTTCAAAATTTAAGGTTGGGAAAGAGGAAAAAAAAATGTAAATTGCAAAAAGATCACTTGAACGTGTAAGTTTTGAGTTTAATATGCATATCATACTCCTTAATACTTCTGATTAATTTTCTATAAACTTTTCATATGATCTCGTTTTAGTTTGGCTCGACAGACCTTTAAGCATGAGCGACCAAGGACATGTTTGAATGACTTGAAACATTTAATGAGAAATGAGTCTTATTTTCTCCTAAAATCTAAAATAAATACTAATAATATTAAAAGTAATAATTATTTAGAAAAAATTGAGTTTGGTTAAAAACAGTAAGACGTTTCAGCCATTTGAACAAGTACCCTCTCTTTGCTTTTTCACTTACATTTTTTCTCCTTTTTCTCCTTTTTCTCCTTTTTTTGTTACAATTTTTCTGTTATACATTTTGCCATACATTTATCTATGCAATCTATGAATAAAGACGTTTCAGCTTCCTTTCAGTGGGCTGACAAAACCTCTTTACAGGTTGAATGGGCCAATGGGGCCCAAGCTCTAAAACGGAGTTGGGCTTTTGAGCGAGCGTGGACCCATTTCCTGAAGAGGAAGGTGGACAGGTCGCAGCAGTGCCCTGTGTCTCTCAAAGGAAAGACAAAAATCTAGTATGATACCGAGCATCTTCCTCTGAAAAACAAAAGTTTTTTTTTTTTTTTCATAATTACCAGGTATTAACAACAACATTTAATGGCTAATTATTACCGATTAGTAATTACAAATATGGAAAAATAAAAATTACAGAGAATAGTGGAAGAATCCAAAAGCCAAAGGGATTCACATGGGAGATGGAGATGGGTCACACTGCTCAAGGTATCACTGGTCCAAACCTCTTACACTCCATTAACGACTTCTGTTCACCGCCCTGACAGAAGGAGAACATTGCCGGACACCTGTACAAGCAGTTATCCGCAAGCCTCACTGTTGCCCCGTCTGGTCTCAGCTCCATTAACGGTGCTGGAATGGGTCCGAACAGGTAGTTCCCTCCCAGCATTAGTCTCTCGAATGGGGACACTCCGGCGTCGGGAACCACAGCCTTCAAGGCGTACTGGGTGGGTATCATTCCTGTGAACTTGTTATTCTCTAGAGAGAGAGCTGAGAGCTTTGTCATCAAGGCCAAGAAAGATGGCAAAAATCCTCGGAGGTCGTTGTAGCTCAGGTCCAGGGCTATGAGTTGGCTTTGGGTGGCCGGGTTGGTGGGGACTTCTATGGAGTTGAAGTGGTTGTTGGAGAGGGTGACCTGTTGCAGAGTGGGGTGGTCGAAGACGAAAAAGGGGACTGAGCCATTGAGTCGGTTGTGGCTCAGATCCAGTACCTGTAAAAAGCTTAGATTTTTTATCGCTCGAGGGATGTTTCCTTCCAAGCTGTTGTTTCTCATGGAAATTTCGACCAGTGATGTCGGAAATGTGGCTGGAACTTTGCCGGAGATGGCGTTACCGCTGGCGCCCAGGAAGTAAAGGTTTTTTAGAGAACCCAAATCGGGAAACTCTCCTGACAGCTTGTTACCTTGAAGCTCCAACCTTTTCAAGTTCACCAGACCGTTGAAACTCGCTGGAACTGCTCCTTCAAAACTATTGCTGTCGAGATATAGCTCTTCCAGGCTATGCATAGACCCGATGGAAGTGGGTATCTCGCCGGAGAAGGAGTTTCTTGATAGCCCAAGTCGCCGTAGACGAGTCAAGTTTGACAAAGAAGCAGGAACCGACCCAGAAAAGAAATTATCGGAAAGGTCCAGAGTCTCTAAGTAAGGAAGGTTCCAGGAGGCAGAAGAGAGCGAACCGGCGTAACCCGCCTGGTCGAGACTGATTTCAGTAACTCGACTGGTGCCGGAGACGACGACATCGCACCTGAACCCACAAGTGAAGAGCTCGCCGAAAACGCTGTCGCATGGATCAACTGAGAAGTCCCACGAGCTCAAGCAAGAGCCGGGAGTCACTGAGCCAGGGTCGAGTCCTTTTCTCAGCTCTTTCAGCACCTCTATATCTCCCCAGTAGGTCTTGGAATCTCCTAAAAAAAACAGAGCTGCAACTGCAATCACCAGAAGCAGAGAAGACAGGGGAAAACAAGGAGCGCCCATTCTCTGCTTTCGTAAGAGAGTGTTTGGAGTTTAGATTTCGCTCAAGAGAATTGAAGATAACATGAGAAACGGTAAGTAAGAGACAGAGAGAGAGAGAGAGCGAGAGAGACGGAGTGAACGAGGAGCGCAAGTTTAGTGGATGAAATTGGAATTTGGAGAGGAAAGGTGCAAGTTGGGAGGGCACAGGACGTGGCTTTTAGTTTTGGGTTTTACCCTTCCCCTGTTATAGCTCAAGAGATCTTATCTGGGTATTTTCACGGGCAATTGTCAGAGACTCCAACGGCCCTATTTAAATTTAAATTTGTTTGCTTTGCTGTGAAAGCGAGAGGACTGTCTCGGTTGTTAGCAACCGCTATACTCTGTCCATACAACACTCAAATCGGCAGCCAAAAGCCATCCATTGGCAGCCCAACCTACACACTCCCTTCAAACAAGCCTCAAACACCCGACAAATTACTTTTTAATATCGTTCTCCTAAACCCAGATTTTCAAACCATGATTCGAATATATTTTACAAATTTATTCTTCCAACAAACATTTCACCTAATTTATTTTTTTTAAGGAAAAAAATAAAAAAAATCGCCACCAATCGTCCATTTTCGAGATGTCCGTGCTGTCCTTCAAGATATGGGAATGTGGGCATATGTCCTGTGCATAGAAAACTCTTGCATCACCACCCATTTATGCCAGATTAATTATATTGGCAGAGAAATCACACCATTGAAACCATTAAAGTAGAATTATTTAGTGGTAATCTAAAATCGAATGAAATGTTAGAATATTGGAGTTTGGAATCCAATGCCAACTCGAAATGTTAGTAGGTACAAGACCTCCCAAGCTGGGCTCGTTTGGTCTTAAGGTCCCCACTGTAAAGATTAGTGGTTGAATATGTCCATTTAGCCTTTTAAAAGCTGGGGAATTCAGATTCTTATCGTGTACTTCCAACAACTTCTTTGTGATTATTTCTGTGCATTATGATTTTGCACCCAACCAACGATATATCCAGATGTTCATGATTCATTAGCAATCATAGGTACAACTTTCAAGTCAGAATTAAGATCAGGATTTGTATTCAATGAGCGGATGAGGATGAAACGTGGCATGTTCGAGTAACAAATGATTAGAGTGTTTGGTAACCCACGTATGTTCATGATTGGATTTCCCTCGTATTTTACTACTAAATTCGTTATGAAAAATGAATAATTAATAATAATCATAGTAATAATAGTAGCACGAACAACCACCAAATTGAACATGGAAGTCCATAAGTGGCAAAATTGATACCTATGTGTAACAACTATGGTGTAAACAATGACAAAAATGATTTGATGTCACCAAACAAATAATACCTAATTCTGGATGTGATAGGTCAAACCTTGAAATTAAAACGGGGTGGTAAAAAAAGCCAAGATATAGATCCATTGGATTGAATCAATTTTGATTATGTAGGTGGGAATTTGGTATGATTAGAGAAGGTACGAGTAGCGCACCGCAGAAGTTCCTTCGTCGGTAGAAATGGAAGATGCCATGCCCACTACTTACCAGCCGTACAATGCCTATTGCCACCAAAATGGTTGGCACAAAGTGGGTTACGTGGGCTTTCCGAATATCTGATCCCAGGCCATCTCTGTCTCCTCGATCGATACCAACCCATTATTACATTCCCCACCTCTCAGTACATTGGCATATATAGACATATTACATGATGAAATGCAAAACATTTTTGATGTCACGGAGACTATGTTAGTTTTCCTTTAAGCTTTGTAAATTATGTAAACTTTGAAAAAAAAAAATTATAATAATTAAAAATAAAACACCAAATTTAAAATGTAACAATTTATTTTTAACTTTAATTTTATTGTATATAGATTGCAAATGTAAAAAATATATAAACTTTTACATAATCTTATTTACCATTTATTTCCCTTATATTTGACAAGTTCAAACTTTTTCTATTTTTTTTTTCCTCCTCGTTGTCCTGATCCAAACAAAGAGTTAGCAAATCAATACAAAAATCATATTTCAAAAGTATTATATTCCACAATTAAGATCGGAATTTCGAATTTTATATACATTGAGGGCTTGAAGATGAAATATTTTATCTAATTCCATGTTAAAATATTGAGTAAAATTACATTTTTAAAAGTAGAAAAAGCTCAATGAAAAAGGAATCACCCAAGTCTTGTCGTTGGGGAAAAAGAACAGCTTCAACAATTTTTTTAGTGTCCCTCTTTCGAAAGGTTTGTAAAGATGAGGAGATGGCAATAATGACACGTTGTGAGGACCAATATATGGGTAGGGTCGGTACTGAAATGGGTAACAGTTTCTTTCATTATTTAACCAAAAAAACAATGCAGAACCGAAGAAAGTTCGATCAGTCGTGGACCACCACAATTTAACTTAAACAAGGGGCAAAGTAGAGATAGTGAGAATCATCCATGAAGCAAATAGATAGAGCCAAACACTACAACCACCGTCCCCGCTATTCAAAGTAACGTGTCTTGCTTCGATGGCACGAGAACCGCACTAAACGTCTGTTTACATGTTTGTATCCTCATTCTGGGCAGTTAGTACACCTTGATTTAAAAGCAAAATCTGGGCGAAAGAGGAATGGGCACAAAGCGCACAGCTTGTCAGGCCACTATAATATTTCATGGGAACTTGGGTGTCTACCAAGTATATTGCACCGTGAACCTGTAGAAGGAGTTACTTCTAAACAAAAGGCAAATGATGGCTCTGGTCAAATCCAAACTGACACGATGGCCACCATGATAATAGGCAATCAAGGAAATTTTACTGCTTTGAATGCTGTAAAGGACATAATTATCCTTTTATTTCATCTGATGAAGGACCTCAAATTTCCTGGGCCAAGTCTGGTTATGAAGAGAGAGAAGAAACCAGAATCTTGTATCCTAAATTCTTCCCAATGAATCTAATGCTACTATTTAGCTTAGTGTCGTTCTTTCACTTCGTTTTTTTACCTTGAAGAATTCCCCCTCCACCCCCTCTCCTTTGGTTGGTTCCTTGTTCAACATTTAATCAGCAAACCCAAGGAGGGTAACTAGAACTATGAATGCAGATTTCCGGCCCTCAATTGCAGAGAAATGAGAATACCCAAAATTTACAAAATAAGCCCATTAGGCCTGAGCCTAATAAAGAAAAGGAAGAAAAGGGCTATCAATTAACACTACCACTACCTACAGGATGAACTATTCATTTCTTTTTTCTTTAGGTGAAGGATGGACAATATATAAAAAAACATAATAGGGCTATACATTCTATGGATGGGCAGCAAACTGACATTCCCCATGAGAAGGGTAAACTCAACTGAAACTAAAATTAGTTTATGAAAACGGACTGGAAAAGGAGAGGAGATGCACCTTTCAACAGAATTCTTCGAGTCATGGAACCCCATTAGGGGACCATTCAAAATTGGTGCTCTTTACTTGGCCTTTTTTGGCAACATTTGCCAGATACTGCCTCACAGATTTTTGATTCACTTCAAACACAAATCTCATTCCCCTTATCTGCAAATCAACCATTTGCCATAGATTGGTTAGGCTTGTAAAAGTTGAACAACTACAATGCAAGCATTCTAATGCATATAGAAAATAGCATGTTTGATGCTTGAAAGAGGGCATAGAGTTGCAACAAAAACCAACATCAGAGGTTCCTGGGACTGAAAGAATTTGATGAAAAACAAACAATAAAAGCAACAACACAAAATAACCAAAGATTTTCATGTTATTCAGCTTTACTCTATGTTCACATGGGGTAAGGATTGAGAAAGTTTCACCCACAATGAAGATGACCACAACGCTAGCTCCCAAGATGTCAAACCTAACCCACTCCTGTCAAATCTAACCCAAAACCTGATGCATTCTCAATATTTTTAAAGCCCAAATAACCCTTAATATTGTTTTGTTCAGTTGATCTACAAGGCAGAAACATGGAAGGGTTACAAATGAAGGGGATGGAATTTGAGACACCATCACAACATAGGCCAAAACATGTAAAATCATTTATTTGGCTCTTTTTTTGGTAAGTCACCGTATTCATATAGAATTGAAGCAATATACCTGGGTGCTAGATTACAGGATTGTATGTTCAATAATAAAAACTTCTAGCATATAAAGCTTAAAATTTTATAATCACATTGCAGCTCCTCTGTACAATTCACATGAACAAGTATTTTGGTAGAGGTCGTTGATCAGGTATTGTACATCTTTAACAATGTAGTTAAAGGAGTTACCATTGATGTTTAGTTGCATATACATAAATGTTCATCAAACTTTTTTTTTACGGTGTGACCTAGAAAAACCAGAAACTTAACCACGTAAAGAAACATTGCTGCACTGTTGCATTATCAACCTTATACATAAATAGCTATTTTTATATATTTTTTTAATTGTGATGACATGGATGACAATGAAGAAACCTGCAAAACCACAAATCACTTGAAAATTCTTTTCATGCATACCCAAAAATATGATCTTCAAAAGAAATTGTGGAAATTACATGAGAGCAAACACCTATTTCATGCACCACAATTTTGATTAGTGAAAACATATAAGAGAAGACCTCTGATTGGGGGTAAAGATATTAAAAAGCAGAATTGAGGTAACAAAGAAGTTAAAGAATGGCAGGAAAAGAGCACCATGATTGTATCAGTCATTTCAAAGTTAAAGATGGAAAACCACATACCTCTATCAAACTACTTGAACTAAGACCCCCAACCTGTCCAGTAGCGACTTCTTGGCCATTCAATAAAATTACATTCTTCCCAAGATTCTTCAATAAGAAAGATCCATCTCCTTGCATCCTTATGATAGCCTAAGCAGATGCAAGGAAGACTAGTCATACTCACATGTTATGCAGGGCATTGAGGGTTGTAAGGGATATCCAAGAAGCCTAAATGGTGTGATAAAAGGTAAAGTAGTAACAGTTACTTCTTGTTCTTAACTAAATTAGCCTAGGCTTGAGGTAAATAAAAGAAAAGAAAATGAAACAAGAAAAAGGAAAGAAAAATACCACACTATCCCAAATTTGAACAATAAAAGTTCATTCTAAAGGGTAAAAAGGTCCTTGAAAACATTCACCCATTACATGAGTATCTCAGGATCCCACAGTTATGGTTCAGTTTCAGCAGCTATGGTATCCTCTAATTATTAATATTTCCCATTTCTAATCGACCATTTGAGATAAGAATATCCTATACAAAAGATAACTAATTACCTAATTAAGCAATCAAATGAAACAGGGTGTTAATAAAGTTTTCCTAAAAAGAACCACCAAATCGATAGCGAGTCTGCAGCCCCTTCGTTGAAATCTAGAAATGACACAGCCATTTATCTTGCAAGGTGTTCATTTTAATTGCTCAAATTCTGAAAAACAATATTATATTTATGACACAATTCTCTCTAATTCCCCCAACAATCAGGTGATGCGGCAACATTCAGCGAGTTGCCATGCTTGACAATCCATATCCTAGTCAAAATGCGATACATATCAGAGTACTCACAGATAAAGTACACATCCCATAAATTTCCTTTTATCTAATAACCACAAGAACTACAAGCTCAAAAAGGGTCTTGCAAACCATCAATATCTACAACACATGTCAAGGAAATCACAAAAATCCCACCTGCCGTCTAGATATTTTATTAGCACGCCCTTCCTTTGACAAGTCAATATCAACATCAATCTCATTTGTTGCTCTACCAAGTATTACCTACAAAGCAGAAGGTGGTTCCATTAAGAGAGAGAAAATAGTCAAGCTAAAAATTGATGAGCATCGTATAACCCCAATAAAGAAAGCCTCAAATCTCAGCGTGGAAAATAATCATGAGCTCAGCAACTAGCGCCCAAACCAGTCAACAGAATTGTATAAAACCAGACTACATCTCAAACAAAAACATTAATTGTGTTGGAGTGCATGATATACACTGTGGACCTAAATCCTACAAGCTTAAACCTATAGGAAAATTCGTTGTTTAACATGATATCAGAACCTCATTGCCCTTGAGGCCTGACTCAAGGGGTAAAGGGTTGGGAAGGGTATGTGGGAGGTTCCAGGTTCAAGTCCCAATGGGGACAAAAAATTTACCTATAAAAAAAAAAGATATCAAAACCTCATTTGGCAGGAGGTCATGCATTCAAACTTCACCGCATGTTCATTTCCCCACTTTATTAAGCCCAAAGGAGGTTGTTTGTGATTTTTTTTAATCTATGGGCTAGCGTGTGTTTATGTGTCTCTCCATGTGAAGTATGGGGTCATGAGGGAGGGTGTTGGAGTGTATGATATACATTGTGACCCAAATCTTACAAGCTTAAACTTAGGGAAATTGGTTATCCATGGGCTTGCATGTGTCTCTCCATTTGCATATGTGTCTATGTGTCTCTCCACGTGCAAGTATGGGGCAGCCCGTGAGGGAGAGTGTTGGAGTGCATGATATACATTGTGGGCCCAAATCTTATGAGCTTAAGCTTTTAAGGAAATTGGTTATCCATGGGCTTACATGTGTCTATGTGTCTCTCCACGTGCAAGTGTATGGTTGCACATGAGAGAGTGTGTTGGAGTGCATGATATAAATTGTGAGCCCAAATCTTACAAGCTTTAAGCTTTTGCTTAACAGATTATAAATAATTACTAAACACAACACAACAATACAAGAAGGATACAACATATACCAATTCAAAAACAAGTCATTTGATCATCATAAGCTAATTAGTCATGGCATAAAATATTGGCAGCTCCAGCAGTGAGTACATTTCCAAAATTAAACCAAGACCAACAAAATGCCCATCAATCATATCCAAGTGAGGTAAGTGCCCAAGGAACTTTATCACATTTGATCCAAATTTAGGGTAACTCAACTAAAGCCTTCTGCCATCCCATTATAATGACAATGTATCAATAGCCGTTTACTCTAGATTAGCTCATATTGAATAAAAACAAAATCAGAATAGAAAAAGATATTCAAATTAATGATCTTGAAGTGGCAATGAATAAGCTGAATAAAAATGAATCAGCTTAATCGATCATGCTTTAAGGGAAAAAAGGTTAAATTTTAGAAAACTTGCCTCTGCCTTTTTAATATAATGCTTCAAATGGCGGCCATAGAAGATGGCAAGTGCACATTGAGATCCAATAGCTCTTTGCATTGAAGATTGAGCACACTGTTCTAACCTTATGATCACCTTCCTAGCATCCTCATGTTGATATCTTGAGACTGGAGATTTCAGGAGACAAAACCAAGTTACTCACAATCTAATATGTGTAGCACACATTATAGAGTTCACTCTAGGCAAAGAAGAACAGTTTGATTGCATTTGATGATTAGCTGACTCCCTTTACTTCGGATAATAATAAAATAGAGTTGATTGATATTCATATGAATATTGAAATATATAATAAACAAAACATGGTGGCAACTATACTAAAGCCATTAATATCCAAAATCACTCACTATTGACAGTTGGAAAATATGAACAGACCCAACTTTGGGAAGAGCTACATGAAGCCCAACCCTCGCAACCTGACCCAGGTGTCAGGGGAAAAAAAATCAACTTGCTTCATCATAAATAACAAATTTATAGGTAACAGTTACATGCATGGATGTTAAAAGTAATAGACCTTCTACCACCTAAACTTCCTTCTAAGCTGAATTTTGCATTTGAAACAATTACATGATGATGAGCTAAGAGCAGAAGCAGGATATATCCTTTGCTAAATGAACCTGATGTTAGATGAATTACCTTCACTACCAATATATGAATCCTGATCTTCTGGACACAAGTCCATCTCAAGTATCTGGACAAAATATATAACAATTAAAAATAGGAAAGATTATAAATGAACTAAAGAAAAGAATTCAAAGGCATCATCCAACCATCACAAGCATCTAAGATTTACCATTGCTTCGATGTCAGAAAAGTAGGGCACATCATCATTACTTTCAGATTCCTCTTGATCAGACATTGAGTTTATTGGTTCCAGAAAATTCATTTTGGCGGAACCTGATTCTGCATGTAAAAATAAATGCTCCCCATATGTACCTGGAGCTTCTTTTTCCTGTTCACATTGATCAAATTCAGCATTTGTTTTTAACATGACCACAAGCATGAAAAAGCTGCCATAAGGAATAAGCTTTAAATACTATGAAAATCACAATGTACCCTTGATTTGACATTTAGAACCCCTCGTGCAGGATCTCCATCCATGACAGAGTTTGGAGTTGCATGTGCTGAACTATGATGACTTGGGACTACAGGAATGCTGTTAACATGTCTGGAAGCTGTAGCCAAACGGTTGTCACCAGACAATTCAGATCTGTTTCCATAACCAATAAATTGGTGGTCTGGAACAATTTCTGGCATTCTATCTTTTCCAATCATCTGGGGAGCCTTGAAAGATGGTGCAGGATTTTTATCTTTATTCATTAAGCTTGGTGCTTGTTCACTGTCCTTCTGGATGTCAGAGGAGAATGCTGGCTCACAAGCCTCTTCAAAAATTGGCTGTGTTGTGGAAGCAAATGTAGTAGGCAAGAAATTATCATCATTGTATGGGATTTCAGTGTCCTCAGTATTCAATGTGCAGTACATAACCCCTTCCTGCAGTTCAGAAGAATGAGGATTTGAAATTAATGTAGATGATTGCATAGTGGCCTCTGAATGAACACCTTCCTGATTGCTGTGACTGGATTGTAATGGGTCAGCGCAAACAACTAATTCAGCAGGACAGGCACTGCCAGGTATTACAATCGATGTACCTGAAATCAATGTCTCAGGGTCACTAATATTGGCCATATCATCAACATGAACTTCATTGGGAGAACTCAACAGAACTGAGTCAAGATTATCTGAACAAGACTTATCCATTGGGTCTTTCCCATCAGCCTCCATAAAGAGAAGCTCATTCTCATCTGTGAAGTTCAAGAGAGAATCTGGAAGATCTGCAAACTCACCATCTGCGATAGCAGTTGAGTTATTTAATCCAACGCATGCGTCTTTCAATGTTGGCTGTGAATGGACGGCATACCCTGAAGAGCATGGTTTATTACCATCATCAGCAGCAGCAAGTGTCAATGTCTCTTCTGCACTTACAGTTCTATCTCCCAGGTTGACATTGATTGACATCACAGGTGCTGAAATGTCCTCAATTGTTTGCCACAGAGGCACCCTAGGAAGTGGTGATGGAAACCCCATTTGGTGAAGTGAAGCACTACCATCTGAAACAGGTGATTCACAATGCTGTCCTCCTCCAAATTCAGAGCCAACATTTCCTAAATTTGTATTTAGTGAATCAAGAGTAGACAAGGGCTTTCTCTCAAAATCATTGTTATTGAATAGGTTTCTATCTGGAAGCCCCCTGTCCTCAAAGCCTGAGCAATTCCTGAAGTCAACTAAATTATCTCCTATAATATGAGGAATATCTTGGGGTACATTATCTTGAAGACCAAAATGGCTCAAGACACGATCTCCCAGCACATAACTGCCAGCAGGAGGCTCATTATCAAGAACTATATGCTCTTCACAACCACCTCCATTGCACATACAGCCATCAGCATTTGGCACATCTAGAAAATTTAGATCATCTGAGTTAGAAGGTTTACTGTGAATTCTATCTAGAAAATTTAGATCATCAGAGTTAGAAGGTTTACTGTGAATCCTCTTCCGCATAGCATGATACTTTCTACGAATGCTTTCCACTTTTCTTTTTCCAAGAACCTCTACATTTTCTTTACAATTACCCGATCTGTTAGATTTGAACGAATAATTGGATGCTGAAGGTTCAAACTGAACCATGCGAGCAGAAGCTTCAGCTGAAACATCAGGATCATAGAGGAGAGAATGCCATCGGTTTTTTAGTTCTTGGACTGTAAATCTGCGAGAGAATTGCACTGCACCTTTAGCAAGTGCTTCCAAAGAAGCCCCTGCCTGCAAGAAAATCACAACATACATCAAAGCAAGCAAAACATCCAGTAAAATAAAGCATATGCAAGAGGCAGAAACAGAAAACTTATGCTTCTTTCTAATGGATTACCATTTTCTGTTTAAAGGAAAAGGTCCAAATGCTAGGTGTGGAAACTAAAGATTAGCAGCGGATTATATTGCCTTCCAAGTACATTTATGCATTTCTTTCTCAGTTGCACAAGCAAATTACATAGAATTATTCACCATAGAAGCAAAAAAAGACTGAAAACCACAGCATTCAAGCAATACAACACCACACAAAGAATATGAATCCAACAAAGCACACCACCGGAATTTCACACACAAGCATTACAGCCGCATCAAAATCATGATACCTAAGCTCGAATTCATTCGCAAGCACCAGTAGCTAACCATACCAAAGAGGAATTAATTCTAAAATAGAAAAGTGACAGAGTTTTCATACCAAAGTCTTCAGAAATCAATCCATCTCCTTGTTTATTACCAGAAAAACTAACATAAAATAAGATCAACCATCCTATGGGATTCGAATCGGGAGTAATTCTCATCAAGATGCGCTTGTCCGAGTTGATTCACAAAGCTTTTCCGGGTTGAATTCACAGAACCGCCGAGGCGTAGCCGATGAAAATCCTCAGCATCTAAAAGGCTGCACGATGCCCTAATTTCCACATAATCAAATAGGCAGAGGAAAAAAAAGGAAGGTACCTCGACGGCGTTCTTCAACAAGAGGTCGTCCTCGGGGTTCCATGCAGATGCCGAGACTGAAGCAAGAGCTGTCAT
This sequence comes from Vitis rotundifolia, assembly GCA_030254885.1. NCBI lineage: Eukaryota > Viridiplantae > Streptophyta > Magnoliopsida > Vitales > Vitaceae > Vitis > Vitis rotundifolia. The sequence continues at coordinate 18,951,381 of CM058154.1, read as the reverse complement.
GCTTGTCTATTTCTTACCGACTGGACAGAGCCGTTACTTCAAATACTGAGAAAGGATCTCTTCGAATACCCCCATCAATTCTACACGCAGTTTTCATAGCGCGGCAAAGTAGCTGGAGCTGGATACCCTCAAACAGACATGGATATATTTTATTAATTTAATTTTCTGAGGGCGTTGAGATTTATACTTCCAGGGGGCAGCATTTTTCTGAGGGCAACGGCGGTGCTGGAAGCAACGTAACGAACAACACGATGTCGTTTTGACACCAGAGCGTGAAGTGAGATGCTCGGACCGTTTCTCGCCGTTGGATTTGAACGAGGCTTGCGTGGGGATAGGACTGTTATTGTCTTCTTCTCCCAGTCATCAGACTATCATTTAATATTTTATTTTTAATTTATTTATTTATTCTGCGTTTGTAGCCTTGTAGGTCACGTAGTTGTACGATTTTAATTACATTTGGAGAATGTAAATGATTGAATTAATCATTAATATTAAACTTTTAAAGATCTTATAGTATAGGAAAATGAAAATATGCTACTTTTTACCAAGATTTTTTATTTAAATAATATTATTTTTTTTAAATGTGCCTAAAGAAATTTTTTTGATAAAATATTTTTAAAATATATGAAATAATTTTAGCATGAACACAATTGATATTTATATTGAAATATTTAAAAAATAATAATTATAAGGTAAGTTATCTTTTTAAAATGATATTTTATTATAATATGATTCATAAATTTGTACTAAAATCGTTTTTTCAAAAACAATTTTGACATGAATATAAAGTGTTATATTTTTAAAAATGGATTCATAAAAAAAAAATGTAGATACTATTATTAAAAAGTATTTTTCATGAAAATATTATTTTAAAAAATTTATTATTTAATAAAAAATTAAATATTTTAATTTTTTTATTTAACGATTGTTTAATAAATCAACTTAATAATTTAAAGTGATTTAATAATTTAAATTTAAGTTATTAAATAAATTAAGTATGTTTAATAAAATAATTTAATAGTATGACCTAAAAATAATTTTAAGTAATAAGTAAAAATAATTAACTTATTTTTAAATTTATATTTATATTTTACCTTTTTATTATCATTTATTTTAATTACCTCTATGATTTATTTTGATACTATACGATTTTTATTGTTATTCGAACTCTTTTAATTTAGTTATAATTTAAAAGAATAAATATGTTAATTTAATAATTTAAAATAAAAATTAAATAATAAATTTTAAGTAAATAATTTAAATATTATAATCATTTTATTATAATATAATGTTGGTTTTTTAAATGGGTTACGTTTGTCCACTCTCTAATGTTCACGTGTAAATAGATAGCCAATCCATAATCGACATATTTCATAAGTGATCAAACAAAAATGGCTTTGTTGCAAGACTTAGCAGCATGAGACGATTGTGACAGCTGAAAAGGACGCTGGCATTACATAATGTAATGATAAATATCTAAAACGTGGCACTAATCAAAATTTGTCACATCTCATCCGTAGTTTAAATAAGATCATGGCATATGTTCCATGGGACCCATATAAAGGAGGAATTGGTTTACGATGAAAGAGAAAATAAATTATTTAGTTTTTTTTTAAAATTAAGGAATAGATAATTACTTGTTAATTTTAATTTCAAGATAATTATCCCTCAAATATAAGGGATAATAAAACAAAGGATTTTTTTAATCCTTATCAATGGGGTGTACATCCTTGGATTTTAGATGACACGTTTGGACCAAGAAACTTTTCAAATCTTTTCAAGATTCAAAAATAAGTTTGAAGAATTTGAAGAATAAGTTAAATATTTGAAGATTCAAAGAATAAATTGGATATTGAGAACGAGTTTAAAGATGTAAATAATAAGTTTAAAGCACCTTCGATTTGAGATCAAACATTCACCCTCCTGGTCAGTGTTATTTAAGTTGAGCCAAGGTTCAAGCCTAAACCCAAGTCAAGTTTTTTCTTAATCATTTAGGGTGTGTTTGGTACACGGGTATAGGAAGTGAGATAGATATCTCATTTATTTTCTCTCTTATTTTTATATTTGGATAAATATTAAGAAGACATAAATGGAATAAAAAATTATTTAAGCAGAAATCAAATCCAACTTATAAGTCGGATTTAAATTCATCAAAAGTAGGTGGTATTCTGATTCATTAAATCTATTTGATAATATAAAATAACCTAAATTTACTATTTTACCCTCTTATCTCATTTTTCCAATGCTTATCTTCTTTGCAAAGTTAGAGACCTATTCATCATCCACTTCTTATCTTCTTTACAAAAGTAGAGACCCATTCATCATCTACTTCTCTGCAACAAGTGATTCTCCCAATCTGAATCAATCAAACCTTCCACGACATTTAGAAAAAAAATTTCAATTTCTAATTTATAGGGTTTTGATGTTCATTTTGATTGTTGAAATTTTGATTAAAAAAAAAGCGAATATTTAAATTTTTTTTAAGGTTATGGATGTTATCGGATATGATATTTGTTGAAAATTAGAGTGAAATTTGAATTCTTTTATTTTCTCTTTTGGAAATAGGAAAAACATTTGCTAACTTTGAGAATTTAAATATTACAATAAATATTTTTTTTTCTTTTTTTTTTTGGTAAACTATAATTTTATAATTAAGCATGACAAATTATTCAAATTTTTAATAAAAATAATAATTGAATATTTGTACATTAGGGTTATATGATTTTTTATGGTTAATTTTTTATTTATTGAGTATATATATTTTTTAGTCTTATTATTTAATAACAAAGAAACTCTCAAAATTTATTTATTTATTTTTTTTTAAAAAAATTATTTTAAATTATACGTAAGGATATTATTGTAAATTTATTTCTTTTGCATTTCCATTTCTATTATTATCAAACATTGGAATGGAAACAACTAATCATTCCAATCTTGCATTCCCACATTCATCTAAATGCTAGAAATGGAATCATCAAATTCATTTCTATCCACAAAAAAATAGGAATGGAAACAAAATATTCATTTCCATTCTCTATTCCGACGTACCAAACACCCCCTAGTATGTAAATTCAAAAGACGATGCGGAGATTATACCATATTTCATTACAATTTTATCTACATTTTCTATTTAAGAGAAATTTATATAAATAAGTCTCTAGCATAGCATGGGATAATCTTACATTTTTTTTTTAATAATATAATTTACAGTGCAAACTTGAAAAAAGGAAATTAGGTGATCTAGGAGTCAAAATCTCCTCGACTTGATCTTACCAAAGCTACTAAAATTGGGATAAGTTATAGTCTTATCACTTAGAATAAAGTGAAAATTGCTTTACCTTCCTAAGATGAATGAGGTTTTTAAGACAACTTCTTGGAGACAAAGAAAAAGACTTGGTTGAATTAGTGGAATCACACTAATGATGCCTCAAGAGGTGACTTTAAAATATTCTTCCACTAAAGAAGATGATGCTTCTAGTAGATATATTGATGTCTCCTATGGGACATTAAAAGTAATACAACCATCAATAGCTAATCATGTTAGTTCTTCTAATACCATCATGCAAGTCATGATGACAACTTCAACATAGTTAGAGATACAACTTGCTCAAATGGCTAAACAAATTGAAGTTCTTATCAAGACCATGAACAAATGATATGCCTAAATTGCTGTACTCATAAATAGGATCAATAGCATGGAAAAGTTGGGTCAAAATGCTATTGATCCATTTATAAGATTTCCAACGAAAGGAAATATTTCTCATGGTGTTCATGGTTTGAGGGCACAGGAGCCCACTAAAAAGTTCTAAGTATGCATAGATGAGTCAATTCCAGTCAATTCACTAGAAGAATTCATCCTTGAAGCTCTTAAAAACAAATATGAAGGTGATATTTTATGTTCTCGTATTTATGTGAAGCGCTATTCACAGAGAGTTGAGCAATTAATAATGTTTCTAGACTTTCAACGTCCAAATTCCAACAATTTGATAAAAAATAACATGTCACCCATTTTTATAGAAACTTGTAACAATGCGCTCACTAATAGAGATTTTGTTGTCAAGTAATTCTCCATTTTCTTATAGGAAATATCTTTAACTAATACATTAATCTGTGACAACTCTCTACGAATAATGGGGAGCAAAAACAAAAATTTCTTAATCACTTTTACAACGTTAGATTTACTCTTGGTATGATTGGACTCATCAAATGTCTGACCAATGGAAAAAAGAGTTTGTAATTGATTACATCAATAGGTGGAAAAACTTCAAGAATTTCTTAATCACTTTTATAATACTAGACTTAGGTGGTGTTTGTTTTTTTTACTTTTTGCTTAAAGTTATTTAGTTTTAGAATTTAGGTTGTTTGTTTTTCTATTTTTTCATAACTTATTATAAACTTTTTACTAAATAGAAAAAACTAAAATATGTAACTTTTTCTAAATAGAAAAAATAATATATTGATTTTTTTACTTTTTAATGCTTAATAAAAATAAAATACTACAAAAACAAACAACTTAATATTTAACACTATTAAATATTAAGGTTCTATTTAGAATTAAGTAAAAAAACAAACACCACCTTACTCTTAGTATGATTAAACTCATCAACTTCTGACCAATCGATTACATCAATAGGTGGAAAAGCCTAAACCTTGACTATAAGAATGGACTATCTAATATGTTTGCTATCAAAATGTGCATACAAGAGTTGACACAATATCATTCAAGGAGTAGAATCAAGAACCTTTGAAGAGTACTCGACAACACACACTCATGACATGAAGCTTAACATTTATGCTAACAAAAGCATGGATTTGTTTATCCAATATCCAAAGTAAAGTAAAGAGAAGTAAAACTTTTACAAAGGGGCAACACTTCTCTTAAAACCAATAATAAGTAAGAAAGTGTGAACTACAAGCCTCCCTTTGACCAAACCCCCTACCAAGATAAAGGAAAACAAAGACTTCGTGAAATCCATTATATAGAAAGAAATATAAATGTTACGAATGTAAAAGAAATATTAATATAAATAAAATATGATCTCATATAGATTTAAAATCAATTTTTTTTTTATTAGGCTATGAATTATTATATGTAGATTTATTTTTATATTAGAAACTAATTTATTTTTAAATTATTTTACTATATGATTTTAAAAAAATGTGGTAAAGAAAATTAAAAAGAATAATAATAAATGAAATATAATAAGACCGAGGTGGTGTTTGTTTTTTTACTTAATTCTAAATAGAACCTTAATGCTTAATAGTATTAAATATTAGGTTGTTTGTTTTTATAGTATTTTATTTCTATTAAATATTAAAAAGTAAATAAAATCAATATGTTATTTTTTTGCATTTAGAAAAAGCTATATATTTTGACTTTTTCTATTTAGAATCCGTTTGGTAGTGATTCTAAAAAACACTTTTAATATTTCTAATACTTAAAATTTTTATCTTTTCAAGTGTTAGAAATACTAGAAACTCTTTTTAGAATCACTTCCAAACGCACTCTTAGTAAAAAATTTATAATAAGTTATGAAAAAGTAAAAAAACAAATAACCTAAATTTTAAAAACAAATTACTTTCAATAAAAAGTTAAAAAAATTAACACCACCCAAATATATAGTTAAAAATAATAATAGCACTATCTTTTATAATAATATATCTCATAACATGATATTACTTTATATTTTTTTACATAAGTAAACAAATTAAAAGTAAATAAGATTTTATAGATTTTATTTATTAAAAATAAATTTATTTATTTTAATTGAACACATATTTCAAGAAAAGAAAAAAAATAAAAACTATTTCCCAAAAGTGAAAACTAGAAAATATTTTCAAGACCAAACACAATGATTTTTTAAAAGCAATTTTCTAATTTTAAGAATAAAAAAAAAAACAATTTTCAAAGTTAGAAACGTGTTTGACAAATTTTGGATTTAAAATAATAAATTGAAAACTTATTCTAAAAATGGGGTGATTTTTTAGAGTAAATCTGAGGTATTCTTTATCATTGTATTGTGTAAACCATAATAGGAACTAACAAAAACAAAGATATTACTTTCACGTGCCCCTAACCCTAACCCTAACCCTAACCCTAACCCTAACCCTACCCCCTTCATCATAACCATCATTTTTTCTCCTCTTGCGTAGTCTCGTTTGGAATGAGTTTTGAAAGAGAAATTTGTTTCTCTGGATATGGGTGCAGCCTAGGGCTGTTGAACTCCATCAAACCCGAACCCAACCCCATTTTGGGTAGGCTTGGATATTCCTTTTTGCAATTTAAGTTAGGTTTTGCCAAAAAAAAAAAAAACAAAAACAAACCAAATTTGAACCGGAGTTGGCTTGGGTTGGTATGTTCAACAACCTGAACCCGAATTAAATATTTACTAATTTCAGTTAAATAATTAAATTTTATATTATACCATTCAATTAATGATATTTAAACTTTAATTAATTTTTTAAATTTAATTAATACTCAATCGATTTATCTTATATAAAATAGATTTATGACGCTGATGAGATTAAAGTGTATGATTTATTCTTGCACTTAGTGAAATATAACTTTTATGGACAAACTTTATTTTAGCGTGTTAAAATGTTACATATTTTATTTTTTATTTTTTATATTTATATTTTTGTTTTTGTTCTTAGTGCAGTGTGATCCGATCAACCCGAGTTTTGACCTAACTAACTAGCGAACTTGCACAACCTAAGCTTAACTCATACATTTTAGAATTAGAGGTACGAGGTTCTAGTTCGGAAGATTTCTTTCCCTATCTTATAATCAATTCCACCTCCGAAGAATGTGGACTATATTCCTTTGTACAAATGCCTTACAACAACTATTGACATGCATGATGCATACTTGTTGGGTGGTGGGCAACCCATTAGTATTTTGGTCAACTAACAATTGATTGGTTGACCTTCATAGGGAAGTAGACATCCCTTCTACTAAAATATGTACCATGCAAAAAATGAATTGTAAATATGAATCAAGGATGTAAGAGAAACTTTCATTGGATATTGGTAAATGAATTGGAAATATGAGTCAATGTAAAATGTAAAAGAAACTTTGGCTATATATGAATAAATATGTTCAAAAGGTTTATGATTCAAAAATTAATTATTACAAATTAATACTTAAAATCATTTTTAATTTATAAATAGTGATATTAAGTTATTTATCTAATATATTTAGAGTGTGTTTGACAGTGATTTTAGAAAACGCTTATACTATTTTTAACATTTGAATGATAAAAATTTTCAAGTATTAAAAATGTTTCTTAAAATCACTACCAAATATGGTCTTAATTTATAACTTAAATTTAGTTATTGAATGATATTAAGTTGATACCAACACCCTCCAAGTTTGAAAATATTTGAAAAATAAATTTGAATACATATTTCTATTTTGTAAAAACCCGTTTTCAAGAAGAGGAACAAAAAAAAAAGAAATAATTAGGAAAACGTGTCAAGAAAATCATGAGTAAAGGAAATCCATATTAAGAGTTTGCTTAAAAGTGCTTTTAGAAAACACTTGCAGTATAAAAAACATTTTAAAAAAAATCATATATTTGACAAAATTATAAAATTATTTTTAAAAAGTTAAAAAATTACTTATAATGCTTGTAAAGAAAAATTTGATAGATGATTCTTTAAAAAAAATATTTATAAAAAAAATACTTTTACTAAGAGTACTTTGAACAAGATATAGCCAAACAGAATGTAATTAGCATATATATGGTGAGAGCCCATTAAGGATGAATAAGGTGGGCTTATACAAGTTATCGATAATCAAATATCTTTTAATGTTAAGCTGCTATGTAAGAAAACTGATATGATCCTAGGATTGCATCCTCAAAGCTGCATGTTTCAAACATTGGATACATGAGAAAGAAACCAATTAAATGCTTAAGAACATAAGTTGTTCCAATACATGAATGATCTAGACACAAAAATCAAATTTTGAAGGACAAGAATTCAAGTACTTATGGGATTTGAAATGAAAGGAAATTGATGGCTTCAATTTATTTATTTTGTTTGATAATAAAGGGAATTTAATTAATGAAAATATTTTTTTTCCTTTCTTTGATATTATTAAGGAGATGGAAAAGATATATTTATTTATTTATTACTGTTTTAAGAATATGCACAAACAAATTATATAGGACATAAGAACAATGTTGGAAGAAATGAAGTTGTAACCCAACATATACTTTGATAAAATCCATTTCCATGAAATTCATCCATTTTTTGAGGTTATGTTTGGTTTTCGAAAAATTTGAAGGCAATAAAATAGAAAAAAAACGAAAAAAAAAAAACAAAGGAAAATAAAAATATATATTCAAAGTTAATAAATTGTTTTTATATATTTCTTCAAATTTATTTTACTTATTTTCCTTCATGATATAAAACTTATATAATTTTAAAATGCATAAATTTTATTGATATTTGATTTTCTTTCGTATTTTTCATAGTGAAACTAGACATAAGAAATTTATTTTCTTTAACATTATTTTTCTTTCCTTTGTATTTTTCGGGAACCAAGCATAGCCTAACAAAATCACAAATGTGAGGTTTTCAAATCAATTTTGTTCCTTTTCTCGTCCAAATCCCTCTCTTCAAAACATCCCAACATCCAAACATGGTGCAAGTAAATTAGTGAAAATGGAGAACAAACAAAAAAGGGAAAAAAACTCATGACTAATTTCTTAAGCATACCGCCCTATAGATCCAACCAATGGGCAAATGGCAAAATAAAGTTGTTTGTGTGAAGAGAGAACTAGCTAATTCCCACATTAGAGCCAACAAGAAAAATGCAATCCATATATAACCAGACAATAGAGAGCGTTTTATAGCATCGATTAATTAAGCACAAATTACCATAACACAGAAGGCACCAAAGCTGTCCAGTGTCATTATGATGATACTTGTAAGTTCATAAAGATAGAATACAGACACCCAAGTCTTAGATTATAGTTTGCTTAATTAGATATCATTCTAATTGAAGAGTCTGATAATTAGATGTCCAAAGAGGAAATGTACCATGGTCCATCGCTACTGATCAAGCAAGGCGCAGATCATGTGATCCATATCCCCCATCATGGTGAAGATTAGGGTGGGTCTGATGCAGGCGAAAAGCATAGAGGTTGGAAGCCCCGCTAGCGAATGCCACCGCTGATTCATAATCTCCATCATTTTCCACTAATCCATAATGTGGATCATCGCATTTTGCTTCCTTTAACAATTGAAGGGAAGATGCCAATATCATTTACTTAATCATAGTCTAAGAGTACGTCTGAGAGAGATTCAAAAAAAAGTTTCTAATAATTCTAATACTTGAATGATAAAAATTTTCAAGTATTAGAAATATTAAAATTGATACGTAAAATCACTACCAAACCAAACAGGTTTTAATAATTTGTTTGATAGTGATTTTAAGAAGTGTTTATAATATTTTTAATATTTGATTGGTTTTTTAGAAAGACTAAAATAGTAGAAAAAGAGTAGCAAAGTTTAATTTCAGGACACTTACAAAGTTGAGAAGGAGATTTCCGTGTTGTTCTTCCAAGTTCCTGACCTGCAATCACAAGAAGAATTGTAGTTCAAATGTTTTTTTTTTTTTTTTTTCTTAATGAAAATAAATAAATAAATCAAAGGACCTGGAAACAAAGAGATGAACCATTGTTAGCTAACCTTTTTCCTGTAGGTCTCGGTCTGAGTTTTGATCACGTGGTACTGTTAACAAAATCATGAAGCTTAATAAATCGACACAGAATGATATACAAAATCACTTTTCTGTAGATCAGAAGCCAAAAAAAGGAAAAACATTTCTTCAAATTAAGAAAAAGAACAAAACCCTAAGTTGGCTGGTTGAAATTTGCGAGAATCAGTAGCTTCGATCGTATTAAAGCTAAAAACCAGAAAACAAGAACCATAAACGAAAGCCATGAGCAAATTTCTATGAAGTTTTTTTCTCTGGAAAATTTGCAAAGATTCCTAATTACAAATTTAGGTTTGTGATAATGATGAAATCTTGTCCTGCGAAACTTGCAGGAATGAGATCCAAGCTAAAAAAAAATTCTAATGTAGGTCCAAGTTATGAAGGAGAAAAGTTCTTTCTTGATTCTACAATAATACAGTGAAAGGAAGATTGCGAATTTATTTTTTTATCTTTTTGTTTTTCCAAGTTCTTAAACCCTACAGTTTTCCTGGAAAATAAAATCACCACTATTGCTAGGAAGGAAAGCGGCATCGAAATTTTTGGAAACCCCAAATTCTTGACGGATCCATCAAACCAATCGAAATATTTTTGGCCTCAGACCAACCTAAAACCTATGAGCGAGATGTTCCAGAATCCCACCTTCCGTTCGCGTACTAATCCTAAAGAAGCGTCCATCTTCTGCTCAAGGCCGCGCAGTTCCTCAATGCTCAGATCGCCCAAATCTTCACCCATTCTTTGCCTGCCTCGCACGCAATATGATTCATTTCAATTACTAACTGCATACTTAAGCTTTAAATATCACACCAGTGCTTTTTCTTTCCTTTTCTTTACCTGATCTCTCTCCTTAGTTTGTTGTTGATCTCTTTCAGTTTTCGCAAGTTTTCTTGCATTCTCTGCAGGCATCGACATACAAAAGAAATTCTCACACAGTTCCGATCAGATCGAGAATTGATCGAAAGAAGAGGGATGGATATACTAACCTCGTAGTGAGAGCTCCAAAGATCAATCCCTAAAGTCTTCTGATACTGATCGTAGACTTTTTTCGTCCTGGGTAACCAAAAAAAGAAGAAGAAAAAAGCCATGTTTGATCGCAAGCATCTTAGGGTTTCGTTTTCAGTATGCAATATATAGAGGGATATGAAGGGGACATACGTTATAGTAGGACTGGTATATTCGTGGAATTTTCCAGTATTGGAGAACATGATGAGTGAAACCTTAGCATCACAAAGAACGGTGAGCTCCTGTGCTTTCTTGAAAATACCATTTCGTCGCTTGGAGTAGGTGACCTGCCTGTTGGTGGGGTTCTCTATCCTCTTGATCTCAATCTTCCCACGACCCATCTTTCTTGCTTTGCTTGCTTGCTTCCTTCCTTCCTTCCTTCTTCTCAAGAATCAAATAATGTGGTTCAAGGGCACAATAAGTAGAGGAGGAAGAACAAGAAGAAGAAGGAAAAAGAAAAATGAGTTTCTGTATCGGGTAAGTGGCGAGGAAAGTGAGATTGTAGTGTAGCTGGGAATGTAGCATGTATTCCAAATCCGTGAAAGGGCTCTTTAGGTATTAGTGAGATAACGTGTGGTGTCGGGTCCTTTGACTTCAGACAACACATTTCGATTCCGTAAGTACCCCTTTCCTTAAACCACCTTCTGCCGTGTAAATCACTCTCAGGCGACGGCAATATGTTAAGGTTAAGACCGCTATATATATGATTAATGACTTAGGACTTGAGAGAGACAAAACAAGATAATGTCACTAGCTCTGTAACGCCTCTCACCATTTCAGGTTGGATTTGAATAATAGGTGCTTGGCTCTCAATCTCAATTTGTGGCTCATACTGAATGGATGTAACGCTAGAATCATGCCTATACTTCATGTTTAACTTATTGTTCATTAGTTTTCTCCAAGCTCTAGCAATGTGGCCTCGTCGCATGCTGTGAATTCACGTCTCCGGTCAGTGCATGAGTATGTAGGTGAAGATAGAAGGTATAGGGTGGAAATAGGTTTAGGTTTAATTACCTGGAAACGTCAAAACCGAGGCAGTGATGGAGAGGTTTCGAAGATATTAACGTTGTTGCTTTGCATAGGTTAAGTCCCATCTCATCCCTGATCCCTCTCTCTCACTTGGTTCAATGGGAGGTGCTTCTGACATCTCATTATGACCCCCGTTTCAAACGCCGCCTTGGTTTTAGCTCACGGTCTTACAGCGGCACCAACGATGCATGCCGCGCTATTGCTTTTACACTCCGTCACCACAATCCTTGTTATTCATCATTGAGGGTCGCTTTAAAAAAAGAAGAAAGATTCGTAAGTGGCTTACTACAATTGGACTAATTCCTACAAGCATCTTGTGGCTAGCTGGTTATCAGTTATCACGCACACCAATCCAGGAATTAGGGGGACATCCACTGGTTCTTGGGTTTGAAACTTAGCAACCGCACACTGGGTGATGAGATGCCTCCTGGTCATGGGTTGGAAATATAAATTAATTTAAACAGTCATGATTTTGATAGGCGGCCCATCTCCCTTTGGAGTGAGAAATCTTATTTTTGTGCTGAGCAGTCAGACATGAAGGACTTGCTCCATTTCCTTTGTTAATGTTTAAATGGTTACATTGGAAACACTCATTATATCCGCGTAATATTGTCCCTTTTGAATCCAACAAGTCCTGTCCGCAAGATTTTAGAAGAATTCATTCATTTACAATAAGTCTATATTACAACCATCTCCCACACAAACACAATATTTTAATTATACTTATGGATTGTAATGATGATTAAAGAGCAAATCTTTATGGGGCTAAATAAACCTTCGTATTAGATTTGATAATCAATTTTGATACTATTTTGTCATACACTAATACCCAGTTTAAAGACATGATGGTCACTTCACACTTCAAACTTCAAACTTAGAAACTCAAAGTGTAAATGACTTAAATAAAATGTTATTACTTAATTATCAAATTTATGTTTAGAGTGAGTGAGTGTTTGGTAAAACAATTCAATAACTTAAAGTGATTTAATAATTTAATTTAAGTTATTAAGTAAATTAAATATATTTGGTAAATAATTTAATGATATAACTTAAAATAAAAATAATAATTTTAAGTAATAAATAAAAATAATTAACTTATTCTTAAGTTTGTATCTTTATTTTACCTTTTTAATCTCATTTATCCTAGTAACCTCCATAATCTCCTTTGTGACTCTAAAACCTTCACTGTTTCTCAACTTCCTTTACTCAAATTATAATTTATGAGGATAAATATGTTAATTTGATGATTTAAAATCAATTTTAAGTTAATTTTATCACGCGACCTTAATATTTAAAGTAAGAATTAAGTAATAAGTTTTAAGTTAACAACTTAATTATAATTTAACTTGAAGTCAACTTAAGTCATTAAGTAATAAGTATTAAGTTTTACCAAACACTTCTTAAGTAAAACATGTTATATTTCTCAAAACTCAACTTTAAAAAATCAACACATCAACCATTTTTTTATTATCCAAACAACTTAAAACTCAAATAATTCAGATAGTCATCAATTTCTAGGATTTAAACACATGTCAAAATAAAAGTTTAAACCCAAAAAATTGTAATAAAGAATAAATATCATCCTAATCATTATTTCTCGTGTGAATTAAGAATAATCAAGAAATATTTAATAAAAGGGAATCAATTCAAAGTTAAATAAGGAATATTGATATAATTTCATGAATGAAAATTTTCAAATATAATTTTTAAAATAATAACAATAATAAGGAGAACCCTAGAATGATATGAATCACATCCATTTACGGGAGAGAAGAAAAATATAATAAATCCTTTGTTGGAGAGAGGGAGAAGAAAAAAATATTAAATGAATGAAATCTCTACTAGACTCTAATTGAATGAATAGGTTTGTGTGAAATACAAGCTCACGCTCTAGAAAGAATTTCTTATAGGCGTGAGGATAGGCATGAATAGATTGAAAACTAGTTCTTCAACTAAAATTGAGCAATATGGTTTTCACATAAAAGAGAAGATAAATGAAGACTGTTCCAATGGTAGAAGGGCTTAGCAATTAGAGAAGATGATGATGATGATGATGATGTTACTTACATTTTGTATAAAAAATATGTTAGATTATTTTAATTGTATATCATAATTACATTTTGTATGAAAAATATGTTAGATTATTTTAATTGTATGTCACATAAAAGTATGAAGATATTCTATTTTTTGTTTGACTATAGTTTGTTTGCCCCAACGATTAGGGTATTATTGTTGACCTTTACATTTCTTAGTAGAAAATATAAATGTATTGAACCCTAAACTCTGAGTTTGTTCAACCATTTATAAAAGTCTACCTAATTGGACACAATTTGCTATTTGATAGTCAGAGTAAAAATATTTTGAAATGATTCAATTTTGATTAGATTTGAAATTGTTATTGACATAAAAAAATATTGATTACAAATGTGGAATGTCTTAACATGTTCAAAGTTCAATCATTTTTATGAAAATGATTATTAGTTTGTTTCTCTATTTGTAATCATATGTGAAAATTTTGATCCATAAAACTATATTAATATTCTTTATTGAGCTTTGAGCTAATTCTTTTTTGTTGAATATTTTTCAAGTACTCTTTGTTTATGTGAGGAGTAATGGTTCAAACAAAATTTGTTCTCTACCAGGATTTTTGGGTTTAGACTTTGAGTTTGATACATTATTTATATGTTAAAAGTTGATGACTATTTGAATTGTCTGAGTATGAAGTTGTTTGGATAATAGCAAAGTGGTTGATGTATAATTTTTTTAAGTTGAGTTTTGAGGAATGTAATATGTTTTACATACTCTAAACAAGAATTTGGTTATTGGTAACTTTCCAATTATAAGATGATTGCTTGAGTCTTTTGCACTTTAAGTCTTTGTGATTGAGGTATGAAATGACCATCATGCCCTTAGAGTAGGTATTGGGGTATGGCATAGATAACATGATTTTACATTCCATCCATTACGGTTCATGAAATCAATATAGAGAATTCTCATTCCATATTTTCTCTTTTTAGCTCATCTTAGAAGCAACAATTTCTAAGAGTGTCTTTGTATACAACTTCCACCTTTGCAGCCTTACTAACAAATGTAGTAGCTCTATCTAACACCAAATTTTGTGCCTCCTAATAAAAAGGGAAAGTGTTGATGTGAGTGATTTTATTGATTGAGGTATAAAATGACCATCATGCCCTTAGAGTAGGTCTTGGGACATGACATAGATAATATGATTTTACATTCCATCCATTACGGTTCATGACATCAATATAGAGAATTCTCATTCCATATTTTTTCCTTTTAGCTCATCTTAGAGCATCAATTTCTAAGAGTGTCTTCCTATACAACTTCCACTTTGCAACCTTACTAACAAATGTAGTAGCTCTATCTAATACCAGACTTTGTGCCTTTTAAAAAAAAAAAAAAAAAAGTGTTGATGTGAGTGATTTCATTGATTGAGGTATGAAATGACCATCATGCCTTTAGAGTAGGTCTTGGGGCATGACATAAATAATATATGATTTTACATTCCATCCATTACGGTTCATGAAATCAATATAGAGAATTCTCATTCCATATTTTTTCCTTTTAGCTCATCTTAGGAGCAACAATTTCTAAGAGTGTCTTCGTATGCAACTTCCACCTTTGCAACCTTACTAACAAATGTAGTAGCTCTATCTAACACCAAACTTTGTGTCTCCTAAAAAATAGGGGGAAAATGTTGATGTGAGTGATTTCATTGATTGAGGCATGAAATGACCATCATGCCCTTAGAGTAGGTCTTGGGGCATGACATAGATAATATGATTTTACATTCCATCCGTTACGGTTCATGAAATCAATATAGAGAATTCTCATTCCATATTTTCTCCTTTTAGCTCATTTTAGGAGCAACAATTTCTAAGAGTGTCTTCCTATATAGCTTCCACTTTGCAACGTTACTAACAAATGCAGTAGCTTTGTCAACAACGAACTTTGTGTCTCCTAAAAGCAAAGGGAAGTGTTGATGTGAGTGCTTTCATTGATTCTCTTGGATATCAAGTTAATTAGCACTTAATTTGTAAAAAGAAGGAAGAGATGTGAGTACTTTAGACCTTTCTTCGATATTAATTAAGTTAGCATTCTCCCTAAAGCACATATCCCATCGATCAAAGTATCAAGAAAGTGAAGGGGATGAATTGAGGACTTCAAATAAGAGTTTTCATCCATTTCAACTTCAAAGGACGAAGAATATGATTTGTCTAACTTTCAATGTTTTAAAAACACCTTCTTTTGTTATCCAACATAGACATGAGCTTCTCATCTTTGTCGATTCATCTATGAAGCATCCATGGGTTGGCTAATTAAAGATGAAATTTTCTTCACCTTTCAACAGTTTTATTAAGATTCTAGTTATACCAACTTAAGGTAATTACCCTAGACAAAAAAAGTTGGATGAATAGGATAATGGCCAGTTTATACAAATTTGACAATTACATAGATCGAATAAAAATAATAATATAAACAATAATATGATAAAAATCAATATAAGAGTAATGAGAAATAAATAAAGAGAGCAAGAAAAAGATAAATACAAACTCAAGATTTACTAAAGAGCACTACGTAAATCAGACTATGTAAACTTAGATATAAGTTTTGCACTACGTAAACTTTAATTAAGGCTTCAAGGGATCTACTAAATAGAACATGAGAGCATTGTATTAGAGACGTGAAAAAAAAGTGCATGTGTTAAAGGCATAAAACTCTAGAAAATATGTGTATTTGATCAAATAAAACCGCGGGTTGTTTATAGTTAAAAAACCATATGTGATTTTTTTTACACCCAGTGTTTTTAGGTGAATTTTGCACATCATATCTTGCATCAAAGTATGTGATGGATAGAATCTCTAAGAAGAAAATTTAATTTTATGGACAGTTGTTTAGTCCATCTATTCACCTGCTCTAAGTAGTTTAATATGAAAGACAGAATTCTTTTAAGACCAAATATATAAATTCTAGTTGTTAGATCACATTTAGTCGCACCAACAGAAAAAAAATCGCCAAAAGATCATCCACCTATCTAAATCAATGATTTTTCGCTATATTTTACTAAATTAAATGTGCGCTAGCTACCAATTTTTATGGTCCAGTCAATTTGAAAATGAATTAAACACCGAACGAATTAAATACGGCAGGGAAAACTAATTCTCCACCACTCGCCTATTTCATCAAGGTCTCTGTCTGTCATTTTTCGGGGAGAGGCATTATTGCAATCCTAGCACAAACACGTCCTACCGCTCAAGTAGGCCCAAATTGCAATTAAAGGAACCCAAAATCTACATCGCAGCACTGTCCGCGTTAAATGGGCGAGTCAAGTGTCCAAGTTAAAAGCCAATTCCCCCAACAACTTCAATTCAATGGTGACTGGTGACTTGTACTGGATTTGGATTGGATTCAAATATGTGGTGCAAGTTGTATGTGGTAATTCCACCTTACTTACTTGGGTTTCGTGCATTGCTTGTATAAGTTATGAGTTGCCTTCCCACCATGACTAAAATGAGATTCATGACAATACCACAGCAACCTACAATTAAGGTTTTGTTTTGTTTTTATTTTGTTTTTGTTTCTGTTTTTCTTTTCTTTTCCCGGAAAATGAGATTCAAGAGAAAAACACAGCAACCTACAGTTAAATAAGTTTTTTATGGGATAAATTTGAGACGTATAAGCATTTTCTAATTGAAAGAGAATCACTTTTTACTTCTTATTTTAGTATTTATTGTCACAAACTTAGGCCTTTGATAGCTTCAAGAGTCTCCAAAAGCTTCCTACCCTTTATATAACCCCATGAGAAGGGTTATTTGAATTATCTTGTGACACCATGGTTATTTGAAGCATCTTGTGACACTATGCTGAAGATGTAAAAATACTTAGTAAAAATAAAAATAATTTTGACACTTTTAAATTTTAATTAACTAATATTTATTTTATGCATGACATTTGATGAAAAACAAAGGTGTTCTTGAATTAAATAAATATTTATTTTATGCATGACATTTGATGAAAAACAAAGGTGTTCCTGACTGAAAGTATTTCACATCTTATTGATATATTTAAACATCCTTAAAAGTTACATTTAACAAAAGAAGAAAAAAAACTCTTAAAAATAAAGTTTAAATATGAAAGTTGAAGAGAGCATTCAAGTAACCACGATGATGACAACAACCAAGCATTAGTGTTCGATAACTACATAAACCATCTATGTAAAAAAGAATTCGAAAACGACCGTGTTAATGCAAACATGACTTCATTCCAAAACTTGGAAAACATTTTTCAGTTACATATTTAGAGTGTATTTGACACTGATTCAAAGAAGTATTTTTAGTCTTTTTAATATATAAAATTTTTCATCTTTTAAGTATTAAAAAAAGTAGAAACACTTTCTAAAATCACTATCAAATAAACTCTAAATCAATAAAAACACGCTATGTAGAAAGTTGTTTAGCTATATATAAGGGAAGGTTCTAGGACAGGGCAAATGAACACACAGTACTAACAAAAGTGTTTTACAAAAATGTTTCCACAAGAGTTTTTAAATTTTAAATTTTTTTGGAAAACATTTTTCTATTAAGTAAGTCTTTTAAAAGTTTTTTTTTTTTTAATTAAAATGTTTCTAGAAAAGTTTCTAAGAGGACAATATTTTCGATTTGGCTTCTAAAATTGAGCACTCTGATATTTCGCCTATTGAGATTTGTTTGATGGTTAGAAAGATGAAAACGATAAGGCATATTGTCACCGAATTAGATTTCAGTTCGAGTTGGGACCGCACCTATATCAATTGGCCATCGTCTTGTCAGTTTGTGTTTGGGTTTTTGGGTTTTTGGGGTTGCACCTATATCAATCGACCATCTTCCTATCATCTTGTGTTAGATTTTAGTTTTTGGGACCTCACTTATATCGATCGATCATCGTCCATGTTAGTTTGAGTTAGGGTTTTTGGGGTCGCACCTATATCGATCGACTATTTTCCTGTAAGTTTGTATTTAGTTTGAGTTGAGACCGCACTTATATCAATCGGTCATCATCTTATCAGTTATAGTTTGGGGTCGCACTTATATCGATCGGCCATTTTATTGTCATGTCAGTT
The DNA here is from genome assembly GCA_030254885.1 of Vitis rotundifolia. Taxonomy (NCBI): domain Eukaryota; kingdom Viridiplantae; phylum Streptophyta; class Magnoliopsida; order Vitales; family Vitaceae; genus Vitis; species Vitis rotundifolia. Next base: position 18,932,506 of record CM058154.1, on the reverse strand, counting down.
TGAGTTAGGGCCGCATCTATATCAATTGGCCATCTTCCTGTCAGTTTGTGTTCAGGTTGAGTTAGGACCGCACCTATATCGATTGGTCATTGTCCATGTTAGTTTGAGTTTGGGTTTTTGGGGTCGTACTTATATTGATCGACCATTTTCCTGTCAGTTTGTGTTCAGTTCAAGTTGGGACCGCACCTATATCGATTGGCCATCTTCCTATCATATTGTGTTAGATTTCAGTTTCTGGGACCGCACCTATATTGATCGATCATTTATCTTATTAGTTCTGTTTTCAAGATCGTACCTATATTGATTGGTCATTTCCATGTCAGTTCAATTTGTGGGACCGCACCTATATTGATCAGTCATTTTCATGTCAATTCAGTTTTCGGGACCGCACCTATATTGATCAGACATTGTCTTGTCAGTTGATTTGACTTTTGTTCGTCTTAGAGTCGTGCCTGCCTAGTTGAGTCTTGTTCAATCTTTCCGAAGATCGATCATTCCTTATCTTGCTTATCATTGAGCCATTCATTGTATCATGGTTCAGTGTTGTTCATTGCGTATACACTCATCTCATCGTCCACATTTTTTTGTCTAGAGTCTCACCTCCCTAGTATGTGCCTTTGATCTTGAGCTTATTGCGTTATGTGTTTAGACCAAAATTCGAGATCTTTTCTATTCTTCGATATAGTTCACTTCATTACATTCATCTTTCACATATCTGTGATCCATTCATTACACTTGTGATCTTTACCGAAGAGGGGCATATTTGTAGACCCTCATTTTTTGGTCTAGTTTTTTTTAGTATTATTATTTTTGGAGCACTTTGCTGGCAGCATGTTTTGGAGTGGGAACAACATTTAATGAGGATGCCATTAGAAGTCTCCATTTCCAATTTTCATCATTACTCTTTTTTTTTTTTTTTTTTTTTTTTTTTATCCATAAAAGCCGGCCATGATATGAAAAATCGTATTTCCTTGCATTCCATACTCTAATTTCCATCATCACCACCAACAAAACCTACCCACTACCAATCTCATCTTTTTTAATTCTTCATATTTTGATGTCCAAATTTAATTTCCCAAATTTTCAATTTTCAAATTTAATTTCCAAAACTCTAATTTCTTTCAAAATTAATTTTCAAAACTCTAATTCTTATATTTTTAACTCTAATTTTCAATTAATTCAAACTCTATTCTTTCAAAATTAATTTTCAAAACTCCAAGTTTTTAAGTTTAATTTTCAAAACTTTAATTTTCCAAACTTTAATTATTTTCAAATTTAATTCTCAAAACTTCCATTTTCAAATAATTCTTCAAAATTCCAATTTTTTAAATTTAATTTTCAAAACTTTCATTTTCAAATAATTCTCCAAAGTTCCAATTTCCAATTTTAATTTTTTTTAAATTTCATTTTCAAATAAATTTCCAAAACTCTAATTTTTAATTTAATTTTTCAAAACTCCAATTTTTTAAGTTTAATTTTCAAAACTTTAACTTTCCAAACTTGAATTATTTTCAAATTTAATTCTCAAAACTTCTATTTTCGAATAATTCTTCAAAATTCCAAATTTTTAAATTTAATTTTCAAAACTTCCATTTTCAAATAATTTTCCAAAGTTCCAATTTCCAAATTTAATTTTTTTAAAATTTCATTTTCAAATAAATTTCCAAAACTCCAATTTTTAATTTAATTTTTCAAAACTCCAATTTTTTAAGTTTAATTTTAAAAACTTTAACTTTCAAAACTTGAATTATTTTCAAATTTAATTCTCAAAACTTCTATTTTCGAATAATTCTTCAAAATTCCAATTTTTTAATTTAATTTTCAAAAATTCCATTTTCAAATAATTTTCCAAAGTTCCAATTTCCAAATTTAATTTTTTAAATATTCCATTTTCAAATAATTTTCCAAAACTCCAATTTTTAATTTAATTTTTCAAAACTCCAATTTTTTAAGTTTAATTTTTAAAAACTTTAACTTTCCTAACTTTAATTATTTTCAAATTTAATTTTCAAAACTTCCATTTTCAAATAATTTTCCAAAGTTCCAATTTCCAAATTTAATTTGTCCATTTTCAAATAAATTTACAAAACTCCAATTTTTAATTTAATTTCCAAAATTCCAATTCTTAAATTTAATTTTCAAAACTTTAACTTTCCAAACTTTAATTTTTTTTAAATTCAATTTTCAAAACTCCAATTCTCAAATAATTTTCAAAATTTCAATTTCTTTCAAATTTAATTTCCAAAATTCCAATTTTTAAATTTAATTTTCAAAACTCCAATTTTCAAATAAATTTCAAAACTGTAGTTTTCTTTCAAATAATTTTAATTCCACTTCAGTTTTTAAAGTTTTTTAATTCTATAACTTTGCATCATTTATTAGGGTTTTAGGTCACTAAAAATCATGAATTTAATAAGTCTGTTGCCATTCTTATTTTGGTATGCACTTGTACAAATTTTCTTCGATTTTAGAATGAATTTTTCATAATTTCAAAATAATAGAATTTGTGAGACTAATTCATGCATGATAAATTGGGCTTTGGTGGGGGCCCTACATATGAGTTTTCTCTTCTGATTGTCAACTGCTATGCTTAATGAATATTGTATGATCTTTGTCTTACTCTTTGATATGTATGCGATGATTTTATACTTGAGCTAACCTTGTTTCCATGATAGTGTACTATTACTTGCTATTAAGGTACAATCTCACTCTCACTTTGCTTATTTTTATGCATGATTCGTTCTATTATTTGATCATTTCACTGGTATCCATTGATTTTCTTATCAATTGTCACACTTGCTTTACCTTATTTAGTAGAGACCCGTTTTTAGGGACTTAGAGGGTTGTTGCGACTCACCATTGTACCTTTCAAATAGGTAACCTGACATCGAACCCAACTTTGGTTTTTCACAAATGTTTTTTCTTAATAAGGAGTCACACTTAGGGTTTTTTTTCTTATTTTGTTTTCCTTTAAAAAAAAAAAAAAAAAAAAAAAATAAGTGGCAACTCCAAGTATTTATAAAAAAAATCAAATTTTCACCAAATAAATAAAAAGACGAGTTTCGCTATCGAGTGAAACGCATCGAACAAAATGCGGGATCCACACATTTATTAAATTAAAATGTTTCTAGAAAAGTTTCTAAGTGGACAATATTTTCGATTTGGCTTCTGAAATTGAGCACTCTGATATTTCGCCTACTGAGATCTGTTTGATGGTAAGAGAGATGAAAACGATAAGGCAAATGAGCATATTGTCACCGAATTAGTTGTTGGAACCAGATGTGACGATATGTTACCTTAGGAAAGGTCAGTTCACGTGCAGTTCACACCCACCTTCACATGGTTCATTACAACAGCAGGTTCGTCATCACACCCACCATTAATTACTGGACACAGGGCGTTGGGTGGACGACGAAGTTTTCAAATTGGAAGGGAGGAAGATGTTGGGTGGTGTCATTTAATGCCCTTGTCCAACAGATGAGACACGGCCAACCTAATTCCCAAGCCTAGTATTCATATAGTTATGAAGATGACGGGAAGCGGTGTGAATGGAATGATCAGCATGGAAGGGGGTAGGGTGGAGGAGAGCATAGGGGAGCTGAGACGAACCTTCAGAAGCGGCAAAACCCGAAGCGCTGCTTGGAGAAAAGCCCAGCTCAAAGCACTTCTCCAGCTGATCCGCGACAATGAAGATAAGATCTTCGAAGCGCTTAAACATGATCTTGGAAAGAATCCTGTGGAATCTTACAGAGATGAGGTAATTTTTTTTTTCTTAATTATTATATCAGATTAATTAACGCTCTTAATGTATAACAATCTTACCGGTCCTGTTACATGCATGGTACACTGTCTTACTGGTCCCTTTTAATGCACACCTTTCTCCTTCAATGAAATTACAGTGAAAGCAAGATGGTAAAGTTTGCTGTTACAGTACCAAAAGTACTTTTTTCGATAGTTACTGGCACCATCAAGTGGTGCCTCCCGCACAAATTTGGGTTCGGATCCCCATGTCTTTGAACTTGAATTCCATTTGTTTGTATTTTTTTTGTCTTAATTTGATTTGTTTGTACCTTTATTCAGTCCGAGTTCCATTCATTTGTATCCTTCGGACTGATCTTATTGGTTTGTATCCATAACCAACATGTCGATTTCATCATATATATATATTTAATGATCGAGGAGATGGAAGTTCGATAATATTTCCAATGTAGCGATTCTAGATTTGTTATTAGTACATTGCTAAACCATCTCAGCACTTGACTTATGCTTGATTCACACTGCTGTAGCTTGGGGTTGTGGAAAAATCTGTCAAGTATTCTTTGAGCCATGTGGATGAATGGATGGCCCCCAAAAAGGTATGTGATAATTTCTTTCTGCAACGTCTGGAGGATTGATTTTAGCCAAGTCTTAAATTGGAATGCACTCAACCTTTCTTGTACATATATAGGGACGCCAAGATATAGACTATGGAAATGTTAGACTGCCTAATTTCCTGAAATTAATCTGTTTTGCATTGTGGGCAGAGCTCAATGCCCTTGATTTTCTTCCCAGCAAGAGGACAAGTGCTGCCCGAACCACTTGGCCTGGTTCTCATATTCTCGTCTTGGAACTTCCCCATCTGTGAGTCCACTCATTTCTTCACCTTAGATATACTTCTGCCTGTTGTATACAATTGGGGAGATACAACCCTCTGAGTTAACTCTCTGCTTGGGACAGCTCTGGCATTGGACCCTGTGATAGGAGCAATATCTGCAGGGAACTCAGTGGTTTTAAAACCTTCTGAGCAAGCCCCAGCATGCTCTTCCTTTCTAGCAAATACCATCCCTCTTTACCTGGACAGCAAAGCCATTAAAGTCATTGAAGGTGGAGCAGAAATCAGCCAACAATTACTGCAGCAGAAATGGGACAAGATTTTCTTTACTGGTATCATTTTTTTGTCTATTACCATTCAAATATCCAACTAAGCTAGAGTCTAATTACCATGACTTTCTTGCCTTTGATGGGGCTGCATATTCATAAATGTGACGGATTCAAATTGAAGTCTCTGTATTTTATCAAATCCATCTTTAGGGAGTCCATCAGTGGCGCGCATTGTCATGTCAGCTGCCGTGAAGCATTTAACGCCTGTTACTGTAGAGCTGGGTGGGAAATGCCCTACCATCTTTGATTACCTTTCCAGCCCTTCAGATACAGAGGTTACTAATTCGACTTATATCACTACTGGAAATATGGCAGTAAAGAAAGAGAGAGATCTGTAGTACTTACTTTTTTCCTTTGTTTTTGTTGATGTGATGGTCTCAAGGTCGCTGTTAAGAGGGTAGTTGGAGGAAAATGGGGGCCCTGCAATGGGCAAGCCTGCATAGGGGTCGATTATGTGCTTGTGGAAGAAAAGTTTGCCTTTCATCTGGTATTAGTTAACGTTACCATTCACTGCCAACTTTTATGTTCACATGCCTCTCTTAATTTAGTGTGGCAGCGATTAGTTGGGATGGCTTCAATGTTCAATTTATGTTCACTGGTTTTTCTTCTGTCCCAGATTGAAATGCTGAAGAAGACCATCAAGAAATTCTATGGTGAAAACCCCAAACAATTGAAGGATATCTCCAGAATTGTCAATAAGCACCATTTTCAGAGATTGCGCAATCTTCTCGAAGAACCTCTTGTGGCGGCTTCCATAGTTCATGGTGGCTTAATAGATGAAGAGAAATTGTAACCACTCTTTTTATGGTTTTTGATAATCTTTGCCTTGTGATGTATCCATTGTTGCTCAATTTTTGTTTGAAAACCTCCTCTGTTGTTCTGTTCTTCTCTCTTTTTGCAGATTCATCGAGCCTACAATCTTGTTAGATCCTCCGCTTGATGCCGAGATCATGACAGAAGAAATCTTTGGCCCACTGCTTCCAATAATCACAGTGAGAAACCCACTATACTCTCCTTTGGTCTTGGGAAGTTTTAGTAAGGCCATTGTTCTCTTAAGAAGAGGATATATCACTGTTTGTGCAGCTGAAAAACATAGAAGAAAGCATTGAATTCATAAACTCAAGGCCCAAACCCCTAGCCCTCTATGCCTTCACCAAGGATGAAGCATTCAAGAGACGGATTCTATCAGAAACATCTTCAGGAAGTGTGACTTTTAATGATATCATGATTCAGGTACTGTACAGCATGCCTTTCTTCTCTGTAAATTACTTGCAAAGAAATCCAAAAAACAAAAACAAAAATAAAAATTCATTCAATTGTATGATTGCATTTGCAGTTTCTTTGCGACACATTGCCCTTTGGAGGTGTGGGACAGAGCGGGTTTGGGAGGTATCATGGGAAATACTCATTTGACACTTTCAGCCATGAAAAGGCAGTTCTGCAAAGAACTTTTTTCCTTGAACTTGAGCCCAGGTTTCCTCCATGGAATGATTTCAAGCTAAAATTCATCAGATTGGCTTACAGATTTGACTACCTTGGACTAATACTACTCTTGTTGGGGCTAAAGAGATAGGAGTTAGATGGAGAAAGCTTTGATGAAATGAAAATTCAAACCATCGTTTCCTTCTCACAAATATCAAATACCAGTGCCTTCCAATTGTATTCCTGTATTCACTGTCTACTTTTATACCCCAAATCATGGCATTGCTTATAAGTTTTACTATGTTTCAAATTTGAAAAATGTTCTCCATGGCCTTTGGGGCCCAATTAGAAATTGCAATAAATTATGGTGTCTTTCCTGATTGTTTAAATTTAGAAATTATCTTCTTTTTTTTTTTTTCTCATCTATCTGGAACTGTCTTCTAATGATGTAAAACAAAAAAAATACTTTTGATAATCAAACATTGTTTTCTATATTTTGTTTTTAAAAATAAAAAATGGGGTGTTTTTAAATAATATATTTTAATTATTTATTTGTTTATTTATTTATTTTTTTGAAGATTTCTTTAAAAATTTTATTATAAAAATGTCTAAAATAATTAAAAATAAAATATTAGATATAAAAATTATATTTAAAAATATTAAAAACAGATTAAAATATTTTAAATTTTCAAATAAATTTTTATTTTATAAAAATCAAATAACAATTTTTATCCTTTCTCTGTTTTATTTTAGCCCTATTTTGGTTGCTTGACGTGTATTATAAAAATAAATTAAATAAAAAAAGAAAAAAAAAAAAGGAAATTTTACAAATTGTACAGCCAGACTGTAGTGAACAGTACATTACGCGTGATTTATTATTATTTGACTGCATTTGTGTACTTCACAATTGAATTGGGCCTACGGTGGATGGAAACGGCCCTCCCTCATCATCCTCACCTTCTTCGTCGCCGCCCTGGAGTCTACATTTCCACGCTACCAAATTCACAATTCCAGAATATCCGAAACGATGTCGTATTGTCCATGAGAGATCTGGCCCTCTCGCGAATCTCTGCCCGGAGATTCTTCGCTCATCGTTTTCGAGATCCGAAAGCCTTGTGTATCAGAATCCCAGACCAAATGGCGGACGAGTTATCCAAGAACCAACCACTGGAATACATGGAGAATAGCAACAAGAAAGGGGAGCAACAACCGGAGAAATCGTCATCGCCGCCTCCGCCTCTGCCGGAGAAGCCGTTGCCTGGTGATTGTTGCGGCAGCGGATGCGTCCGGTGCGTGTGGGACGTGTATTACGAGGAGCTAGAAGCTTACAACGAATATTACAAGAATGAATCCAAGCCCAAATCTTAACCCTCTTCATACTGCTTTCTTCAACAAACTCCATTTACAGAAGCGTATTTCTTCATCAGAAATTCTTTTGATGTATAAGGAACCGTTCAATTGATTATCTTAGGATTTATGTCAATCAGATTTGTTGGGAAATGTAGTTGGGAATCTGTTCTTGTTCAATATCTACCCTCTTAATGTTGTAATTAGGCAAGCTATTGGCTTCTCCGCTATCATATATTGATTTTCTTCCTAATACCCGCAGAGTTGGGGGTATTAGAAGTGAATACCTAAATTTATTTAGCCTTTGTTTGGTTCCGGAAAATGTGAGAAAAAGAAAATTGGGAGGAAAATTGGAAAGAAAGAAATTCGAAGGAAAGAAGGGAAAGGAGTAGAAATTTTTTGTTTGATTGGTTATTCATGGAAAATTTGAGAAAAAAAAAAAAAGAATCTATTTTCTTTTATTTGGTTAATCACGAAAAAAAAGTTAAGGGAAGAAAACAAAATTAATAATTTATTTTAGATGGTTATCAATCTCTTTAAATAATTTATATGAGAAAATTTTACTACCATACTAAAAATTTAGTATTTATGAATTTTTATTTTTAAAGAATAAGAAAAACAGAGATTTCACTCATTTTCTCAGTCACCAAATAGTATCAAAGTAATAAATCTTAAATACATAAGTTGCAAGTATCACATGGTCTCCGAAATCATATTGAGCTTTACTCAGCAATGGTGGAGGAGAAGGTGGAAGAAGAAGCCAAGGCATCACAAGAAGAAGCAAAGGCATCACAGTCAGAATCATCAATGGGTCTACACCCACATGGGAAGATGCTCTCCTCCTACCTTGGCCTTAGCTTCTCCCTCTTCTTGGCCTTCCTCCCATCCTTTTCAATCTCCTAGCTCTCAACCCTCCATCTCAAGTTGCTCCAAGCTGAGCAAGAGCTCGTCGCCTCAAGTCCCATTGGAAGGAGGACTCCAAAGCCAACGCCAAAGTTGTTGAAATCTTCGTCAGCCACCGCGAAGCCTGGCACAGGGAGAAAAAGCATATGGTGGACCAAATCCACACCGTCATAGAGGAGATTGCCTGTTTGAGGGCCAAGGTGGAGGAGTTGGAGCGGTCCGAGGAAGAGTTGAAGGCCAGGCTGGAGGAGCTAACCAGGGAGGTGGGGGAGAGGGAGGAGATACTCCACGAGCCGATAAAATTTCCCTCAATTTTTTTCTTCTCTTTTTCTCTTATTTTTTAATATTTTTCTTTATATTTTTTTTTCCATCATATTTTCTATATTACCCAAACTAAAGAAAATAATTTTTCACATGATTTTTTTTTTTCTTTCCTTAATATTTTCCAAGAACCAAACATATATACTTTTTGTGGATTAAATATGTTGATTAATATTCCAATTTTCAAATTCGTTTTTTATATGTTTAAACAAATATCATTTTTTTTTTGTTTTTTTATTTTTAATCTAGATTGACAAAGATATCTCTCCTAAAGTCTTTGTATTAATGTAGAATAAGAAATCAATGTTTGCTTTCTAACTATTTGGAGATATTCAAATTGAGTTTTAAAATAAGAAATTGTAGAAGAAGAGATTCTTATCTATTATATTTTCATTCGTATTTTTTAAAATTTGGATTTTCAGCTTTTTTTACTCTTAAAATATTTTATGGCTCGGCTAAACAAACATCAAAGAGGCCCAATGTATTAAAGTGTGGTTGCATTGTAGATTGGGCCCTCGGCCCATGGGCTCCCGTAGACTTACCTCCTTTTATATAAAATTAATTGATTAAAAAGGAAAAAAAAATAAAACTATATGTAAATACTTGAAACAATTAAGGTATTTATATCAAAAATTAATTCTTTTTTAAATAATAATATAAAAAAGGTTAAATTCTCGTATGTGTGAATTTGATATTTTTTATTTTTTTAATAAAAAAGTAATCTTATTTTGACATAAATTTTTTTAATTATTATAAGTATTTTTTTTATTAAAATAGAAAAAAGAAAAAGAAAAAGAAAAGAAAAAGATGATTTGATTTTTAAAATTGAATTTTCGATGGTACTTTTAGAAAAAAAAAAACAAAAAGATGTAGGTCCGATACCTTTTTTTAATCACACGGCCCTTTTAAATATTTCTTTTAAAAACAGCTCTTTTTGAGAAATTCCCAAACTTGAGAGGGAGACGAGACGATGAAGGCCCGGCATCACAGTGGGGTTCTCGTGGTACTGCTGGGTGTTTTGGTAGCAAATGCTCTGGGTCAAACCCTAGCTTCCAATTCAGTTCCAGCCTTCGTGCAAAACACAATCTACTCCAACAAGATTGCCATTTTCTCCAAATCCTATTGCCCGTAAGACTCCTCTGTTCCCTATTACCTATCATCTGTGTTTCAGAATCTTGGGCGCAATTAATGCTATTAAAAATCTAAATCATGTCATTTAGACGATTCATTTCTAATTGATTTCTTGTTTAAACGAGTGTTTGATGATTTCCCCCTTTTTCTTTGATTTAGCCTTTGTTTGGTTGCGGGGAAAACTGAGGAGGTTTTCGTTTTGGTTTTATGTTTCCTTAACCTAAATCGTACATGAACTAGAGAAATCATAGGTGGAGGTATTGATTTTTGGCCCGGCAATGATAGAATGATCCGATACGATGATAATATAAAGAAATATTGAACAAGAGAACCAATTCTCTATTACACTTGCTAAAAATCATAGATTAGAATTTAAGCTCATATTTGGTAGCTTACTAAGGAAAATGCTACGTTTAAACATGGCTGGGTATCAGTTTTTTATACACAAGATGACCATTCAGCAACCCTAGTTGTTTTCTGCCTGCTCTTCAATGACAGAGTAAACTGGTAGATGCTTGTTTGGAATGGCTGAAGGTCTGGAATTCCTTGCCTCGATTATTGGGCTGCCTGAAAGATCACTCGGGACTCTGGACATTACTTTGAACTAGAATACGTGCACAGTTGTGTGAAGTATTCATTGACGTTAGCTGCCCTGGGTTATTACCCTTATACTATGTTTAGCCTGTAACTGATAAGGATTGTGCAATCAGATTTGATTCAGTAACACAGTGTTAAGTATTATTTCTATTCCTGTACCTGAGAGCTGAATTCAAATTGATTGAACATGGATAGAGACTCAGAGAAGATCCTGATCTTATCTTAGAAACAATTAAGTGAAGTGTATATGCCTGTGTGCACTGAAGACACACAAGAGCATTTTATCTCCACATTGCAACCAACTTCATGAAATCACAAGCTGGACATTGTTGTGACATCTCTTTCTCTCAAATTACTATTTGACTATGGTATTGTTTGTTGTTTTTCTTGGAGGGTAGGTATTGCTTGCGGGCAAAGCGCATCTTTAGTGAACTGCATGAGGAACCTTTTGTTGTGGAGCTTGATCTTAGAGGTATTTATTAACTACAATTGTTTGTATTTGCATTGACTTTTATTAATATGTACAAGTGATTTGGAATGGATCTTTTGTCATGAATGTTCAGATGACGGGACTCAAATTCAGAATGTCCTTCTAGATTTGGTGGGTCGAAGCACTGTTCCACAAATATTTGTGAATGGCAAGCATATCGGTGGCTCTGATGGTTAGTCCTCAGCTCTCATATTTCTTCATGCCTCTAAAATTAGTGTTAATATGCTTTTAAGGCTTAACCCATGCGAGGCACAAGAAAAGGCCTCAGGGGTTCACAGCCAAGGTATGAGGGTCACAATAGACATTCACTTCTAACCTTGAGACTTGCATTTCAATGTGAATCATTGACCCAACATGTCAACCAAACAAAATTTGTGATGAAATTGATGGATGAAGATGGATCACACATGCATGCATGTTTTTCTTTTGTTGCTCTATAGGTATTAAATTTCTAAAACTTCACATGGTTCCTTTCGGTTGTCTACGCTACATTGGCTAATAAATGCATATAAAAGCATAATTGACCAAAAATAAGGTTGATGCTTAAACTTGCATTTAAACTCGATAAGATACAAAATATGTGTTTTTCCACTTTTTTTTTTTCTTCCTATATTTTACAATTTAATTTTGTAAATTCTCACTAATTTATGATACTTAATCCTTATTATTCACCTCACCAGGACTGCATCTGCTTTGCCTCTTTCATCTTTTAAATTTAAGATGAAACTTACCATTCATTCAATACTCTTTCTTCATTATTTTTAAGGTGTTTTGATCGTTTTTTTTTTTTTTTTTTGGGTGTAATTCAGACCTCAGAAAAGCAGTCCTGAGCGGTCAGCTGCAGAAACAACTTGGTACAAGTTGATGAAATAACAAGGGGAAGCACAAGAATTTTAGATGAAGCTTCCATATGGTGATGATTGTGGAAGCTTTGTGGAGCTTGAAGATAACTTCTGAGGTTTGTGAAATTTGAACCAGATTCTATTGCAACATTTTATATTTGGGGTTAGCAGATAACAACTCATGTTGATGTAATGTTGACTTTGCTCCATCCAATGGAAAAAGTTGTTATATTTATAGCTTTTGCTGCGGAGCAGTTGTCAATTTGAACCTAGGAAGATTTCTTTTGCATCTAAAAAATGCTGGGGTTGCAAAGATAGGGTTGCATTGCATCTAGCTTTAAGTTTTGTAGTCAATGTCATGCAAGGCTTCTTGATTTTACACCCACTTGGTGGAAGAGAATGGAGATGGATATCATGGTGTAGAATGTAGAACCAGCAATCAGAAATAAACAATCCATGGAATGAACCAACACTTTAACACCCTACATAACCCTAGGGTTGAGGAGAAAATTCTGCAAACTGGTCAGTCATGAACAATACTTTGCATTGCTTACATATAATATCACAGTTTTACATGCAACTGACAATGGTCAGTAACAAATACAATTTACTTGCAGCATATTATAACAATAATATTACAATCCAAAGTAAAGCATCGGTAGAGAGTTGTCAAAATGTCAAGAATGTCTGCCTGTAAACTATGCAAGAGCTCCATATAAGTGGTAAATGCTTCAGGAAGAAGCCACATATGTGTCTGGCCGCCAATAGGATTTCTGTGCGCTGAGTATTCCTTCTTGGTCTTTGGAGAAGGTTAGATGGACCTCCCAATGCAGAGATTTCAACAGGTTCTCCACTTCCCCAATTGCGCTGGACTCATCTCTCACAATCAATTTACCTCCAGGTCTCACTATTCTATCGATCTCTGCCATCAACGGAGCAATTTTGCACCTGCAAAAACCGGTTTAAGCTAAGATGGTAATGTGCTATGTTGAGATTCTCTCTTTTTAAGAGAAAAAAGCCAGGAAGATGTATACACCTCTTTTTCAGCTTTGAGAAAAGATGATCAGCATGCAGCAGATCATAGGTTCGAGGATATGTGCTGAAGGATTCGCACCAGTCATGATATATTCCAAAGAGACCCCGCTCATAGATTATGGGAAGTGTATCTGGAGAATCTATGTTCACCACATTTAAGACCCACACCTTGAGGTCCTTCAGTGCCGCTGCAAACCTGTAAACAGGTATCACTTCTCAGTTGTATATACATTTGTGCAGGATTGCTTTCTATCACAGAGCAAAATGCCCTTTTAATGAACTTTACCCTCCATAAACAGCTCTCATGTCCATGACGTTTCTGACGTTGGACCAGCTGATGCCCAGTCCATTAAGATAAGACTTGTTCACCACTCGCTTCCAGTGTTCATAGTCCGATGCGAAATCATCAGGAGCTGGCCTTCCATATATTCCCATCTGCGCTTTGTTTAACCAGTATGGAGGTACCTGCAGTCTACGCGGCCATTCCGCAGGCCACTGTGTTCCTCTCTCTGCTCCATCAACTGGTGCCCGATGCATGCATGCCTGCAGAGGCACATACCTGAAAATATGACACACCAGAAAATGAAGTCACCAATCCTATTACCAGTTGAGATGTGGAAAGGTTCTTGTTACCAAATGGAACTGTACCAGGCTGCATTTGGATCATCATCGGTTTTACACATTGGAGGACGCTTGTGCTTTCTTTGGTCATAACAATCATTGGAGGTAGGTTTGCGATAGATGGCAGCACCTACAGAATTCAATTTATCCTTTTTGATGGTCACAAGCTCCCAACACATGGACACCGTGAGTGCTGACATCTCTAGAAAAAAAATTAGGAATATAAGTCAGCTTTTTGTAATTTGAGCTGAAATGAGTTTCTCAGAAGAAATAATCATATCCTACCTTTCCATATCTCAACATCTTCTTTAAGCTTTTGGTATACAGGGGTGGCTGACCATACAAAATAACCTCCAGGACGCAGAACCCGGTTCAGTTCCAAGAGAAGAGTACCACCTTCATGGAGGTTCAATTTAATTTGTTAACAACAATGGCCAAGAGAAAAAAGCTAGAAATTAAACCATAAAAGGAGTTCAAATGATTAAGCAGAACCTTCTACATGCCATGGGACTCTACAACGCGCACAGTGCACAACATCAAAGACCCTGCTCGGAAATGGCAGGCGCTGAGATCCCATCACGGCAGAGATAGCAGGTATTCCCCTTTCGAGGGCGAATTGAACTTGAGCTTCATGTTCGTCCTTGGGTGCAAAGGACATTGTAAGCACGTCTCTTTCGAAAAGATAGCCGCCAAAGCTGGCAACCCCGCAGCCAACGTCCAATATTACCCGAGTGCGCTTCCCCCACGCAATATCAGGTACCGCCTGCAATCAACAACATGGACATTGATGTTCTTCTACTCGGGAGTCAAAATTAACTGTTGCTAATGAAATTGATGAAGTTCATACAACAGCATAAATAACAAATAATGCCATGAATTGAGGTCAGTGGTGAACGCTGCCACCTTACTTTTTCAATAAAATCAATGTAGTGCATGGCTCCGTGAATGAATTGTGTTCCACCGCCAGGGAAAGTGAGGAACTCCCCAGTCACCTTCACCCAGTTCTGGTGCCCCTTCACCTCTGCCAGAAGGGTGTGAGGAACATTGTGATACCATATCTGCCGGACCAACAGAGTAAAATAGAAAGTTACAAACCCAAGTGAATAGGAGAAATCAATTCATATCCAAGGGCACAAATATCATGGTTCATACCTTATCTCTGCTTTGGGGCCACTCAACTGGCGACTTGTACATGTCCGGCAGTGGCACCAGGCATGTGGGTGGCTCCTCTGGGCAATGCCTCTCACGATGCTCGTAGTGTCTCCTACCATGTAATTTCATTATTGCTTTCTCGTTGTCCAAACAGGGAATATAGTCTGGGCCTGCTGTTTCATTGCAGAGCTGCCAAGTGTAGCCATAGATAGTCCCATCCGACCCATCCTTCCTTCTCTCCTTTTGATTCTCGGATTGATCCGCCTGAGTTGACCAGGACTTCTTTGATTCTTTAGACTCTCTAGGGATCCCAGAGCTTTCCCCGCTCGGGAAAGAAATGCTCGAGCTGGAGGAAGGAGCCTTATATTGAGTTGTTGTCTCCTGTTTGGCTTCTTGGTTGGAATTGCTCTGTTGCTGATTAGATTCTGATTGGGTTTTTTTATTTTCAATTTGTGCTTTGTTCTCGTCTGTTGTTTGTGAAGATTCTTGGTCCTGTGATGCGAGTTGAGATTGTTGCAGCGTTTCATCACTCCTGGTGTCTGACTTTTCCTGTTCTTGTTTCTGCTGATGCTCTTGTTGTTGCTGCTGCTGTAATCGTTGTTGTTGATCTTCCTCTGTAATCTGGTTTTGAGATTCTTGCGAGTTTTCCTGAATCTCAGCTTCATGCTTTTCAACTTCTGCCTCGAGCTGATTTTTTTCTTCAGATTTATTCTCGTCAACCCCCTGATTCTCATTGCTTTCTTCATCTTTCGTTTGCTGTGTTTCCTCAGCTTCAGAATTTTTCTCAGCGATTCCCTGGGCCAGTTGGTTCTGAGTCAGGGCACTTTCCTCAGACACCTGAGTCTCATATTCTTTCTGCCTCTCTTCCTCTTCAGCAGATTCTTTTCTCTGTATATCAGGTGGGTTCTCTTCAACAACAGTCGCATTCTCCTCCTCATTCTTCTTATCTCTACTAGTTTCCTGCTCAGGTTCTTGTTTTTCATTATTATCTTCCCCAGCTTCCACATTGCGTGTTTCCTCGGATTTCAGTTGATCTTCCTGAGACTTGTCATCCTCATCGTTGGTAGCCTGCAAGGGCTTGGTCTCATCGGACTTGATGGCATCATCGGGAAGATCCCCTTGAGTGTCTTCGTATACAGGAGGATCTCTTCTGTTACTAGGCTTAGAAACGTGGCGTTCACGGGAGGCAGAGAAAGAGGAAGTGGTGGAGGTGCGGGCGGTGGTTTGAGGAGAAATAATGGAATTGGAGGTTAACATCCATAGACCCAAGACACACAAGGCTACAAAAACTACTGTTGTGACCGTTGACGTGTAAGAACCAGAGGTCGAACGCTTACTACTGCGTGCCTTGCCTACAGCCATTTTGGTCAGACAGAAAAGGGGGGATTGAGAAATGAGAGAGTTTCAACTTTGAAATGCTTTTGTGAAGGAAAATGAGCAATAAATTGAATTGACGTAGATAAGAAAGAAAACAGGGAGAAGTTTCAGTTGGGTTTGTGGAGGAAAGATGAAATCTAGTTTGAAAGAAATTTTCTATGTTGGAAAATATCAAAGATCCGAGAGAGTCGGAGAAGGGAATTGGTTGGCCAAATTTCTGGCAAAGTGAGGTAATTCAAGATTGGTTAGCCAATTCAAGATTGGTTCACGTTACGTTGACTTGAAGAAATATTGAGAAAGAGAGGTAAGTAGGATGGCATCGAGATCCGCATTCCTGTTTCGTAATCACGTCAAATGAGTAGGTTGAATTTGAATTAACGGTAAACCCAATTCAAATTATTTCAACCCACCAACCAAGCTGCATTCTTTAGACTCATTAACACGAATATAATCCATTTGATTTTAAAAAAAAAATTAAATTTATAAAAATATTATTTAGGTTTTTTTTTAAAAAAATTAAGATTAATTTTTTTGAATCTTAATTAACATTTAGTTATAATATATTTATAAAATAGAAAATAGTTTAAATTTTCAATTTTACATTTGTTTAGAATTTTAGTTATAAAATATTTTAAATTTTTATAATTTTTAATATATAGAATTAGTAAATTTAGATAAGTAGCCTATGCCAAGTGCTCTTCCTCTCTTGCCAAAACTCGAATCGGAGATTTTGGGCGCAGGGTCCAGATACCCAAAACTATTATGTCTTAACCCGTTCTGCTTTTGGGCCAAACAGACAGGTTTGCAGCCCAACTCAAATCAAGTTCCCACGGTTGATGATTCCAGACCATTCTACGGCGATGATGTGAAGCATTCACGACATCTCAAGTTGGGCTACAAAAGGTTTTCAGTCATAAAAAGGAAACCCAATTAGGAACTCGTTTTGGGGGCCTAAACTGTTTATCATTGGGCTGCAAGTCTCTCACTGCGGCCCAACTCAAACTTAATCTAGCAGTTTTTGTTTTTTTTTTCCTCTTCCAATTAGTTTCAAATCAGACTCAAAGTAGTAAAGAAATGTCTGAACTTTATGAGATTGGTCCAATTGAACAAGTCAAAGTATTGAATCACATCAAGGTGATAGAAACGTAAACAAACTAATTGAATTTTATATCTATTAAATAAGAAATGAGCTATTAAATTAAAATCATAATAACTTACCTAATACCAATTGCCTGCATTTATTATACATTTAACAAAGGTTTGACCATCAAATTGCATTAAAAAATCACATCAACATCAATTTAACACCCATTTCACTATATTTTTTTTACCAATCAACCTATATTTAACAAATAAAAAAATTCCAGACTATAATTCTTTAATTAGAACTTTTACAAATAAAGTTATTAATATCGACACATTTAAGACTGTCAAATATTCGAGAGTTCCTCTATTCAATCATTTTCCTTCTTTTTGTCGTTGGATTCCTCTATTCAATTATTTTCCGTCTTTTTGTTGTTGGATATTTGGTTCGTACACATTTTTTCTTTGTTTTTCGAGCCTCTAGTAAGTTATAGACAAAATTCGAAAATATCAAATATTTGATGATTCCATCATACATGATTAAGTTGCAAAAACTTTGATCTAATATAAATTTTGTAACATCAATTTGCTCAATTTGCTTAATTCACTTAGGATTATTTGGAAGTGATTTTGATAAAAGGGGCTATAAATTGTATTATTTTTTTTTTTATGAAACTTTGAATAAAAGTAATTTTATGGAGAATCAATTTAATTTATAAATGTTAAAAATTATTTTAATAATATTTTGAGTGATATGTTATATAACAATATATATATATGTATATATATATATTTCAAACACCTAAATTTTGAAAGAAAAACATTTTTAAGCATTAGAAAACACTTTTAATATTCCTAAAATCACTCTAAAATAAAATCTTAATAACTAAAACATTATGTCAAAGATAATAGAATGAAACAACTGCTTCAAAATAGAAACGAAAAGCAAAACTTTGAGTTGACGGGGTTAGTTATATATGATTCTACAAAAGTATCGAGGAAAGAAAAAAAATATTAAGAAAAATGATCTTCTCATATTTAATTTTATTACAAAAAATATAAAAAATTAAATATAATTAAAACTATTAAAAAGGTTATATATTTTTAAATTATTTAATATTTAGAGAGGATGAGTTAAATAATTAAAACGAGTTTGAAATGAGATAAAAAAAAAAAAAACAATTTATAGATTTTAAAGACCTGTCTGAGAATTGCTTTTGAGAATAGTTTTATGTTATTTAGAATAAAAAATATGGAAAACATGTTTAACAACAAAAAACTATTTTTTGTTCTTAATTAGGGAAGATTTTTTAATGTTTTATGTTATTTTTCACTTGTTTTCTGATAAATAATTATACAAACATGAATGATAAAAAATAAAATACTACATTTAAAAATTATTTTTGAAATATACTTAAAAATATTAAAAATATTTTAAATTTTCAAACAAACTTTTGTTTCACAAAAATTAGAAAATAAATTTCAAAAATTATTTTTCAAAATTGTTTTTAAAAACAATTACTAAATAAACATTATTTTTTTAATTTTTAACATTTTTCTTCACATTTTTCCTTAAACTTTCTTTGAACTAAACATAATCTTAATGTCATCCAAGCAGCTAACTCAAACTCATCTAATTTATTTGAAGTCAATATTTTTTTCCCTTAATCCAAGACAAATCATAAAATTAAGATGCTTAAAACTCACATAAAATCAAATAGGATTTGGATTAACTTACATTAAAACCGATTCAACATCATATTTGAAAAATTCATAAGATTCATCTTCATTAATAAATCTATTTAAATGCAACTTCATCGTCTACCATAATAAGGTATGCTCATATTAGCATAAAATCAGATTGGATTTGAATTAAATCACATTAAAGCATTTCAACATCACATTTGAAAAGTTCACAAAATTCATTTTCATTAATAAATTTATTTAAATGCAACGTCATTATCTAACGTGACAACATTAAATGTTAACCATTTTGGTTTATTTTATTAATTTATTTTTGAGAGGTATTATAATATTACTAAAAAAACAAGAAAAATTAAAGAGTTCAAGCTTCTATTTGTGCCAAAGAATTGACAACTGAAATTGTCTGATTTGGAAAAAACAAAGGATTGTACTTAGAAATGGCCAAATCCTACAACGGTAGTATTTCCCACCAAAAATAATCACACTAGGACACTCTAAAGTCTAATTTAGCAGCAATATAAGATTTATTTTTTATTTTTTATTTTTGGAAATATTTAAATAGAAAGAGAAAAGTTCTTTCATATATAAATGAGGAGAGGACTGCGGAGTGAGAGGAGAGGGGGAGGGGAGGGGATGGAAAAGAAGAAATGGGGAAGTAGGGGCATAGAGTACATAGAGTATAGTAGTGAGAGTCTCGTGAGCTTTCTATGGTAAGACACAGTGACAGGTAACGACCACTCTCAATAATAAGCTCTAAAGGAAACCCTATCTATCCCTCTACTCCTTCACTCTATTTGTCAGCCCTGCACACCTACGTCCGCCCTTCTCCCCTCACATGCACCCCGCGTGATCATCCCTCCCAACCCCCTCTTCGTTTCCCGTTAGCATATATGCTTCTTTCATCACATATTGAAAAGAGGGATATATAATTGGGTAGGGGACAGGACATATAATGTAGTATAAATGTGATGTTATATGTCTAAAAGTCGGGACAATGGACTTGGATATTGGGCATCAAAGTCACATAACTCATGAAGAATTGAGGGGGGAGTCGAATAAGTCGGATGGATTAATCCTTGGAAATTTTGAAAACTTTGGTTGGAATGACGAGAAGAGGGGGTTTAAATAATTCAAACATGTGGGTGGCCCAGATGATTTGGAGGAGAAGGAATCATTTGCGAGAGGAAAGGGTGTGATAGTGGCAGCATATATGGTGAGCAATGAGCATAATATATGATGAAATAATTATTAAATTAAGGGGGAGTGGCGCAGTGGTGGTAAAAAGTGTGATGTGGCCATATTACTATTTTGGGCGGTGCATCACTTTCACTATGCCTTCTCAAACCATGGTATTGGATGGTATTTATGCTCTGCGTGTCCAATCCAGGCAACTTCGAAATGATGGAAATTCCCAAACGGACACATCCTTCCACCTCCTCGTCTCCTCCTCACCTTCTCTCTTGTGTTGTGTTGTGTGTCTCGACTCTCAAGTCTTGTGATGAGTGATGCTTCCATCATATAATTTTTTTTTTTTCATTTTTTGAGTTTTGTCCAACACTTTTTATGATGATTGGACCTTCATAAAAATTCTCATCAGTCTAAATCAAACACCCCCCCAACACACGGCCGCTTCTACTAAAGTTAAAGTTAAAAAACTAATCATTCTCATTCTGTGTCCTCAAAATGATACCATTTCATCTTTTCCACTGTTGCCTCATTTTGATAAGCAAAGTTTTACTATTTCTTTCCTACTTTTACAAGCATCGTTATATTAGTTGCGAGCCCAAAGTTACCCTCTCTCTTTGTACCCTCGATAAGCAAAGTTTTACTATTTCTTTCCTACTTTTACTAGCATCGTTATGTCAGTTGCGAGCCCAAAGTTACTCTCGCTTTGCCGCATGACTACCTTCTATCTCTAATGTACAGCTAATCACTCTTTGTCATGGAATCAAAGCTTTGAAAGAGGAAGTGGTAGAGAAGTAAAAAGTGATCTATTTTTATTCATGACTGCAGGCTGTTGTGTATTGATGTTGTAAAAAGCTGAGGCTGTATTTGCTCGCTGTTTGCCACTTGAAACAGTCTTATAATGGCTTCTTCTACATATTCACGGGAAGCCTGTGCTCACCACATCTCGTGTCCCATAGGTGAAGTTGAGAGAGCAGGAAAGTCAAGGGCAGATGCAATTTGTCATATGCCTGAAGCCATTCAAAACATTTTGTTTGGATTGCAACTATACATTGAAGGAGCTCTAATGTCGTTGGAAAAACAGCTCTCTCTCTCTCACACACTTTATTCTTGTTATACTTTTGCCTGCATTTGGTGGGTTAGATTGTGAATTGTGATTACTCACCTTTCAATTCAATGTGCTGTTCCCTAACCTTAAAAAGGGTAAAAAAAAAGGAAAGCGTTTAAAGGTACAATACATCTGTGCTTGACATGAGTTTACAAGAAAATCAACCCAATTTTTTTTAGCTAGATGTCCCCTCTCATTGACCAGTCATCTACAACTTATTCGCAAAATAATGGGGGCAAGTGGATGAGTCTAATACATGTCAAATTTTGTAGGGTTGTTTACTATAGTGGGAATTGATCAAAGGCCAAGTATACGCCATAAATGTCACGATCAGTGTTGAACTTGCTATTTAAAGGAAACCGTAGAATTTCTATCTTGAGGATTTGTTTATTGGAGTGGATTTTTTGTTTTAATATCGGTTTCTGTTTGAATGAGTTACAACTAATCAACAAAAGACGTTTTGTAATTTTGTTGAAGTTAAGGGTGAAGCCTGGCCACCCGAAGCAAAGGACAGACCAGGGTTACAAATAAGACTTCCCTTAATCTCCTGAGCAAAAGTCAGACCCTTCTTGGACTCTTTGCATTTCTGTGGTTTACACCTGGGACTCTACACTTTGGTTATCATCCAAAAACCCATAAATCATCATGCCCTTGAATTGCATTAGTGGGGCTTTCTCTAATGTCAGATTTGAATTTTTGACTTTTTCTTTGACAAATCAAGCATGAGTTTTGAGAAATTTTCATCATGGTCTATGAAAAATTAGTTAATCATTCTTAGATCATTATTGATTAAATAATTAATTTCAACCTACAATTGGGCACAGACACACACCTAATCACCCTATAATGACCAGGATTAGGGAACTGTGAGCAGACCCTTCCAACCCCCTAATTCCAAAAGAGAGTGGAGGGGAGGGGGGGAAGGTGGGGCCAAAAGCAGGGGCGCATGTGATTTGGTAGGTTGGACACAAGGGCAGAGATTTGAATGTCATTATTCAGAAATCAGACACAACACAAAAACTCCCTGCTCTGCCCTCTATCCAATTCAAGGAATGTATTCCTCCGGGAGGCAACCAAAATCTTTTGCGCAAATTTCCCACACCAACTTCACATTCACATGCCTCTTCCCAGCCCAACTCCCCTCCAGCTAAACAGGAATTACGCTGACGCTTACCCTCTCCCTTGACTCAATCAGGATTCAGGAATAATATTAATTAATTTTGAATTTACGCGACAGTGGGTCGTGGGAGTGGGTTGGAAACTTGGAAATTTTGGTTAAGCCCAGTTGACAGGACACGTCGAGGCCACACCCGATGAGGAAGAATGTAAATAAAAATAAAAAATAAAAAATTGTTAAGCCAATGAGTTCGTTAACATTGGGATTTGTGGATTTATGGGGTTGCCCTAAATCCCTATTTTATATGCTGCATGCTGCCCACAGTTGAAAAAAAGAGAGAATTGCATTATAATAAACGCGTTTTGCCTCTCTCTCTTTCCATCTGCGTTATCTCTCTGTGGTCAACCCGCTGGAGAGCCAACACTGGGCTCGAGAATGACAGACAGGTACACAATTATTGGGACTCGCACACATCATTCACTCACTCCTCACCTCCTCTCCCAGCCATATCCATCCCCTTCCCCAAAGCGCGTGCCTCTCAGGTCTCAACCTAATTAATCAGCTCCCCCCGTCTCTCCACATTCTTCATATTTTCGTTAGCACAGCAATGGGCGTGTTCCTGTGCTTCCCACTTGGAAACTTCGGATGCACCACCCTCTCCCGAGTCCAGACTTCTCCCTTGCCCACGTGTTTCTCACACGGTAAGCAACTTGTTTTACTTTTTGAATAAACGTGAGATGTTGGGTAAATCCACAAATTCATGATTAATATTCTACTCTCCGAATTATAACCAAAGTTTTGTCGCACTCGAAAAGAAATTCCCATTCCCATTCCCATTTCCAATTTTGGGCCTCCTAAAATCCTTCATAAGATATCCCTATAAATAATATTTATAGGCTTCAAATTTAGAAAATGAAGAGCAACCAACCACCTTACAACCTAGCGTGCGGGAACTCCAAAGCCATTCTCCTCCCCCCCCCACAACGTTGTAGCTTTGTTTCACTTTCATATTTCAATTTATGGTTAGCTCCACCAACAATAACTTCAAAGGGAAACCTACACGTCCAAAGCCCTCACTTAGAGAAAGTACGTAGTGAAATACAATTGTTCCTTAAAAGACAAGATATCAAACACATAGATGATATGATACCTATCCCGACGCTGCCCCCCTCTTAAACAATCTGCATGGAATCTAACGCTTCTTCTATTTCTTTTATATATATATATAATTATGCATACGGCATACCTCCCTGTCACCTTTCCTGAAATGAGAATTATAAGAATTTATTTTGGTTGCGTATTATAGAAAATAGGGCAAAATCCACACCATCCGCGTCAAAATTTATGGACTCACGTTCACCTCTTTAGAAATTTCAATTTTTTTTATTTCTTTTTTTGGGGTTTTGTTAGCCAGCTGTAATCACAAAAGAAAAAGATGGAAAAAAAAAAAGGTTGATAATGACAGGTTAATATTAGGTATTGAGTCCCAATATACATGCTCGCTAACATTCAGTGTGAATTATGTAATTAGGCTGATAGGCACTAGTTGTGGGGTTTGACGTTTCATACGTTTTACTCATCACCCTCATCATTGTCCACTGCAACTCATTCTCTCTCCGTGAAACTTGGGTTTCCCCCATTGTTTCCAATTTTTTTTTTTTTAATTACATTTTAAAATTAAATTAAATTAAATTATTCGTTTTATTATTTAATAACATATATGTCACGTGTTGTAATTGGGTATAGTTTTCCAGCTCAAGTAGACATGTTATGAACTTTATTTAATTATTAATTTTTATGAAGGAAAAAAAAAAAAATAAAAATTATAGGCCCCCCGAATAAGGGCATAAGGGGTTAGAGAGTAGGGTAGAGGGGAGTACATTGGTGAAACATAAAACATACATACTTGGGAGATGCTAGGTGACAGAAGTAGATGAGGATAAATTGGTAATTTGAATAGTAAAAGTAATTCCTCCTTTTGCAAACTGACGGAATTGGCAACGACATCAGGATGATGTGCCATGATGTGACTGGCCTCACTTCAATACCATCCAAACTCGCTTCACCCCCCACCACCAAAAATAAGAAGGATCAGCCGGAAAATCTCAATTCATGGCTTCGAGTTGATTAAGATACTTAATTGTGTAGAATATTAAAGCAAGTGGCGTTAATCTCCCTGTATATAATTTTGACTAAATTGAAGCATGGGAGGAGTTGCTTCCAAATGATTACTGATTAGAAAGTGATTTAATTTGACATAAACATGATATAAGCGAATTAGTGAGAGTCACAGAGTGTGTGTCATGCGTGGGATTACCAAAACGTACGGCCCATCAAATCCTATCCCTGACCACAGCCACCATATGTACTCTGCTGTTGCAGGCCGCCGGATTCTTTTTTTTATTTTAATTTTTTTTTGTTATTTATCCTTATTTCTTGTTCTTTTTATTTCTCTGTTATTTATTTACATGTTTGGGTAAGTAAGTGCAGTTAAATGACGAAATTGCCTCCTTGGAGTGAATTTGGTCAACCCAAAAGTTGTCAAAACATTTAAGAAAAATAACAAAATGGTCCCCATAAAGTTATTTAATCTTTGTTAAACCAAATTTGAAAAAACCTTTTTTTTTTCTTTTTTTTTTCTCGATTAATTTAATTAAGACTTTAATAGTACGAGGAGGTGGCGCAGTGTTTCCCTCTACTCCCCCAGGAGGGCAGCCTCCCCCCATAGGTATTGCTTTTCTCTGTCATAGTAATTAATTTAATAAATAAGGATAAAATAAGACCCCAAAAAAAGAAAAGAGGGTGAAGTTATTTTATAAAGGAGTCTACGTGGTAATACAAGTTTAATTTTTTCCCTTTTAACAAGTATATAAAAATAAAAAATAAAATAAAAAGTGGAAAAGGTTGGGGGAGGGATAATTGTATGTAAATGGGGAGGAGGAAATTAGAAATAAAAAAATGAGGATTAAAGGGTGGGGGTCACAAAAAAGTAGCGGGTTTTCCGGTGCAAAGAAACGGAGGAGGCAAAAGCTGGTGCGGCGACACGTGGCCGACGGTAGAGCGTTGGATGAGGTGAGATGTAATGAGCGGTAGATGATTGGGGTTGAGATTGAAGATGGTGAGATCGTGAGATCCACGGGCAAGGCAAAGCAATAGAGAGAGCGAGAGAGAGTGAAGAGGTTCTCCCTTCTTGTACAGACACAAGAGTCACTGCTCAGTGGTAAAAGACTGAGAGCGAAGAGAGAGAGAGTGGAGGGGGCTGTTGGGAAACTTAAATTGGGGTTGCAGAGGTGTTGCTTTAGCCATGGCGGCGTTGCAGAGCTGTAATTCTATGTCTTTAATGCTTGCAACACAGAGAAGGAATTGAAGGCAACGCAGTCCAAACAAGTCCGACGTGTGTCCCTAATTCAAAAGCTGCAATAACCCCAACAATAAGCAACTCTCCACTCACACTCTTTTCAGACTTAGAGAGGAGGAGGGTGGTAGACACTCCCACAGCATACACTCGGAAACAACCACAATTTCAGCAACACTGCTTCTCCCTCCCCATACATACCCACATACGCAAAACTGGAGAACTTATCTAACCCGCATACCCACAGACAAATCATTCTCCACCCATTTCGTATTTGGGTTTGAATCTTCAAAGCCGGAGTTCTGCTATGGATTTTCTGTCTCAATTGAGGTTTTGGCCTGGTTTCAAGGTGGAAAAATGGCTGGGTTTTTCCCATTAGGTGGAGGGAGAGGAAGCAACCAAGACAGCAACCCACCAAACGAAATTCCTCCTGAAAGCTGTTTTTTTTACAGGAATGAAGACATCTCCTACAAGGGTTTCGAGCTATGGCAACATCAACCGCAAGAGCAACTCCATCAACGCCACCAACATCATCCACAAGACCTTTATTCATCTGGGCCTAGCTTAGGCGTGGGATCCAGTAGGAGCTCAATAAACTTGTCTGATGATTCTTCGAGATCGGCGTTTCTGATGATGAGACAAGCAGCAGGAGGAGGAGGAGCAGGAGCAGGAGGAGGAGGAGGAGGAGGAATGAGTTGTCAAGATTGTGGAAACCAAGCGAAGAAGGATTGTATTCACATGCGGTGCAGGACATGTTGTAAGAGCCGAGGGTTTCAGTGCCCAACCCATATCAAGAGCACTTGGGTTCCTGCTGCTAAAAGGCGAGAGAGGCAACAACATCTCACTGTCATTCAACAACAACAGCAGCAACAGCAGCAGCAACAACACCAACAGCACCAACAACAACTGCAGCTCCGTGGAGAGAATCCCAAAAGGCAGAGAGAGAATCCAAGCTCTTCCTCTCTCGCCTGCACTCGTTTGCCCACCCACACGTCAGGTACTGTTTGTTTTTTAAAACTCAGATACAGACACACTTACAAAGATTGACTCTCTGATTCATTGCATAAAGAATTGAGGGACGCATCTAGAGGAATTCGAGAGAGAAAAAGCTTTCACTAGTACCCACCAACACCATATCAATTGCGTGTGATGAAATCGACCTCCATAGTAACCCCCATCAGCTTTTCTTTTGCTTTATTCTTTTCTAATTACTGTTATTTAGTATTCCTGACGATTAGATTGACAGGGATGAGACTATTTTACGCTTTCTGTGTATGGATATGTGTGTATGAGCGTGTGCTTACATTTGGGTGGCAGTCTTTTTCTCATATTTAATTCTATTTCTCTTCTCCACGACAATTTTTTCCAATCTAATCTACTCATTTTTCTTGAGTTATATTTAGGGTTGGAAATAGCAAATTTTCCTTCAGAAGTGAACTCTCCCGCAATGTTCCGCTGTGTTAGAGTTAGCTCCATTGACGAGACTGACGATCAGTACGCATACCAGACGGCTGTCAACATTGGAGGACATGTGTTCAAGGGAATTCTCTATGATCATGGCCCTGAAGGTCATTACGGTGGAGGCGAGAGTTCCTCCGCCGGTGGCGGAGGACTTCAACAGCTTAATCTCATTACTGGTGCCGCAGCAGCCGCCAGTACCTCCACTGCCACAGCCGCCACCACTGGTAGTGGCAGTGCCGGTGCAGCCGCCGCATTTCTTGATCCTTCTTTATACCCAGCTCCCCTTAACACCTTCATGGCTGGTACGCAATTCTTCCCACACCCAAGACCTTGAACGTACACCACATTCTGCTCTCTTTCTCTCTCTCATTCTTTCTCTCTCTTTCATCAACTTTCACTCTTTTATCTGCAAGGCAATAGTGCGATTTTGTTCTAGTACATTTTTAACACCCACCATTCAACTAGGAACAAAGAAACAAAAACAAAGAGGAAAAACAAAAATGGAGAACGAGAGGAAGAAATGTGGATGATGTTTGTTTTTGTTCACATTTCAAGGCTTATTTAATTATTATTATTATTATTATTATTATTATTAACCTTGATTTTTTTTCTTTGTTTATTTGGGTATAAACCAGATGGCATGTAGTGTCTCTTTTGTCGTAGTATTTGTTTATAGTTTTCTCTCTTGTGGGTTTGAATTTGATTACGCTTGCTGGTTGGTTTTGAACTTGGAAGCTGCTTTTTCCCCGTTTACCAGTAACTTTGCCGTTTTGAAATGGGACGAATATCGTTTTCGTCTTTGGTTGGATAAACTACAAACAGAACTCCTTTTCATTTCGGTATGGGCGGTCCAGCCATGCATGAGCATTCAGGTTCAAAAGGTGAAGTTAAACCAGAAAAGAAACGAAAAGAAAAGAAAAAAAAAAAAAAGTTCTCTCTCTCCCCCTCTCTCAGTGCTTATATATTCATATTTTGGTATTATTATATGCAATTTTTTTCCCATCAGTTTCTCAAATGACATGAACAGATGTGACCTTCGTGATAAAACTGGAAATGTTGCATCCATCTGGCCTTCGTTTAATGCACCTCTAAGTTGGTATTGTGTATATCATGCATGTATTTATATATATATATATATATATATATATATATATATATATATATACATGTATGTCATTATGCTACGTGTATGTACATGTATATGTATATATATACATAACTAATGTGAGACTTCCTTTTTGCCCTCTGAATGTAAACTTGGTACATGTGGGTGCAACCAAAACTGTCCTTAGTTTACGAAACTGTCTGACCCATTACCTGTTCTTTCATCTGTGATATATTAATGGACTCCACAGTCATTGATTTCTCACTTCCCAATACAAAAACCTCTTCTGATATGAAAATGAAAATGGTTTCTTGTTTTTCTGTCTTGTTGGAGGGTGCTAACATGGTATATTTATATGTTCCCATTATATGAGCTCTTTCTTTTTCCTATGTTTTTCAAATTAGACATTTTATTTAACAAGTAGTAGTACTATATATAGAAAACAGAACCTCTACCTTCAAGGTGAGTTGTTTTTTTCTCTGTTTGAGAAACAAGGGATATGTGGCAATTCATGGGTTATTGGAAGCTAGTAAAAGTTTAAACATAATTGTCAAAATGCATAAAAGAATAAAAAGATAGTTCTGCATGTATATACATACCCCCTTAGAAGGGAAGGAAAACAGAAAGATAATCTTGATATTATCTCACTTAGGATAAATGCTTAGAGCACTGACCTGACTAACAAATTATGCCATTGCATGCTAAACTACACTGGATTGGAGTAGTCATCTTCTGCAGCTTCATTCTAGTTCAGAGTATTTTTAGGCAAAGGATCTATCATTAGCAAAGATGCCCAAGGCCTGAGTGGATATGGGATATGGGAAATGAGAAATAGACTAATAATGAAAAGCGAAAGAACTGTATACAGTAGAGGGATGCTTAGGAGATGGAATTAAGTTGTATGAACATAAAAATGAAATTAAAAAAGAATAGTTTAATCTTTTACTTGATCTTATACACACACATACAAACTTACACACTAATAGCAGTCATACAATCATTACAGAAATGAAATCATTTAATCATTCCAGAATCATTTAATTATCAGAAATGAATAGCAGTCATACAAGAAGCATTAGCATTATAATGAAATATTCACGATATTAAGACAATTCTTCAAAATATAACCAAAGGCCAAACATGTTTGGACTACAAGAGTGTGATTTAACATGTTATTAAACCCTAATTATCCTCATCTGGCCAAACTTCTGTTTTTTGGATTTTAAGTAACTTTAATGTTATGTTAATATAAATGTCAAATTCAATCTGGTCCAGACTCCAGAAGCTAATCTAAATCAACCATTGCCTAAGAAATTAAGAAAGTTATTCAGGAGAGTAAGGCTATTTGAGTCCCAAGCCAATGGAGAAAATATATAGCATACACTTATTTTGGGTGAAGAATCGGGAACAAATTTCATTAAGCCTGTTAATTGGATACGAAATTTTCCTAATTTGGTCTTCTCTTACCACTGAAGTGTTACATTATGGTTTGGAAAAGTTAATATATATATTTTTTTGATAGGTAAGTAGGGTTTGGAAAGTTAATGTACCACCAACTTTTTAAGTCTTGTTATTATTTTTCCAGACTACAATTCCTATTGTACATAAACAAGGCAAAATTAAATCAAAAGGTATAACATATTTTCTGGAGCAAAGATTTGGAAACAGGTGTTTGTTTAAAGAAATGACAATATAGGAAGCATGAGTGATAGAATAAGCAATATGCTCTTATTCCATATGGAAAAGTGGTCATGGATTTGAAGTATACATTGCATATATGATATTTATGCTAATGCCATGTCGTTTCTGACAGATTGGGATCTTATATTTCTGTGTCAGTGTGTCACTAGATCACAGGTTTTTACATCTTACATTATAGAAGGATATAGAGAAGTTCATAGGAAAAGATTTTCATTTTTTAAAAATAATATCGTGGTAAAAAAATTGTAGAAATTGTGTATTTTGCCCTTGGAAACAGGTAAAATGGTTTTGATAGTAAGATACACCAAATATCCCAACCAAAAAAGGTGAGCGCAGAAGTTTAAGCACATGAGAATCAATAAGCAAGGGAAAAAGAAAGGGAAACATAGTAAATCCCTCTCCTGAAAGTGTAGAGTTTAATTGTGCAATATACTCATTGTTATGATAGTGCTGTGTGCTTAATTCATCAACATCTTATTTGTCTTGTTGTGATTATCAAATGAAATAACTAATTGATGCAGTATATGTAGACCTAAGAGGCAATTGTTTTGTACTACTTGGGAAAAAAAGTGATGTTACCTGGGTATGAGATGAAAATCAGACCTCCAATATAATTTGCCTGAACCATTTACCATCATTTATCATGTTGTTAGTTAAATGATATGCATAGAAAAGACCACTTATGAGAGCCATGGAACCTTCTTGTAGAATAGAGCTAAATGGTTGGAGGATATGATAAATCAAAACAATGTTCAAGTTCATGTTCTTGATCCATAGATGTGAATGCAGTGGCTCAGTGTGGCCATTTCAGTATGTGTTGGGTCTGTGAGAATGGGGAGTCTTAGATGGATAGATAATTCTATACATGTTCCATGTCAGAATAATCTCAGTATTAAATGCTTATATATAGAATTTGACATCCACACAGTAGTACTGTTTCCAACATTCAACCAGTGCAGAGCTAAAATGTTTATTTTCTGGTTTTCTATGCAAAGAATATAGCCCTTTGCCTATGTTTGAAGTTCAATTGTTTTTTTTTCTGTGGTTTAGTTGTCACTTTACAATGCCCCTAATCCATACATAAGGATGCCTCATAAACTCTATAATACAAACAATGATTTTGATAATACCTTCATGCCTCACATCCTACATGAGCTGCTAGTCTCATTTTGATTCAATGCCATTGCTCCTTGAATCAAGTACAATTTTGGATTGTGTTTTCATTTTTTTATTGAGAAACGAAGTGGTTGGTACAAGGTTCCATCTGTGAATTGTTAGTCAAATGTTTCTCATTCGCTGGCCACAACTGGTTCATCTACTTCACCATTAGCTCCTTTTACTTCTATGCTAGTCATTTCTTGGCCGAGGTTCCTGTTGGCTAGCTGTATTTTAGATCTCTGATGACAGATAAAACACTAATATGCTTCATGGGAAGATTCTTCTAAATCCTTTTATCTTGTGAGCAAGTTAATCTAGAGAAAAGTCTTTCTGCAATAAATTTGGTGGAATTTGTTTCCATCCCATTTGTACAGCTTGAATTATTAGAAGTAAATGAATGAATACATGACCAAGCTGGCCACTACCCGAATTTTGTCTTATATATGTTTCTCTTCTAGGAAAAGCTTTCTATGGTAACAAATGGGACCTGAGGAGAAATGGGATGCGGGGATCATCTCCCTTTCCCGATGCTAGCACTAGTCTATCTTTATCAGAGATGCTGATGATGAAGACAGCCCTATGTCCATATATGCTTGATAACTTCCACTATCCTAGATTCTCAATTTTCCTCGAGCAATGAATCCAACAGTAAAATGTCCCCTACTTAAACCACCTCTGCAAGCTGCTACTGCTTTCCTACAGAAATTCATTCATTTATTCCTTTCCTTTCTTTCCAAAATGAACTTCAACTATTAAAGCTAGTTAGCCCAAAGATAATTAAAAATAGATTATTGCTGTTCTTCTTAAGATCTTGTTACTCGTTAATTATTGCATTTTTTGTTATAACTTGGTAAAATCTATGTGGATTTCGAAACTCCAGAACATTCAAACATCTAATATGATGAAATAAGCCTCTGAAATTTGCATATATAGACTTGATGGTGATTTCATGTAAGTTAAAACATGCAGATAATACCCTTTAAAACCAAATTACAGGAGGGCAGATGATCACCTCAAGTTTGTGGCTACCTCCTTTATGAATTGTCGCTTATTGATAAGAGGGCTACATGACCTTACAACT
The DNA here is from genome assembly GCA_030254885.1 of Vitis rotundifolia. Classification (NCBI taxonomy): domain Eukaryota; kingdom Viridiplantae; phylum Streptophyta; class Magnoliopsida; order Vitales; family Vitaceae; genus Vitis; species Vitis rotundifolia. The sequence goes on along the minus strand of CM058154.1, from coordinate 18,900,290 downwards.
TCGCCAGTATCATGTTCCAACCGTCTTTGCGGTGGACAGCTGAGTCCAAGCTCAATTTCTCTCCCTTGCTCTCTCTTTGTGGATTTTCATTAACAAGCATAAAACCCAGAAAGATAGGCTATGGAAATGTTAGTAGCGGGAAGAGTATGCATGAAGAGGAACTCACAATCGAGAGAGAGAGAGCGGTGTGGGGGAGGATGGGGGAGAGAGAGAGAGACACCAAAATGCAATAATTCAGCATCCAAACTAGATTTCCTTCAAGGTCATGACAGAGCCAAAGTTTTTGAAAAGACTTGTAGGGTTTGTTATGGCATTAGGGCAGATCATAGGGGGTGTGAGGTTGTGAAGTTGGGGTAGTAGGGTAAGGCCACACATGTAGGAATCTACTGCACCACAATGTGCATGCAGTTGTAGGCATCATTGATGTGGTGGTCCCAGCTGTGGGCATTCTTGCTAATGGGTTCTTCAGCACAGCTGCGAAGGCCCAATCCCAATATGTTGCTGCTGTGAACCCCTATTTGCCTGTGGAAGCATCTGTGTTTGCCACACCACCACCGCTAGCTGCTACTTTGCTGTTCCAGAAAATGGTTTGTCCGCTTCTGTATCAACCAACAAGGCTGCAAAGTTTGGTGTTTCATCTGTGACTTGTGATCAACTTCGCCCATTTTGAAAGCCCGATTTGTCTCTTTAATGGCCCAGTTTATTCTTTCAGTTATAGGAGCTCCACCACTACACTTTGTGTCAGTTTCTTTATGGCGTTCTGGTTGAGTTAGGTTAGGTTAGGTTCTGCTCCTCCTCCTCTCCTTTCTGTTTCCCTTTTAATTACTTTTGCCTCCTAACGCTACCCACCTGTGAAAATATAGGCTTTGTTTTTTAGCAATCATTTCAACTATTTGATCTTCAGAAGCCAGAATAGTCTGACAATTTTCCTTCGGATAAAAAAAAGACAAAAAAAGAAAAAAAAGGAAAAAAGAGAAAAGAAGAAATAGCAGTTGAAGCATGTGCTTAAAACCAATTCCACTGATCTCCCTTTTTTTTTTCTTTTTTTTTTTATGTGCTTAATTAATAAAATATCCATTTTAACTTATCAAATTGTTCTCAAACATTCATGCTAGTGCTTGGCTGTTAAAGAATGTTTTCTTTTTAACGTGAGTGTTTTCCTTTGTACATCAAATACTTTTTCAAATCTGTAACAAGCAAACTTGGCAAAGCAAAAAGAAGAAAAAGTATGTGTGTAGGAGTAGAGTTGTTCTTTGTGTTACTTTCGAGAAAAGAAGACGACAGTGTCTGTACGCATTAAATTTAGACAATCGGTCAGATCGATCATCTTCTTTATGTTATAAAATTTGTGAAAAGAATGAAAGAAGAGGCATTTTTATTAGGTTTTACTAGGGATGGATGACAGATTCATCCTTTTAGGAAGGTTCCACCAGCAAAAACAAAATGGGTTATGGCGTCCTAGGTGGAGGGAGGTTCCAAATTATAGTTTTTCCATTTTCATTTGATATAGAATTGTAAGGGGAACAGAAGTTTCAGAATCATTCACATTTCATTTTCACTAGAATTGAGAACATCTAAACCGCCCATATCCTTACTATGATTTTCTGCACTGATGTCTAGTTCTAATCTATATTCTAGCTATATTCTTCTATACATAATGTCCAGGCTCAGAATATACTAACCTCACTTGATTTCATGGGATATTATAATATACCTAATGACTCATTACTAACCTCACTTGTTTTGAGGGGAATCCGAATCAAAGCTGGAGGTTGTCCCTGTGGTATAGGTAGTGGGGATATCAGCAGTGGAACCCCCTATGAAGTAGTGAAATGGGTTTAGAGGTGTAGGAATACTTATGGCTTCCTCCAACCCTTTTCACCTCCACGGTCATTGAAGGCCTTGCTTTTGGCTTGTACTGAACACACCATAGAGCTACCTTTGCCATGTTCTCTACCTTGGATCTGTTCTCCTCCTCAATACCACAACCAACCATAAGTTCATCCATATCATCACTCGCTAATTTATTCCAAACCAATATTAGGAACCACCCTTGACCCTCTTTTAACATTCACATTAAGGGTTATAGGGAAGGGCAGCTACAGTTCGGATGCGGCATACCCAGGTGTTCCTCTTCATCCTGTCAAGGTCATATGGGTGATATCTCTGTTGCAAAGCTTGGCCAAGCCGAAGCCAGCTACTTTAGGGGTGAAGTTGGAGTCTAAGAGAACGTTTCCGGGCTTCATATCATAGTGGTTCTCTGTTGGCATGTCTTTGTGCAAATACGTAATGGCTTTGGTTGTGCCAACAGAAATCTCGTGAAGCTTCCCGAATTCCAACTGGTTTACTTGAAACAGATAGTTGTCAAGCGTGCCATGATCCATATACTCACACCAGAGCTCTCAAATCTGTGGAAGCAGAAGCCATGGATCTGAACCAGGTTGAAATGATGGACACTTCCAATGGTGCCCACTTCTGCCATGAAATGTTCCTCGATTCTCTTATCGGAGCTCCCTAGCTCTAGGAACCTTTACTGCCACCGGCGTGCCATCAGCAAATCTCCCTTTATAAACTGTCACAAACCCACCTGATCCCAGCAAGTAGCTGAAGTTATTGGTCCTTCCTTTAAGCTACTTGGAGGAAAACCTAGCGGGCTTCTCTCTTTCAATTTTCCGAAGGGATCTATTCATTGAGTGTCAAAAACTTGGATTCCAGACTAACTCTGGCCCCGCTGAACCAATTATTATAATACATCATGATCAGCACTAAGATGAATACTGCAGATTCAAGAATAAAAATTTAAGAAAAAAAAAAAATCTTATGCTTATGGCGGCTAAAGCTGCCGGTTGTCATTAGGAAAGGGAGGTTAAATGATGCATAACAGGACTGTTTTTTTTCCTCTCTCCTTTTTCTTTTTTAGTGAGAAGACAAATAGAAATTTCAATATGTGGTCTGCAATTCTTTAGCATTACCCACCACAAGATCACAAGATCACAAGATCACAAGGCTGGTTATAGTTATCCGCTCAGGATCATAACAAAATGGTTCGTTGAATCTAGCTACATCATGTCCTTGTTGCTTTGAGTCCTGACCTATTTCAAGTGCAGCTAGCTGTAACTTACTAAAGTGACAGAATTCTTGTTAGGTAAATTTTGTAGTGGCTTTTGCAGGAGTACAATATGCATGATCACTGACTATGGCTGATAAAGTCCATTGGGAGTTGAATTGCAAATAGTTCCCATGATTGGACTCCTGTATCAGTAAAGTGCCCTTCTTCTTACTCCATCAAAGTTTGTCGGCTCCTGCTGCTGCTGCTGGTAGGTGATGTTATTATGAAGAAATTAACATCTAAGCTTTGGGAAAAAAAGTTTGAGCTTAACCGTTGGGAAAACAATGAGTGTCTAGATCCGGTGGCCCCAACGGTAGTTTCGTTCGGACAATGAATATCCACCCCCGGCTGTTGAGTGTCACCTAAGCCCAAAGTAAGGAAAGTCCAAGAAAACCCTAAGGCCATGTTGGGGAAAATCGCTCAATTTGAAATCAAGAAGGTGAATTCAAACTTCACTGTGAATTTTGAACTCAACCACTACCCGTGGTCATTTCGTCATGTTCTCAGATTTGAAACGTGTCTTTTGTTTGAAATAGGTAGGAGGGATTCAAACTCAGTTCATGCCAAAAGTATTTTTGTATTCCTTTTAAGTTTTAAATGACTAAAAACCATTTTGAACTCATCATTCTTCTTTGAGTAGTTTGCTTCAAATACACATATCTTCCTCGTTTCAACTTCAATTTGCATACAATTTGAAGCATTTGGACTCCTACCTTCTCAAGCTTCAAAAAAATATATAACATACCCAAAAATGACATCAAGAAATGCTCCATATTTCATCTCAAAGTCAGAGTACGTTGTTGCTTTTAGATTTTAAGTTCTAATTCACATGTTCAAACTTCAAGCTATGACCTTCAACCTTTTTTTTTTTTTTTTTTTTTTCATGTTTTCTTGTTCTCCAACACTTTCCATAACCCTCATTTAACATCTTTCATGTTATGAATTTCTTCATTTTCATTTGTCAAAGCTCTCATCATGTTTCACACTCTTGGAGCTCTTTTTAAGTATGTTTAGTTCATTTTATACCATGGCTGAAAATGACTCCTTCAACTTGTAGCATTTTCATCCTTTAAACCAAAGATTTAGTTTAAGATATATGTTAACTTCACAGTTAAGATCTAATCAACCATTCAAGTTAAGTTGGGTGAGTAAAGTCTTTATATTTGCATGATTCATTCCCATGTGTTATTGGAGCACAAATTGTGGCTCTAATAAGCCATCAATAAACAAGATAAGAAACACTACCATGATTCTTTGTGTATTCTTGTAAACACAAAACTCATCCTCATTTTCATCAAAATCAAAGGTCTTGCTTGCCTAATCAAAATGCTTATTCATTGAGCGAGATGCTTACTTTAATCCATAAATGAATTTATGTTACTTGTATACTAGATACTCTTAACCCTTTGTTATGAAATCGTTTGATTACATCATATAGATACTTTTGTCAACATAGTCATTCAAGATCTTTATCTTGATATCCATTTGTCGCATCTTATAATGAAGATATGTTGCAATGGATAAGAGAACTTCAATGGATTTGAGTATGACTATCGATAAAAAGGTTTCCTCATAGTTGAAACCGGGTTTTTGACTATAACCTTTAGCTATAAGTCTAGCTTTATATGTCTCAATGTTTCTATCTACTCCTTTTTTCCTCTTGTAGACCCACTTGTACCCTATTATGAATACTAGAAGCATATTCTAAGTTACCCATTTTAACTTCTCTTATGTGATTGCTTCATCTAGTTTTTTTTTTTTTTTTTCCAATTCACATAGTTAGGTCTAGTTAATTTATTTGTTGTGAGAATCAGAGTGATTGGATTATAAGATATGCTTCCTATAACAATAAAAATAACATGCATCAATCAATAAACATTTGAGGCAAAAGGTAAGTTTAGCAAAAATGTAGTGCTTTTTAATTTACTACATTTATCTCATATAATGTATCCTAACATCATAACAATCAAGCCTACTTTACACATGTCATGATCTTATTATTAAATAAAGACATTAATTAATATTTTTGCCTTAAACTTGGAAAGTTTCCTTATACAAGATTAACATACTTTTACGATTGACCATTATATTATGCAATTGAGACCATTTTAGGTGATTCAACCACATATGGGGTGTTATGTGTTGATTAACTCATACATATCTTTACATGACTAGAGGGGACATAAACTTATATGAGATAGATAGTGAACAACAATCCCTGCGGTGGAACACTTGTACCTATAGTGACAATGTTGTAGGGATGTCGAGTTTGATAAGCAGTTGCTTACACTAATTCTTTCATTTTTTGCTAGCAAGGTTTCAGTACTCGGGCTCGATTTTGCCATCTAGTCAATGCAGATGATTTGGGAACACTAGGAGGTGTTTGAGATACGTTGAGTATAACCCTTCATTAACCATAGTTTGGAACCAGGGATCCTCACAAAACTTTTGCATCCACATCTACATCAAACAAGTGCTTTATTTTGCTTTCATTCATGTCGGAAATTTTAATCAAGCAATTCATAGATACGTTGAATTAGATCTACAGGAGTGAGAAAAAAAAAGGGAGAAACCAAGTGAAATTAATGGAAAAAAGTACTCTCAATAAATTTGCTTTTAATAAGTGTCCAGAAAAAATAAATTGGATAAGTAAACACACATGGCTTCTATAGTGGGTCTTTGTCTTCCTACTCGTAGGGTTACTGCAAGAGGTTGCTACATAGTCTATGGACGTGGTGGCTTTTCCAACTCCACTGTTCAATTATTGTAAGTTATAGAAGCCCTCCCCAATAATCATGTATTTAAATCGCGTCATTAAAGCACATTTAATTATAAATTAAAACCCCTTTTTTTTTAAGAGTATTTGATGTTCTTACTGAAACTCATCAGATGATGACCCTAGGTCTACCTTCACTCTAGTGTAAGAAAAAAGATCCAATATAAATTACAGATGACAAATGGAAAGGGCGCAGGTTGGATAACAGTTGTAAGCAAGTACGAGAAGAGCCCAACAGAGAGAAGCCACCTGATGTGAAAAGATTGCACGGATCTTCAAAGTGAAAAATCAGCTGTAAATATGGGAACCCTGGCTTCTTGCCAGGATGATGTTGCATGTCATCCGGCCTTCAAAGACAATGTATTTGTTCTAGGATCTTAGATGACGATTTATTTTATCAAACATGTAAATGGCCTGAAATTATTACTATATTTTCTCTACATTTTCTCTACATCATGTACATGTCTTGGGGCCTGTAGTATGTACTGATTTCATACCTCCTCGTGAAAGGGTTGCATATACGTGGATTCTTTTTCTATTGTATTCTGGGAGGAACCTGACTTAAAGCCAGTGGCTACCTCAGTGCTACATGCGAGGAGCCCGGAACAAGAAACCCCTGTGAAGTACTGAAATGGGTTTAAAGGTGTGGGAATATCTACAGCTCCTTCCAACGTTTTCACCACCATGCTCATCAAAGGCCTTGCTTCTGGGCTATGCTGAACACATCATAGAGCTACCTTTACCATCTTATCTACCTTGGATCTGTTCTTCTCCTCAATCCCATATACAGCCATTAGATCTCCCATCTCTCCACTCTCTACTTTATCCCAAACCCATTTTGGGAACCATTCGTCGCCCTTTTCAGCATTCACATTAAGGATTCTTCTCCTACCCACGATTTCAAACAAAAGCATCCCATAGCTGTAAACATCACATTTATGGGTGATAGGGAGGGGCATCCAAAGTTCGGGTGCAGCATAACCTGGAGTTCCCCTCCCTCCTGTCAAGGTTATATGGGTGTTGTCCCTGTTGCAAAGCTTGGCCAAGCCAAAGTCGGCTTCTTTAGGGGTGAATTTGGAGTCCAAGAGGATGTTTCCTGACTTTATGTCATAGTGGATTATTCTCTGTTGGCATTCTTCATGCAAATATGCTATTGCTTTGGCTGTGCCAACAGCAATCTCGTGAAGCTTCTCGGATTCCAACATGGAGTTCTCCAGAAACAAGTGGTTGTCAAGCGAGCCATTGTCCATGAACTCGTACACCAGAGTTCTCAAGTCTCTCTCAAAGCAGAGCCCATAGAACTGAACCAGATTGAAATGATGAACCCTACCAATGGTACTCACTTCCGCCATGAACTGTTCCTCAATTCTCCTGTCAGACCTCCCACTTAGAACCTTGACTGCCACTGCAGTCCCATCAGCAAATAGCCCTTTACAAACTGCCCCAAAACCACCCGATCCCAGCAAGTTGCTGAAGTTATTGGTTGCTTGTTTAAGCAGCTAAGAGGAAAATCTGGTGGGCTTCTCTTTCTCAATATCACTAAGGAATCTGTCCATCGTTAGTGTCAAAAACCCATCCGGACTGATTAGAATTCTTCTAACCCAGTCTTGGAAACTTCTCCAGCAAAGTCCAACAATTGAGAAAACGATACTGCAGGTTCAAGAAGGGAATTAGAAATCTAAGGACCTCCATATATACATATATCTTGCAAAAGACATTGGATAACAAAGCAAAAGCCAAAAATAACAAGAGAAAATCTTACAAGAAAGGCCGACTGTCAAGACTGCAGCTGTAGTGGCCATTTAGAAGAGATAAGAAGTAACAAAAACCCTGCCAGGTGAACCTTGAAAAGCAAGGGCAGCACTTATCTTCAAGTTGGGAAACCAATGCACAATTCAGACGAGATCTGTTACATCCGTGAAAGAGAGAAAAATGTAGAACAGGACAAGGCAAGGCGAGTAAGCGTTATGAATACTGTAGGACGGCGGGCCGGCCACGGCATCTACTGCTGGCTTACATAGTCCTAAGTCAGAGATCATTACTTTGATCTGCCTCATGTTCTATGGCCTTAACCTTACTAGGTCCCACCCAACGACCCTTGTTTGAACCCTATGCATCATGACCGTTACAGCTTGGCTGTTGAGTTTTACCAGGGGTTGAATCACAAATGGGTAGCCTCCCTTGAGCTCCTGCAGGAGCTCGGCTAACAAATGTATAGCTAGCAACTTTTGATTTAAAAAATAATTCAAATTTTATGAAGGAAGCACCAAATTAAATAAAAGATATTACCTATATCTTTTATTAAATATTGTTGAATTATATAATATGAATTAAAATATAAAATGAGGGGTTATCATTTCGCATGTATTCCTAAATTAGGACTCGAAAACACGCTTTTCCTTTTCTAAAACATGTCCTCAATTTTGTAACAAGCTACATTGCATGTCAGGGTCTATCAACCAAACCCAAAAAAAAAAAATGTCCTTTCTCTCTTTAGATTAAGGAGTACAAATGTATTTCTGTGAATTCCAATAAAATGAACATTAAAATATTCAAAAAGAGAAAAACAAAATCAAACAAAACAAAAAACAGACATCTTGATTTGAAAGGCCTGAAAGCAACTAACAATGACACTTTTTTTTTGCTTGTATGGGCTTTCTGTAACGCCAACGAACACGCGATTCCAAAGTCAGGAACATCAAAAATGACTGCGGACCCCCCAATACTAGGAACTTTCCCGTAGTCTTTGTTTTATCCTACAAAACGCTAGGCCAGCTTATAACCCAGATAAGGAAAATAAAAACCTTGGCCACACACTGCCTGCCCATGCTTTTAATGAAAAATGAATTATAAACTAAAAACAATCCGCTGAGACACCCCAAGCCTATCTGTTCAGTTTAGGTACACGGCCTGTGGATTCTCCCTTTGTTGGAAGAAATAGAGACAGAAATGACAACGTACACTTTATCCAGGGCTACAATATTGATGCCAGCCAACGCTGTCACTATACAGCAGCATCAATCACTTCTAAAGCTTCTGCCATGCTCAGTTTTGAACTGTAAATAAAAAACATATCAAATGTAATATGTGAAAAAGAAAAGGCTGTGCCAACAACCAAAAAGAAACTCGTATCTATTCAAGTAATGATCCCAAAATCTTCCAAAAGCTTTCATGGACTCTGTTCTATGTCGTCCTCCCAGAGAATTAATTTTAAATATTTTACAAGCAAAAACTCTTTTAATGGTAAATGTTGTTCCAGTACCAATAGCCCATGAACACCACCATGACCATGAGCTTAGGGATCTCCTCTGAATTCTTCAACTGTATGATGACTTCCCAAGAACCTAATGCGGAACTGTCTTGCTTCTCTGTCAGGCTGGTCAGTCTTCTGTTATAAAACCATTGCTTTTTATCTGGGACCCGATGAAGCACGAGGTTTCCCCTTCATGGAATTTAGATATTGGGTAACAAATATGACTCCCATCACAACTATAAGGCAACCCACCAGGGTGCTAAAGAAGAGGGCGCCCGGTTGCCTGGTTTGGACAAAGCCATACACCCCATTGGAGGTTACAAGAATAAGGTCGGTGAGACCATCATTTGAGAAATCCTCACAGATCAAGGCGTGTGTTGGTGCTGCAGGAAGCTCAACCGATGTCAATAGGCTTCCTCCTGGAGACATCATTATGGCTTCTTGATCTCCTGCTGCAAGGATCAGTTCTCGATTATCATGCACACGCAATGAGAAAGCCTTCAGGGTGGGAACCACCCTACTTTCCATCATCCCAGATGGTGATGGAAGGTTTGACCATGTAGCACCCGTCAACAGCTGCCATTGCCAAATGGCATCATGACCATGCAAGCCAGGGGAGTATGATGTTACCTGAAAGAAGTAAATTCCTATCTTCAGCACAAAGTACACAGTAACATGTAACCTATAGCCTAAAATGAGAAGAATCTTAGTCAAGCAAATGGTGTCTCCAGCTTATGTTCCTACATGCCGCAGTCTGAATGCGTGTATGGGACATCATTCCATTGGAGTGTTTGCCCTATTGAGTATTTGGACATAACTCCAAATGCAGCTGTTTGCAAGTCCAGTCATTGCTACAAAATGCAGCCATACCATTGCATGTGTAGGGAATCATTACATTGGAGTGTTTGAACAGCACTCAGAAATGCAGTTGTTTGCAAGCATAAGATAATTGAAGGATTTTTACACACAAACATGCATGCACACACAGAGAGGGTATTATTCCATGAACAGAAATGCCAATTTGACTTGGAACCAAAAGATAGCTAATATATAAAACTCAGTTAGGTTCAGATTAACAGTATACCTCCCCTCTGTTTGTTAAGAAGATAATGTCACCATGGCTTCCCTTACGATGTCTATGACCATCATTCCTCGGAATAAGAATGGGTGTGGCAACCTCCAGAGAACCAAAATCTGGAGTTCGACTGAAACTTCTGGAAAACTCTCCATGTTGGAACAAGTTAAAGGGGGAATGATGACATATAGAAGCATTGAAAAGTTGTTCTCGTACTGGTACACCAGAGGTTGCAACAGCCCAACAGGGTCGCAGCACTTCCATGGATCCACTTACAACAGTTTGTTCAGCACCATTTCCCCCAACCACCTACAGAAAAGGGAAGAATTTCCATTGCATTGTTTAACCATGAAGTAGATAAATTTTTAGCAATTTTCTAGCTACCATCTAGATGGAAATAAAAAGATACACTTGAAAAAAGTTGGTATTTGAACCTGGGTTGCTGGATCAAAGTAAAAAATGGTGGCTGTTATTTCTTGTGCTTTTAAAAACAGTATCATGAATTTGTCCATGTAGTTGGGTTCTTTGCAGAAATGTTACATATGTTAACAAGCAAACCAGCCAGGTATTAGGTTGGAGATTCACATATCAACCATGGCAATGGAAACATATCCTATGTAACTATCACATATCATGATCACCAGTCACAGTCAGAATACATTACATTTAAGATCCATCAGAGCTAATTGATAGAAATGGCAACAAACATCCAAACTACAGTGGCACAGCATGCCATGTAGGTCAACTGTGCCATTGAAAAAATGACTCCAACAGAAAAATGAGGAAATGTACACTATTTTGGAAGAAATTGACTTTCAAAACCTAGCAATGCAATTGTAGTTTCATATTGGTATTTTACTCTGATAGAAAACAAGGCAAGGAGTGAAATGAAGGTACAAAGTAAAAATGTGCACCTGGACATGATCTAGAACCCCATCTCCATTAATATCAGCATGGAGACCACCTTCTTGAAGATGAAGCTGGAGGGATCATTGAATTTCAGATCACAACTCAAGTTCATTAGGAACAAATAAATAAATTTGACAAATATGATTATACAAAGTAGCCGGAGAGTAACAAAAGTAAACAAAGCACAGAAATAGAAAGGTGCAGATCTAGGATATTAATGTGAAAAAGAGTGGAAGCGCAGAAATCAAGGCAAATTCTCAAATATCATAAATATTTGGGAACATCCAATGTTTCACTTAAAGGGGGAAAAACGATGTGCATGCACAAGTTCAACTGCTTACTTGTTTGCTAACATTTCCGAGACAGATTCTAATGTTTGAGTCAATGAACTTTTTTGGTAATCCCACTAAGAAATTCCAGATTTGTAACTTGCCTCCAACAAAAAACTCACCGCACATGTTTAAATATTAAAAAAAGTTAATCAGTCTCTTACATGTAACACATGAATGCATGGCCACAGCTTGTTACAAAATGGATAACTGAGCCCAGAACACCTTGAACTAAATGTTAGGAATTGCTCTTGCACACTCCATATGAAGATTAAAAAACTTTGAAATGCCTATATGCTTAAACAGAAGATTTTTCCCAGCATGGCAATTGTAAGACGGGGACCAAAAAAAAAAAAAAAATTATAAATAGTAAGGTGCCTACAAACACCTCAGATGAGAGGGACATTCAAGTATTCTTCCAAGACCATATTGATTACACCCCATGATATCATAGTTGAAGTAATTCAGATACAAGCATCAATAGTAGTTTGTAAAAGATTGATAAGCCAGGATCCACATTAGATGTTTAGTTTCTCTTTAAGGTTGCAGAAGGGTTTGTGAATATAAAGTTCAAACTAATTCTAATTTAAGAAGGTTCGACCATTTCTTCTTGTTATAGTTCTTTCCATCAGCATTAGAAACATTTTCTTGAATTTTGACAGATAAAGAAATCATATTAGAAACACCATGATTATCAATCATCTCAAATCCTGTATTATTTTATCTACATAGAACTAAAACTAGAAGATGAAGTTTGGGATTGATATTCACCTTACAGATAGTGCGACCAGTGGGCAAATGAACAGCTTCTATTCCTTCCCTTTGATGAGCCACAACAACATTAGGAACCCACCAGAGTTGAGTGTAGTTTGTTATGGTAGGAACATAAGGCAACGGCTACATCAAGAAAGTAAAACAGGTTATGACATTGTTTATGCAAGATAAACTCACTAGCGCAAGAAAATGGTTATTGATATTCTTACTAATACAATAATTAAGCTACCAATTTTCTAGAAGTTTAAGTTATTAGGTAATGGGCTAACAATGCATATAAAGCTCATTTGGATTTTAGCCTAACACCCTGCCTCACGTGCAATCTTCTTTAGGCTTGCATGTAGACTAAATAAAATTAGGAGAAATAAACATGCGATGAGTTTCAAACTTGTAACTCCCCACTAAATAAGGCTTTGATACTCTGTTAAGCTATCAATATTCCCAAAAGCTTAAGCTATTAGATAGTGAGCCACCAATTTATATCAAGCACATTAACAACTATTATATCATAAAACCAGTTGAGAAACCTTATTTAACTTCCATCATTTAGTTTTTTAATTCAGGAATGATAGTACTCAAGACTTGAGCCAAAACCATGTGCAATGTCCACTCCCCATTTGATTAAATGGCTATGGAACTCCTTAAACTCCCACTAACCTTAATAGATTTATTCCACATCATTAGTTAATGAACTTGAATTCATATTAAAGTTGAACAACATTCCAATAAGAAGAGTAAACTTGTCTCAATTAGATATTCGTAGCACACTTAGAATTCAATTGATGTCAATAGAGTAGAAATAATAAAGTAGCACATATTTACCAACCACCAGCCATCATCCTTCAATGTGCAGATTTTAACAGTTTTCACCCATTAAAAAAAAAAAAAGAAAGAAAGAAAAAAAAGCTTTCATATTAAACTGCAATGTTGTTTTGGAACTTTACCTTCTTGGATTTTGCTGAACCAGCATACTTGGCAGCTTTTCCTATCAGGTTAGAGATTTTTTTTGTATCATCCTTTCCAGGAGGATGGTTTTCCTCAGGCTTGTGGAAAGGATAATTTGTACTTTTCCCTTGAGTCTTCTTCAACGCTTTCCTCTTGTGCCGCCTGAAGTGTGCCAACTTAAGCAAAGTATCTTCTCTCCTATCCTGATTTAAAGGTGATTACATCATGAATTACCAGTATCATCTAGAGAAAATAGTTTTAAAAAGGCACAGAATAAGTTCAGGATACTTTATACTTCTGTCTTACCCAGTGATGTGGCATAACTCCAAGGACTGATTCTCTAAATTCCCTACATTCAAACTGAATTCAACATTTTCAATGAGAAATTCTGTAGAAAGATGCCATTACTTCAAATAAGCACAGTCCAAAGAAAAATGATGAATTTTATAAAATGTACAGAGAGTACCATGATAAATGAAGGAACATTAGCCATTTAACTAAATGCAAAACCAATAAAACATATTTCCTCCATGTCATACATAAGTAGTTACAAGGATATATACAATTAAATCACCATAAAGGCGGTGAAGATTGCCAGCAGTAGAGGAAGGTTCTTGTCTCCATCACCAACCTTTCATTGAAGAATCCCATCAATGTCTCATAAAAGGAATTGACTTAAAAACTCATTATTTGTGTAATACTATCTTATTTCCAAAAACACCAATGAACTTGAGTGCAGAATGTCAGGCAGATTGAAAATTGAGACACATTCAATGGTCTATTTCCAAAACAGATCCTTCCAAAGGACCAACAATAATTCCTACTCTAGTGATTTTTTGGAAGGCAAATGAGTAAATATATTAAAATGCCTAAACGGAGGTGCACCACTGTATACAACATATATAGAAAAGATGACTAAACTAGGCAAGAAGGAGATAAACAAAAAACCCCTTTCCTTACTTGATGCTCAGCCAATCTACAAAATCTATCAAATTCATTAAGTGATCCTCTATATACACACTAATCAAATTCACAAAAGAACACACAAAGTAAAATTTGATCACTTGGTCTAACAGTTCAACATCATTAAAAGCCCTTTTGTTCCTTTATTTCCAAAGAGTCCAAAACAAGCACAAGGATGTAGGTGTCCAAGCTTTTTTCCTTTTCTTCCCCACGATTCACAAAAGGTCCATGCCAACCCAAAAAGTTCTTTCTAACCAAAGAATGCATCACCCAAACTGCTCCAAAGAGAGAAAGCATCAACTACCACAACATACTTGCTTTGAAACAGCAGAGAAGCAAGTGATCAGTCGTTTCTTCTTCACTTTTGCACAAATAACACCTATTCAGCAAAGCACAACCCCACCCTCCCCTTTCTTCTCTCCTTCCTTCTTTTTGAGCTAATCAAGTGTTAGTATTTTGCTCCATGTTGCTTTCCATGCAATGAAACCAACCTTCAAGGGTACCCAACTACGCTTACCAGGAAAGACTCTCTATCTCCCTTCGTCAAGGATGAAAAGAGGAATTTGACCAAAAAATGTTGTCGTTAGCATTCCTACTCTAGTGATATGAAAAATCTAAGAAGCATAATTTAGTTCCATCGATTCAAAAACCAAAACATTTACCAGTTCAAAATTTGCATCTAAGAACCTTCCTAAAATCATCAAGGCAAGGATCTTTCAAAGTTTGCTAGCCATTGGGATTTGTGCCACTTTAATTCTAAATCTTTGAGCATAATTTCTTAGTGGTTTCTGACAGGAGACCACATAGAGATGCAAACTTTCAAACGCACACAAGTATAAGCAGATAAAACTTCAATCCATCATCCATCTTCTGTAGCATCTATATTTCCAGATCACTTAGCATCCTCATCCCCAGTTACATAAATAATTTCTCCATTAGCACAGGATCTTTCCACAAAGTTGATAGGCATCTTAACAAGGAACACTTAATAGGCACCCCCATGGAAAACATGTGTAACTGCTTCTAGCATGAACTTTCAATCCTTTAGATCATCAGATGTTCACCGAGTTCTTTAGAGAGTTCTACTAGATGCAGACTATGTATAGCACACATTGGTGTCACATGCAACGTTTGTACAAGATGTCCAACATGGAAAAACATGCAAATATAGGATACTTTTTAATCACTATATTTAGAGCATTCAGCATATTTAAAATGCTTGAAAACATACCTCTCCAGGATGACGAGTGTTCAAAGCATGAACATCAAGCTTATAGTTATGCTGTGGAATTAGTTGTGATGCATCAGATGAAAGTGTTTGAATATTCTGAAACACCAAAACAATGGGGTTAGTGACTAGAAAAGGAGTTGACATCTCAGAGGAAAATCACCTGCAACACCTACTCATTTGATGCTAATCAAGAAATATAGGTTTCGCTTGGAAAGGGTTTTTAAAAACAGTTCAAAAAAACAATTTTTGATAATAATTTTTTAAAACCATTCTCTAATGTTGTTTAGAACAAAAGCCTGTTTGGGAACCTGAAATGGTTTAAATCATTCTTTATTTTTAAATATTTTAGAAATAACTTTATGTAGTATTTAATTTTTGAATATTCTAAAACACCAAAACAATGGGGTTAGTAACTAGAAAAGGAGTAGACATCTCAGAGGAAAATCACCTGCAACACCTACTCATTTGATGCTAATCAAGAAATATAGGTTTCGTTTGAAAAGGGTTTTTAAAAACAGTTCACAAAAACAATTTTTGATAATAATTTTTTAAAACCGTTCTTTAATGTTTTCTCGAACAAAAGTTTGTTTAGGAACCTAAAATATTTTAAATCATTCTTTATTTTTAAATATTTTAGAAATAACTTTTACATGTAGTTTTTATTTTTAATCATTCTTTATATTTGAAAAATTATTTTTTAAAATAGCCCTCAAAAAATAAATTAAAATAACTAAAAAATGTTTTTTGAAAATACTATATTTTTTATTTTTAAGAATGGAAAACTATCTTCTGGATTCTAGTTGTCAAATGTGTTTTCCCTTTTTTTTTTTTTTTTTTTTCAAAGAACAAAAAACTGTTTTCGAAAACAATTACCAAACAAGGTCACAATCTCACAAATTCTTTTTCAAAAATATTCTATACAACATGACAGTGAAGTACAACTGTCATGTATTACACACACAACAAGATAAATTCCGACAACATTTTACCCCAAGAAAATTAGAATTTCTCAAGCATCCCCCAGATTTAATGCAAGTTTGTTTCATCTATTATAGCTTAAAGATGCATGAGCATCTTTGTAAACTATTGAAAGGTCCTATTTTTCTAATGCAAATAGCATAGATTTTCTAGATGAGATCAGAATCTGAAAGTCTAAAAAGGATAAAAGGTAAAGAATCATACTATCCCATTGATAAGTTAGTTGGATCTCTAGCATCAGCATAGTTTGGATTGGCAAAAAAACATGTCTTATGATATTTTTAACAAAAGGGCTGTCAAGAATTTGTTGCAACTATTAACAAACATGTACATGAATGCCTAATCTTAATAGAATGAATTAAAGGAGTCTTAATTCAAAACATAACAGTTGATTATAGGAAAGCAATTGATACTAAACTAGGATACTTTTATCAAGAGGTGGTACAAGAAATGTATGGAGAAGGTTTTTCAAGAAACAGAGCAAGTGGGACAACCTCATTCTTTCTCGTCCATCTAACTGCACCAGTTCGGCCTGCAAATGCATAAAATGCAAAGTGTCGCAAATCCACAGTTCCAGCATTCTCAGAGGCCTGCACAGAACACAAATATACATAGTCAAGTGGTCCACTGCTTAATCATAGAATAATATATGTCATCAACGTGTTAGCACTGTCATCTTGAAGTTTGTGCATCTGAATGGATGAGGCCTATTTAGCCCCTTGAACAGGAGGAGAAAAAAAAAGATATAGAACTGAGGCCAATACATTAAAGGCAACAAATGCACTAATAATGGAAGAGAGAAAATAACATTATTTTCCACACAGTGGAGGAATAACCTTTAAGGCTTCACTCACCTATGAAGTTCAATAGAACAGTTAAGAATTTTTACAATGAGATGTCCTCTGAGTTAAATTTAGTCAACATTACATTACAATATATATATATATATATATTCCCACCATATTCATTTGTCCACCTTCAAGAGTGAACAGCTTCAACCAATTATCTGGTTGCATGATCTTCATAAAGTTAAACCAAAAACATAACTCATTCAAACAAAAATAACAATAATAATAATAATAGGCAAAAAAAAGGTTATAAAGACAATTTAGCCTCTTTCCTTGGACCTGAAATTCTGAAAACTCCAAGGCATACCTTTGGCAAGACAAGAATCGATACTAGAGCTCTGTTCTAGAATTACTCTGTCAGCTTTTGACCTTTAGTTTGGAAGATGTGGGGTCTATATTTTTAAAAAGCTTAATGCAGCATGAGATACTATCATGCCCATTTTGCATGCCAAAAAAATATCAAGTTTATAAGACATTGTTACCTATCCATAGATGAGAAATCTCTTAATCTCTTATCAAGTTGATATGGCAATTATGACACAACCTCCTCAGAAGTACATAAGAAAATTAATCATAATAGTGTATTAATTTGTACATACCAATCATAATGGAAAGGCAACAAACTGTAATGTGAACAAGCCACAAAATATTCGTACCTCGTTTTCATTTGCACTTCTTCTATGCTGCTCTGCATTTTTCTCTGCCATCCCAATGACTTCAAAAGGATCCATGTAAATCTGAAACAGTAAAATATATATATATATATGCATTTACAAGGGACTGGACATTTTTTGCACATTATTTAGAGATATGCAAATTTTCCACACGAATTTCAAGGACCAATAGTTTTACAATCTTATTAGAATATCATATATCTATCACCCAAATGGCAATAAAAGATACTAAGAAAGAGAACATACATGTGGTAGCATTTCCATCCTCCCCCCAACAATTACCAATCCTGCATCGCCATGCTTCAGGGTATAATTGCTTATTGAGATTGCTATCTCCTTATGGTGAGCATTATGCGGAAAATCCTCCTATTGAAGACGAGGCAATGGATGAGGACATAAGATACACTACCCGGCAATACAATATTATCCATGAAAAGGCATAAACAAGTAAAATTGTAACCAATGAATAGGGCACCTGTAGATTTGCTTCCCATAGCTTGTTGAGGTTGTGATCGAAACACATTACAGACCAACCGGAGGTAACAACAACCAGAACCTGCTTTTGTGGTTGACCCTGTTTATAATGTCTATCAACAACACCCGTGGCCATGGCCACAGCTCGTCTCCCAGATGAAATACGGATCTTGTCAGGCAACAAAGAAACCTCTACCAGCACACGAGCTTCGCTGAACCCTTCATCCACACGCCTGGCGTGGGGCTCCAAAACCTAACACAACCACCATGACTGATGACTCTACTCAAAAACTTAAAACAGAATTATTAATAAAAGCGTAAGAGCGAAATCAAGTGTTGATTAGTAGAAATTGACCTGAATTTTGGCGTCGTGAGTGGCGACAAGAACCTCCTTCTTTCCGTCGCCATTAAGATCGGCGACAAGGGGAGGAGGGAGACGCTCGGCTTCGTATTTGACAGGGTATTCGTCGGAAAGATGGAACCACGCCTCTTTAAAGGAAAAGTCACCCTCGTGCTGTCCATCATACAATCATCGTCATCATAATCAAATTCATAGAAAATATATAAATCATAACAAAAAAGTCTAGGGTTTGTGAAATGATTAGATAGAATAGAATAAACAGAGAAAGGATGGGACCTGAAGAGAGAAGAAGATGGCGAAAGCTGAGAGCATGAGAATTGCCAAATCTCGTTTCCTCATTTTTGATCGATCGCCTCTCCACAGTCCACAACTCAAAGCCCCAAACCATTCACTGTGTTCAGCACTCAAGATTAGACTCTTGTGCTGTGGAGATTAGCTCCCTAACCCTAACTTTCTGCCACCACGTCTCTCACTTGTCCTAAATCGCAGATTCTGGCACTGCCTCTGTAACTCTAGCCCTGTCCTTAAAACTCAGGGCCTGGTTAATTGGTTAATTGGTTAATTTTCACTTGCTTTTAGTCATACACAGATGTTATAATCACAAGAAAATATCATATTATATATTTTTAATATTAACTAGGATATTATTTATTTTTTAATTGAATAAAAAAAAATATTTAACCATTTTTTTATTTAGCTAAACGTACCATATTAATTTTAACCCATTATTTTAATTATATTAATTGATAATTAACCACTTATTTTTTAACTAAATAGAAAATATTAAATTTTTTAATTTTTTGTATTCAGTTAAAAAATAAACACTACCCAAACCGTCAACTAATAATTACTAATTTTTTAATAGGGGTATAATTAAGGTTGATTGAGCGGAAAAGAGAGTCAATTAAAGTTCAATTATTTGCCCAAAGTCTACCTAATATTATGTAATTCAAGCTTATTTTCCTATATTTTGGCTAAAAAATTGGTTAATTGAGTCTTATGTTGATAAATATATCAAATTAATTGAATTGAGTAAACCTTTAAAATTTACTTTCACCTTCATTTTAAATATGAAAATCAAACAATTAAAAGAAAACGGTAATAACTAATGACATAAAAATATAAAAGTATTGAAATATGGCAAAGTTAAAAAATAACTTTTTTTCATTTTTATATTTTATTAATAATTAAATATTACACTTATTTATCTTTTCTATGATTTAATTTACACATATCAAAATAAAAACTTGAAATATCTTTAAACTTATTTATTATTTATATATTATATACTTTTAATAATAAGAATTAAAATAATTAGAGTAAGTTAAAAGTATATAATATATTGTCAAAATGGTCCCTTTTTTTTTTGTCAAAAAAATATCAAATCTATGTTCAACTTGTGCCAATCTAGTCCGCTTATGATCACATAGAAAAATGTTGAAACCACATCCTGAAAATATAGTTTCAAATATTTTAAAGTAGTTTCAACTTAATTAAAAAAAAATGTGAAAATTGTTAGAAAAATTATGTTAATCCAACCTAAGGTAATCACTTTAGGAGGAGGGAGATGAATAGGGTGATGATCTCTTTTTGTCAATTTAATTTATGTGAATGTAAGAGACAATTATATGAAAATATATAATAAAATAATATAAATACAATTGCATATAAAGTAAAAGAGAAGAGAGAATGCAAACACAAGATTTTTATAGTGGTTCGACGCTACCCGATCTACATCCACTCTACTCTAGTTTCAATCATAAATTTCAGGTTTCACTAATTCAAGGCTTCCAAACCAAGTTTTCAAGCAATACAATTAAATTATGGTTTCAATTTACCCTCTTGGACTTTTGGCTCCAAGAGATACTTCACTCTTAAATAACCCCTCAAGTGATACCCCACACTTGAGAATCCCTAATTGATACCTCACACTTAGATTCTTCCTCTCAAAGATTTACAAATGAAGATAAAAAATAATCTCATAAAATCCTAATACAAAACTTTAAGGCTCAAATGATACAAGAAAACTATGATTGAATGATGCATTAATGATATGTAAGTTTTAGAACAATAGTGCACTAAAAAACACTCTCTCAAGGCTTAAATATATTCAAGAAATGTTTAAAAAGATTAAGTTCTTAAAATAATGAATATTTGAGCCTTTTTATAAAGGAAAAAAAACCAAACTAGCCGTTAGGGGTTCGTCCGGTCAAGCTCCGATTTTATCGATTAACTAGCCGTTAGCATTTAATGTTTAGCAGGTGACCGTTAGACCTCGATCGCCTTTTGAACGAACCTTGACCGATTGAGGTTGAACCTTGATCGGTTGAACAAGCATGTTGGAAAAAAGATAAGGTTTTTGTACCACTCAACTGATTGAGCTTAACAGGTTAATCGGTTCCTCATCTGGTTCAATTGGTTGAGCAAAAAATGGCTCAATAACCATTATTTTCAACTTAAAACCTTTTAAACAAAATTGAAAAATATTTGACATAAGATTTTAATTGAAAACATGAAACCATCTAATTTTAAAAGATTTAAAACAAAATAACTTTTGTCTTATTTTGGTGCATAAATAAAGACTAATACATAAAAAAACCTAGTGCACGAACAACCTTATAAAGAGATCTTATGAAATTTAACTCTTGAAAAATACTTTTCTTTGAGATCTTCTACTTCTTATTGATTTTCCTTTAGCTTTGGCTTGATTTTGTCTTTGTGATTGCCACTTTTGGAAATATTTTTGTCTAATCACACTTGAAATATAATCATTAATTTCAAACCTTATTTGGTTATTATCAAAATAGAGATTAACCAAACCTTGGTTTCACAATCTCCCTATTTTTTATGATGACAAAACCAAAGTTGCTAAAAAACTCTCCCTTAATATATATTTCTTTGAATTAAAAAAAAAAAATCAAGTTTAGAAACTTCAAGGAGTATATTAAGTGCGCTTAAAATGATATAATCAAACATAAATAACATAAAGAGCAATTTAGCAATTGACAAGATATTATTATTAAAAATGATGTATGCAATTATAACCAATAAAGCACATAACATCAATATGAATAGGATTGCTAAAACAATATTAACATTTCTTGCCAAGTTAGCAACCTACCATTACTTCTCCCCCTTTTTGTCATCAACAAAAAGTTTCAATAAAGCATATAAAGAAAATCACATGATATCAAAAGTTAAAAATTAACAACAAGCATAATACAATTTTTCATGGAAATGAATCTTCCCCTTTTTCATTTAAAAACATTTTTCAAATAAAAGATTGTTCAACCTTTGAGCATTCTCAATTTAAAGCATGATTTGGAAAGATATATGAGAGAACATATGCATTTAAAAAGATACAGGCATATATGCATACATTGAATAACACTATTAGAGCATACAAGCTTCTACCTAGGTATATTAAAAAAAAAAAAAAAAACCTTTTTTTTTAATTCAAACCTTCGTTTAACAATTATACCAATTTTATCAGTGTGATATCAAATGTTATATTATTAACAAAAATTATACCAAGTATTAGCAAAATGATAAAATGATATTTGCAAATTAAGTTTTAGAAGAAATATCATTACCAATACTATCAATGCATTTTTTCCAAGGTAAGCATATATTTCTTCTTCTTACATGGATTCCTACAAAATAAATTAAGTAACCTTTGATATTCATATCCTTTTAAGTCTTAGAGGGTTCACCTTTCCTCCCTTTGAAATTCAATATAATTTAGAGTTTTGAAGAACATGAGGGGTTTTTCTTAAAGGATAATTATCATTAATATGACCTCTTCTTTCACAAAGATTGTAAATTTTTGAAGATGAAAAACCAGAGGTTTCCTTTACAAAATAATTCTTAAAATATTTTTTTATTTTTTAAAGGCTTGTAACCTAGCCAATTTTAATCAAAAATGCACTTTTGACTTGCCAAAATCATATCAAAAGTTTTTTGATCATTTAAAAACTTTTGTAGAGAGAATATCAACCATTCATTTTTCTTTTTCAACTCTTCATTTTTCTTTTCAAAAGAGATTTTTGTTTTTTCAATATTTTCAAATTTTTCCTCAAACTCATTGAGCTCATTTTGAAGACAAGAAATCTTTTTCTTGAGAGAGACATTTTTTAACCCAAGATTTTCAAGATCAAAATATAATTTTTGAAGTACATCTTGAAACTCATTATGGTTAGAGTTGGAATTTACCCCATCTTCATGTTCCTCTAAAGACATGAAGCACATGTTGACATCCTCATTAATGCATTCTTCTTCCATGAAGTCTTCATCACTTTCACTTTCACTCCATGTTGCCACCATGGCTTTATTATTTTTTTTGGCACTTGAAGATTCTTTTCTTGAATGGGATTTTCTTATTTCCTTTATCTTCTCAAGCTTGATGGACTTCATGAATTTCTTGGTGATGAGATCAAGGTCTTCATTTTCACTCTTTTCCTTTTCATCATCATTGTTGAGGCCTTAAATGTTATATTTTTCTTATTTTCTTCAATTCTTTGATGATTGTTCAATTTTATCTCATGAGTCATGAGTGACCCAACGAGTTCTTCAAGTGGGAGTTTGGTGACATCTTTTGCTTTTTGAATAGTCGTTACTTTTGTTTTCCATTTCTTTGGAAGAGACTTTAGGATTTTCATGACTTTCTCTACTTCAATACAAGTCTTTCCCAAAGCTTCAAGTTCATTCACAATCACCATGACCCTAAAAAACATCTCTACAATAAATTCAAAATCCTTTATAGAAAATAATTCATAATCATGCACAAGAATGTTGATTCTAGACTCTTTAACTTGGTTAGTTCCCTCATGAGTGATTTCTAGTAGTCTCAAAATTGAATTTATATCAATAACACAATATAAGATATAAACAACTTTGACATTTAATTGAATTTTCTTTTTATCAAGTTCATCCCATTCTTGCTTAGGTTTTGGAACCGTCACTTAATTTTCTAAATTTGAAGGAATGTGAGGACCATCTTCAATGACATCCCATAAATTAAGATTAATAGATTTTAAAAACCAAGTTATTTTTGTTTTCCAATAAGAATAATCGATTCTCGAAAAAAATAAAGGTCTATTAGTTGCAAAATATTCAATATGAGATGAGCTTGATGGATAAACTATTACCTCTTATACGGTTAAGTTTTAAACAAGAGGCTTAACTCTGATACTAATTATTAGAAAAAATAGGCTAAGCCAACCTAAGGTAAATCACCCTAGAGGAGAGAGGGTGGGGGTGAATAGAGATGGTCTCTTATTGCAAATTTAAACTATATGAATGCAAGAGACAATTATATGCAAATATATAATAAAACAATATAAAGACAATTACATATAAAGTAAAATAGTAGGGAAGCGAGAATGCAAACACAAGATTTTTATAGTAGTTCGATGCAACCCAACCTACATCCACTTTCCTCTAAATTCAATCCCAAGCTTGAGGTTTCACTAATTCAAGGTTTCCAAGCCTTCAAGCAATACAATTGAATTATGGTTCCAATCCACCCTTTACAATCTTCAAGAGATACCTTACTCTTGAATAACCTCTCAAGTGATATCCCATACTTGAGAATCCCTAAGTGATACCTCACACTTAGATTCTTCATCTCAAAGATTTATAAATAAAGATAAGAAATAATCTTACAAAATCCTAGTATATAACTTTAAGGCTCAAATGATACAAAAAAACCTAAGATTGAATAGTGCACTAATGATATGCAAGTTTTAGAACAATAGTGCACTAAAAAACACTCTCCCAAAGCTTAAAAATATTCAAGAAATGTTTAAAAATGTTAAACTCCTAAAACAATGAAGATTTGAGTTTTTTTATAGAGGAAAAAAAACCAAACTAGTCGTTGGGGGTTCATTCGGTTAAGCTTCGATTTGACTGATTGACTAGTCGTTAGTATTTAATGTTTGACAGGTAACCGTTAAACCTTGATTGTCCTTTGATCGGACCTCGACCGATTGAGGTTGAACCTTGATCGGTTGAACAAACATTCTGAAAAAAAAAAAAAAAAAAAAAAAAAAAGATAAGGTTCTTGTAGCATTCAACTAGTTGAGCTTAATAGGTCAACTAGTTCCTTATCCGGTTCAATCGATTAATCCATTTTTGGCTCAATAATCATCATTTTTAACTTAAAACCTTTTAAACAAAATTGGAAAACATTTGACACAAGGTTTTAGTTGAAAACATAAAATCATCAAATTTTAAAATATTTAAAACAAAATAACTTTTGGATGATTTTAGTGCATAAATAAATAATATAATGCATAAAAAAACCTAGTGCACCAACAACCTTATAAAGAGATCTTATGAAGCATTGAAAAATACTTTTCTTTAAGGTCATTTTTTTCTTATTGATTTTTTTTTGCTTTGACTTAATTTTGTCTTTGTGATTGCCACTTTTAAGAATCTTCTTACCTAATCACACTTGATATATAATTATTAGTTCTAAACCTTATTTTGTTATGATCAAAAGCGAGATTAACCAAATCTTACTTTCACAAAAATGATGTGACAATAACAAGACTTCTTTGAATATAAATTTCCAGAAGGTACTAGATGTGACATTTATTTCAAAAAGATGATTATTTTTGTGATATCTCACATCGGATAGAGGAGAAAATTTCTGACACTATGAGTTCCTCTTAACCTTATAAACATGTTTTGAAGCTGTGAGAGTCTATTTGGATCCAAAGCGGATAAAATCTATATAGTTGGGTGCGAATTGTTACAAATGGTATCAACGTCGATCCCTGACCTTGGTATAGAGGGTTTGTTTGATTGTTACAATTTTGGCTCAAAACTTCGATATTGAGGCAATCCCATGAAGCATAGAAGACAAAATAATTTCTATTTCTATAAACCACATTTGAAACAACGTGGATAATTTGTAGCTAGTTCTGTACACCACAAAAAAGGACTAAAACCAATATACAATTCCCTTCAAAATTTTGAGGAAAAGAG
Organism: Vitis rotundifolia; assembly: GCA_030254885.1. Classification (NCBI taxonomy): domain Eukaryota; kingdom Viridiplantae; phylum Streptophyta; class Magnoliopsida; order Vitales; family Vitaceae; genus Vitis; species Vitis rotundifolia. Next base: position 18,874,601 of record CM058154.1, on the reverse strand, counting down.
CTATAAGGGCAATTGTTGACCTAATCCCCTCACACCAAAGTAACAACTATTAGAGACCTAAATTTGTTAGGTGTCATTTTGGTCCCCTGCGTGCTTTACAAGGTAGTTCTATTAAATCTTTTTAGTTGACTTCAAAATCCTTTGCTTCCTTACAATTTCCAGGTGTGAAGAAAGTTGAGCACACTTCTTCTTGGCTTCTCCAACTTCTTCTCTAATTCTGATATCTATTCATACCAGCAAACAAACATCACTTACTATTAGGTATTGATACTCAAATATTAATGCCCTAAAATTTGAAGCCATGAGCAACAAACAATAATTCACCTACCGTTTGTTTTAATTCATTCTCTTTCCGCATGTGTTCCTCGCACCTGCAAAAGCATGTCCCATTGATGCAAACATAGAAGCAACATAACATGCAACTCTCAAGCCAATTTGATTAAAACAAATAAGCAAATCAGTTAGTCTATGCAAAATGCCAATTGAAGTAGGAACATCATGGGAGAGGAGGGAGTAGACAATGCAAAGTATGAGAGTCTAAACCAATTGACCCTATCCCCCATTCTAATTGTTCAACTTGAGGAGGGTCAAACAGATGATAATGTGCATCCCACACCAAACCAAACCCCCTTAAACTGAACAAAAAATATCTTGGAAGACAAGATTGAATTTATAAAGCAAAGGCATATTCATATTATGATGGTAGCCCCCCTTCTTTTAAACCTATTATGTTTTTTAAATGTTACAACAGAATGGACATTCTGTACTAAAAGCAAAACTGACATTTTGAACCCTGGATACAGTTTTTCATAATTGACACCTGGAGATGTCCAAGAAACCAGGACATGTTCCTGCAACAAAATCCCAGATTACTAGATTGAATGTATAATATTTACCTCATGAATAGTTGTATGTTCTCTTCACATATCTTATCAGCTGATATGAGCCCAGAACCATCAGCAGATGTCACTTCTTTAAAGGATCCCTGCAGCATGTTGAATTCAATCATGAATTACAACTGAATAACTTTATCATAATTAAAGTGATGAATATAAGAAGATTCCTGTAAAAAGAATGGAATTTCAAATAAAGACATAAATGAAAGACTCCCCACCCATCAATACATAATAGATTTACAGTTCAAGCTTTCACTCCAGGGTAGTTTTTTTAAACTCCTGTTCCTTTTTTTCAATCCTAGAGACAATGGGTCACAATTTAACAATTTGACAATGGGTCACATTTTACAAAAAAAACTTTTATTTATTTTTATTTATTTATCCATTTTCTACTTCAAAATGATGTCATTTTAACTATAAATGACATCATTTTGCTCCTGTCTTAGATCTAAAAATTGAAATTATGAAATTATTTTAATTTGAAGATAAAAATGGTTGTATATTTAATTTTTTATTGATAATGTGAAAATTAGAAAATAATTAGAAAATTTAAAATTCACTTTTAAAATCAGTATTAATTTTTTGTTTATTGTTTAATTATATATATATATATATATATATATATTTATTTATTTATTTATTTTAATAATATATAAATTATATATTTATAATATCATACTAAGATTATAATTTGACCATGGTTAAACCAATGGTTCAATTCATGATCCATGACCTAGCAACCTTTTTTTCAGTTCAATGACCAATCTAGTTGTGAAAATATTAGTTTTGACCCATGGTATAGAGATACTTCAAAATGTATAAAATAGTTGTGTTGACAAGGCCCAGTATCACTTACCTCTCTGAGTCCAATAATGGGTTGAACAGCAGGCAATTCTTCTCGGACACTAGTTCTGCATCTGTTTCCAGGTTGCACATTATCCACATCCTGCCCCAGATTAGCTGTGAGACAGATGATAGGTTGATCTAGATTCATCTCCTTTTCGGTATTAGCTGCAAGACCAACAATGTGTTGATTAGCCGGCAACTGTTTCTGTATATGAGCTGCATGTCCGACAGGTGATTGAGCAGGATGTTTCTTTTGCATGTTCTGTACCCTGGAACCTGGAGGTTGATGTCCCATTAAATGACAATTGCTTTTCCTGCCTTGTTCAGAACAAATTCCATCAAGTCAAAGTAATATCAGTTTGCTCCAATATTGAAATTTAATAGAAGAATACCACTCATAGTTAACTGGTTAATATAAACACAAGAGACATTTCTTGTTGGCTGAGCCATGTATACTCCACAGCTACTGAAATTTTTAAACAACATCAAAGGTGAATTGAAAAAAGGCTTCCAACATTCTAAGAATTTAATGGCCTATTTAGCAATATTTCGAAAACAATTCTCAAAAAATAGTTTTTGAGAATGGTTATTAAAAACAGCTCTCAATTGCTCTCAATTGTTTTCAAGAACAAAATTTTGTTTGGGAACACAAATATAAAAAATAATTTTCTCGGCTTATTCTCCATAAAGGTACCATACATTTATGTATAATGCAAAAATTCCTTAAGTATTCTACATCTTTTCAATTATTGCTCAAAATACTCTACAAGAAACAATCTAAAACACCCCAAATTTGCTCTCAAAGAACTGTTTTCTATTAAAAGTTTGTCAAATGTATTTCGCAACTTAGAAAACTGTTTTATGTTGAACATATAAGTGTTTTCAAGAAAAGCTTCCGAATAGGCCCTAAGTTATTCCATCAAGTTTCAATGGCTTTTGGAGACTTGAATTCATCCCTTAAATAAAATCATCACACAGAATGGAGCCCTTGTTATAAAAGATAGCAAAAGATTGAGAAAATGTCCTTTTATGACATCCTAAAAAGATGGCAAAAAGATACACTGATTTTAGATAATATGGAACTCCCCAAATTCTCATTGCTTATCTTCAAAATTTGATCAAGAACTAGTGTGAGCAGGTAAACCAAACAGAAGAAACAAACCAGTAGTCCATTAGCATTTGTTTCAGCTTTGTTTCGAGACGGATAAACAGAGATGATCTCTCAAAATCCTGTTTGTCATGCGCTGGTTCTATAAAATTAGCTTCAAGAACTCCTGCAACATATGCATTCAAGCAATGCATGACTAGATCATGAGGAAAATGTTTGAGAACATAAAATGTAGAGGAAAACATACCAACGACACCATTCCCTTTTGAAGTACCATCACTTGTAACCTTCCAGAAGGGCTGAAACAAAGCAAAACAAACTCACCATATCAGGAATAGATTTATATGCCACTACCTACTACACAAAGTTCAGAGCAATCTTCTTGGTAATATTTGTTAAACTCACATAAATTAATTCCACCACCCTATTTGCCATAGTTCAACTAAATACAAACTTTAAACCTTTCACACAAATAAATATATGATCAACTTCAGAGTCACTAATTTGAGGTAAACTCACCAGAAAGCAAGACTCAGATCAAATTATTATAATAAAAGAGAGTTCACTCAATCATTACGAAAACATACCCTGATGAGGCGATTTTTATGGTACACATTGAACCCAGAAACTCCAAGAGCAGGTGCCTCTTTTATAAACCCAATGGTGGTTTCCACCGAAGCCTAAACCAAAACAACCAAACATGTTTAAATTTCACAAATTTCCATGAATACTTTCACTTCCAAAGTTACTTCTATTACAAATCTAGATACTTTTTGGTTTCAAACTTTGTTAACTTCAGTCATCTTCAATGAATCAATACCAACTCTGAATCCACCAGAGATTAACCCCAATTCAAAGTTTAAAACCCTTACACCAAGTCTCTATCCAAAATGTAATTATAAAATGTAAAGAGAGAGAGAGAGAGAGAGAGAGAGAGTAGCTTAACCATCTATTGATAACATGAGAATTTGTACCCCTAACTTCCTTTTTAGTTTGAAATAAGAATCCCCATTAATCCACAAGAGAGTAAGCAAATGAAAATGTGGGGAAAAAGAAGAAGAAAACCACCTCAATTACCACAGAACCATAACACCAGGCAAAACAAGAAACCAACCCTAAAAAAAACATAAAATACCTGCATTTTTATCCCAAAAAGAAGACACTGAAGTAACAAATCTGTGGGGGAGCTATTAGATTTCATCAACTTGTGGAATGGAAATGGTCTATTGATTCCAATTATACTGTTATAAAACCCATGGTGCACGAATAGTTCAATCTAGATACACACAATATGAAATATACTGATTGTTGTACATCTAACTTTCATCCTGAATAAATCTAGAGAGGTCAAAAGGAAGAAAGAAAAAAAAGTTATAATACATTAAGCATTTATACTCATGGGTTTTCCAAGGAGGAGCAATTAGGCATTTGCACAGAATTTAGTTAGGTGACTGCCAAGAGATTCAATCCATGTCTCTGTTTTCAATTCTACTAGGTGGTCATATGGCATTGATTAAATAGTTAAGAATACTTCCCCAATTCTAGAATTTATTAGTAAGAGTAGCTGAGTGGGTTAAATTAATCTATTAATGATGAAGAACCTTTGTATAAAAAGGGGAACAAGACAAAGGAAGTAAAAGCTTTTCAACCAAGCCTTTTTGTAACGACCCACTCCCTTCCACGTAGATATGGTTCGCTCTAGGCCGAATGGGCCATTACAACTTTAAAAAGCATCTACAATTTAAGAGGAATCTATACATAGGAACTTTTTCCCCTTATTCGATGCGGGATATCACAATCAAATACCCTCCACCCTGTCATCACATGCAAACACGACGCACTCTTCACGTCTCAGCTTTGATACCATTTGTAATGATTCACTTCCTCTCGTATAAATGTTATCCACTCTGAGCCCAATAAGCCCTCATCCTTTAAAACACATCTACATGGCTAAAAGGAATCCATACATATATAGTGTTAAGAACCTTTTTCCCTATTTGATGTGGGATATCACACTTTTTCTTGAACCCACTTTTACCCTTTTCTCTCCCCTTCCCCATCCTTCATGCTGAAAAATACTTTTATATGTTCTTTATTCCATAGCTTTATGAGGGAGGAGAGAAAATGTTCACAACAAAGTCACCAATTCCAAAAACTTACAACACAAATTTGTCTCATCTTAGACTAGTCTGGATTGAATGAATACAACGAGAACTTTATGATGCATAAGAACCACCTATAAATTATCTAAGTTAGCACCAAAACTCAATTTAAAGTAAATAAGAGCATAGGATATGATCAACATTTGATAGTGCATAAGATATGCATGTGTATTTTTCTTCCACCATGCATGTTACCTCTTTTATTGCAGTATTATGCTGTGGCCTGTAAATAACTACTTTTGGATACTTCAACTCATCTGCAATATTAAACTGCTCCACAGGCTTCCCTCTTAGTATAATCTGGAACTTTGTAAATTTTCTGAGGTACAAAATGGAAGCATATGCCTGCGCAGAAATATATTAATAATTTAGTATCATTTGGGTGTGTTAAATATGTAAATTCTTATGAATAAAAACCAAATACATGAAACCAAAATTCAAACAGTTACCCTTAATGAATATCTGATGCAATAGGAAATATGGGATTGGAGTTCAGCTACTCTTTTGTGCACTTTTGACAAACTTCCACGATTTGCTTCATCTCTTAACCTTATGTCCTGTATACACACACACACACACACACACACTGTCAGTCAAACCTCTTTATATGTTCAACATAGAACAGACACCATGATCATCATCATGCTCAGCACCAACAAGAACCAACGGAGATTTCCATGTGCATAAATGTATGCAAGCATATGCATGCATGTGTCCAATCCCTATGATGAGCAAAACTAGGCTGATCCATTGGCCTATGAAAGGAAGAGACACAACGGCCGTGTGCTGTGAGGAAGAACTAAATGACCTACTCTCCCAGTTTCCTTCAGAGAGTTGTTGTCCAATACTAATATACTATAAATAGCAACTATGATACTTTTCATGCTCAGTGTTACAAAACACAGAGAAAAAATGTTAGTCGTTATTGACTTGCATTTTACAGATGCGATGAATTTAAAGCCCGCATCCTCAGTACTTGACACAAATTACCTGTAAACCCCATATGAATAATATCCATGAAAACCTAAAGATTTTGGAAGAAAATATGCGTTTTTTTTTTTTTCTGCTGACAGGCTTTGGGATCATAACTTGTATTTTCTTCAAGAAGCAAACATAAGTTAAGGTCATAAGCAGCGAATATCCTCATAACGATAAAAGTGAAAGAGGAAACTCATCTCCCATGGGCCTGTTTGGAATAGTGTTTGGCAACTGTATTTAGTGGTAGAAAAAGTAGAAATAGTAGTTAGTGTTTCTCTAAGATTGAATTTTATGTCAAGAAGTTGTATTTTAAAAATGTTTTTATTAAAAAAGAATAATTGATGTTTAAAAAAAATTTAATTAAATAAAAATGTTGGTTGATTGTGTAAATTGATAGCTTGATTGACAGCTTAACTAATTGTGATTAATTGAAAATTTTCAGCTTATACATGCTATAAATTACGGCAGCAAATCAGTGACAAAATTGGGGTTATAAACTAAGGATTCCTTCCTTATTTATATAGTTGACTTATGGTTTCTACATTCCATGTATGGTAGGATTATTTTCTTTTATTGTTTTCCCTGTAAACCAGATAGATTCATTGTAAATTCCTTTAGCAATACAAGAAATACAATTCCATGATTTTCACAGGGTATCAAAGAAAGGTTTTTGTTCAAATTCTCTCTGTTCTTCAACCTTAATTGTTGTAACCAAGTGCAAGATTCTTTGCACTAGCTTTAACAATTCTTGACCTTCATGGTCGAAATCGACATAGAGAAATACAACCTTCATAGTTGGTTCTCCCATGTTTTCTCTACTTTTATTTACTTTCTCAATATGTTTGAAATATCTAGTAATGTCCGAATCTCTCCCTCTGTCCAAAATTCTAATCAAGTTTTAACCCACTCTACCACAGATGAATACCAAAATCTCCAACCGTTTTGCTACATGGGATGAAGAGGATTTAACAATAATATTTTGACTTAGGAACTTGATGCAACTAGAGATTAGCTAGACTTGTATGTTTCTCACAACAACAAAAGGAGATTTAGGAGGTCATTAAGCAATCATATTCCCAGGTATAAGATGTTGCTCAGATTTATGAAATTAAAACAACGATTTTGTCCATCAAACAAGGTACTTATTATAATATCCTAAAAAAATTGTGGCTTAAGTTAGATTATCATCAATATTTCAAGATGGAATGTAGTTAAGATGCAGCCATGCTACAAAAGTTTGTTGAAAGGGAGAGAATTTTTTAATTGCTTGTTATATTAAGTGTTGAATATGATCAAGTTAGAGTGCATATTCTCGGAAAAGAAACACTTCCATCACTCAATGGAGTGTCTCCATTGCAAGGGTAGAAGCTAGTAGGAGAATAGTTATGTTAGAAGCCCCATCGGGTGAAGGATTGGTGCTTATTGTAGTCAAGACAAATACTAATCAGCAGAACAATAGGGTGGACACTGGCGAGACAAATGGGAAGAATGAGACCCCCCCCCACTTACTGCAAGAAGCCAAGACACATGAAGGAGAATTGTTGGAGACTTCATGGGAAGCCATAATCCGTTGAGAAAGGTAATGACAACCAAAATGGGTAAGTTGGACAGTGAGGAGGACAGGCGCATATAGCTCAATCAGAAGATAGTTCCAGCTAAGAAGCCTCAAATTCCAAAGGGTATGATGGTGGAAGACTGGACAAAGAAGAAATAGAAAGACTTCAAAACTTCTTGACCTCTTTTGCAGAGCCTAGTGCCTCAAGTTCATAGGTCCGCTCATGTAAGTACTCAAACTCTTATGCCCTTAGTGCTTCAAAAGACTGTTTTCCCAATGCTTCAATAATTGACTCAAGTGCTACTAATCACATGACCAACTCTTTTCATCGGTTTATGTCTTATAACTTATGTCCACAAAATTAAAAAAATTAAAAGCAGTAGATGGTACATTAGCTGCCATGGCTAGTCAAGCAATTGTTTCCTTGACATCATCTCTCACTCTAAAGTTTGTGTTACATGTTCCTAAGCTTTCATTCAATCTATTGTCTATTATCAGCTCACTAAAGACTTGAATTCTTGTGTAACCTTTTTCCCATCCCATTATATTTTTTAAGACCTGGTTATAGGGAAGATAATTGGACACGGTAAGGAACTACAGGGACTCTACTATCTTGGAACTGGAAGGGCAATGGTAACCATGCATCTCGCTCTCATTTTTCACAAAAAGTCTCATCCAATAAAGTACAAGTTTGGTTACATCATCTTCGTTCAAGACATCATCCTTTTGATTTGTTAAAAATCATGTTCCCTTTATTGTTTGAACATTTAAATGTTAATGAACTTCATTGTGAAGTTTGTCAGCTTGCTAACTATAATCGTGTTTTATTTCCTTTGAGTGATAATAGTACATCTAGTCCTTTTCAGTTAATACATTCTGGTGCTTAAGGTCCATAAAAAATTCCAAATACTTCTAGAGCTTGATGGTTTGTCTCCTTTATTGATAATTGTTCTAGAGCCACCTAGTTATTTCTTATGAAAAATAAATTAATTGTTAGCATTGTGTTCCCTATTTTCCATAAAATGATTTACACTCAACTCGATGTTCAAATTAGAAGCACTAGGTCCAATGATGGGAAGGAATAATTTAGTCAGGTTTTAGGATCATTTCTCACAAAGGAAGGAATCATATATACAATCCTCCTATAATGATTCCCCACAACAAAACAGTATTGCAGAGCAAAAAAATGGTCATATGAAGTACATCCCACAACATCTCTATCATCTTCCACTTTTCCTCAAATATCCTACAATTTCTCTCTCACCACACAATCCAAGGCAATGAGAGACAAGCAACTAGCCATAGGGTCTTGCCTATGATGGAACTCCTTAAACCCCTATATGAAATGTTCATCATGTCATTCATACTCATGAGCGGAACCCAATCCATCCTAACTGAATAACTTGTGTCATAGCCCCAAAGTTATCAAGCAATGTAGAAAGAACGATTTCATTGCATTGAAATATCAAGTACAAAAAAGGAATTCTTTCTCCTTTCCTTTTTTTTTTCTTTCCTTTCTCTCTATATCTGGCCATAAGTCCTATAGCATGTATAGGTCATAACATGTTCCCTTAGGTCCTTACAAACCTTACCCGCATTCTCTTGACCTCCTTACTAATATCATGGCATCTGCAACTTAAACCAAATCATTCTCCTTACCACTAATAAAGTGACTTAATCAATCACCTCATTAAACCTGACTTGAAGATACCAAAAAATTCTAATACCATAGGGATCTTCATTTGGATAGCACAGTTCAAGAAAGTGTTAAACTTCTAGTCAAATGTTGAATTTAGAGATCCTGAAGAATTGTTTCTTATTTCCCTTAAGTTTATTTTTCAGGGTGAAGCATTAAGAAAAATAAGTAGAAATCTAATGGGTCATCAAGCTGACATACTTTGACATATTTAGATGCAATTAATCTTATAAACTTTAATTCACAATAAACCTCTAACTTCTCCAAGTGTAGTTACCTAAAAATTATGTGTGATCTTACGTACTATTCATTATACCACTGTCTAAAGTGCAACATACCTCATCATCATCGTCGAAATTCAATTCAAATATGCCTTCATCATTCAGCCATAGGTTGTATATGATTATTTTTGTTCCATGTGGTCCAATATCCTCAAACTGAATACGCAACAAACAAATCAGATAATAAGAATGCATCAATGAAAAGGTAAAAAAAAAAATTAGTTGTAATTAACATCTCTTAGAATGTTAAGTTGAGTATTAACAAAAAACCATTAAGCATGCAGTCATCCATTAATTTCCAAAGCACAAAGTATTCTGAATCTTTATACAGAGTACAGCATACAACGTTACAAATCAAGAAAGAAGTATTTGTACAATGAAAATGGATTGTGGACTCAAGCCCAACAATACCAGAACAATATGCTACATAATTTCAGGTCAGTAGGAAAAAAGTATGGAAAAAAGACATAAAAGGATTACCAAAAGCCATCTAGAAGTGCATTTAATTACCAGCATAAAGCAGTGTTGAAGTGGTATAACCCCTAGAATGACTATCAATAAAGAGTTAAAACCAAAAATTTGGGAAAGGAACCCATATTTGACAAAATAATTGGAAAGACGGAATTTCCCATAAAAAATGATCACCCAAATAATTAGCATGCTGTAAGGTCAGCATTTTGCAGGGAGTTTTGGATTTCCAATTGTAATTTAACTTCAAGAAAAGAGAAAGGAAAATCAATTCTAGAAAGGGATAAAGGGAAAGATTTAGAGTAGAATGAAACTTTAGACTCCAAGACCCAACACTTTTCGTCAAAGAAAATCAATAGAAAGGAAAACACTTCTCAAAGGCAGTAAAATGTAGACAGACATCGATTTCTCTATCTAAAGTATTTCTTTGAAAATCAAAATTCCAAGCTAGTCATGCACAAAGGAGTAAATCCTGACAATAAGTAGACCTTCACCCTTGAGAGGGAATAAAGGCAGGCAAACAGGTGACATAAAGGCAAAACAAGTCAGGATGAGATTGGGCTATAGCTTTCCAAGGGAACAGTATCAGCTCCTGACCAAGATGTATTATGAATACACTTAACGAAAACACAAAATTGTTATACAAGAAGAAAGGTGCTAGTTTCAATGACACTTCAGCAATTCTATTCTCAAATCATCAAATATTCCAAAATTTTCATTCACAAGATTGGAAAATGAGAAGGAAAAATAACTGATAAATGAAAATATTATTTATCAAACTTGAAAAGAAACAATTTTCATAAACAACCTTAATATCCAAATTAATACAATAACCAAATATGAACATATATAGGTTACCAACTTTCCTAAAAACTTAATGTATTAGGATTTGGGTACACAATGTATATCAAGATAACATCCCCCATGCAGCCTCATATCTGTATGTGGAGAGGCACAGACAATAGTAGCAGTAATCAAACCACAAATTTCTGATTACATAAATATATATGGGGGAACAGAAGAACGAAAAACTCAAAAACAAAACCTCTAGCTTTGATATCATGTTAAGTTATCAACTTTCCTAAAAGCTTAACCTGTTAGTATCTGGCCCACAATTCAAGCTACATATATATAGAGAGAGAGGGAGGCAGAGAGGATTTAAAACATGAAGAGAGTTTAAAACACTAAAGATTGAGTAAAAGGAATTGGGAAATAAGTAGAGAGGCCATTTAGTAAGAAGAAAGAAATAGTATTACCAACATTAGAAATTATATGATGAGAGTGTACAAAAGAACTTAAGAAGTTAAACAAAAACCAAAACAAAATAAAAATAGAAAATATAAACAATTCCCAAGGTTATTGTTGAAAGAGAGAGAGAGAAAACCTTAATTCTCATTTATATGATTAACTTCTTACAATAGAGAAATATATATACAAGGCTAGGTTGAACTAACTACCATATATGTGACCTATATTAAGAAAGGAAAGAAAGATTGTACACTATAAATACATTATATTCAACACTCCCCCTCAAACTGGAGCATATATGTCATATGCACCAAGCTTGTTACAAATGTATTTAATCCTAAAACCTCTGAGAGATTTAGTGAAGATGTCTGCTAGTTGATCATTTGAATTAACAAAACTTGTAGCAACACACCCTAATGCGATCTTCTCTCTAATGAAGTGACAGTCAACTTCAATATACTTGGTCCTTTCATGAAAGACTGGATTGGATGCAATATGTAATGCGGCCTGATTCTCATAAACTATCTTTATTTGTTCATGTTTTCCAAATCTCAATTCCTAAAGGAGTTGCCTCAACCATATGAGTTCACATGTTGCCAAAGCCATATCTCGATACTCAGCTTCGGCACTTGATCTGGCCACTACATCTTGTTTCTTACTCTTTCAGAATATTAAGTTACCTCCAATAAAAACACAATACCCTGAGGTGGAAAGCCTATCTGAGGGCGAACCAGCCCAGTTTGCATCTGTGTAACCAACAATTTGGGTATGGCCCCTGTCTTCATACAACATACCTTGGCCTGGTATTCCTTTAATATATCGAAAAATGCGGATCACAACATCCCAATGGTTGTCACATGGTGACTATAGAAATTGACTAATCACACTCACAGGAAAAGAGATGTTTGGCCGAGTGATGGTGAGGTAGTTCAGTTTGCCTACGAGTCGTCGATATCTCCTAGGATCTCTTAGAGGCTCCCCCTGTCTTGGTACAAGTTTGACATTTGGATCCATAGGAGTGTCAATAGGTTTACATTCTAACATACCTGTTTCTTCCAAGATGTCTAAGGCATTCTTCCTTTGTGACATAACCACACTTGAACTGGATTGAGCTATTTCAAGTCCCAGAAAGTACTTGAGTTTGCCCAAGTCTTTAGTTTAAAAGTGGTTGAAAAGGTGTTGCTTTAGTCTTTGGATACCCTCCTGATCACTACCTGTAATGACAATGTCATCCACATAAACTACCAAATAGATGCATTGGCTCGAAGAGTTATGATGATAGAAAACTGAATGATCTGTTTCACTCCGAAGCATTCCAAACTCTTGAACAACTGAACTAAAACGCCCAAACCATGCCTGAGGAGACTGTTTCAAACCATATAGAGAGTGGCGTAACTTGCACACTAAACCAGACTCCCCTTGAGCAACAAAACCAGGTGGTTGCTCCATATACACTTCCTCGAGAAGTTCACCATGAAGGAAAACATTCTTAATATCCAACTGATAAAGAGGCCAATGGCACATAGCTGCCATGGAAAGCAATAAGCGAACAGAAGCAATCTTGGCAACAGGATAGAAGGTGTCACCATAGTCACAACCATAAATCTGAGTATAACCTTTAGCAACCAAGCGAGCCTTAAGGCGATCAACCTGACCATCAGGACTAACTTTAACAGTGTAGACCCAACGACATCTAATTGTAGATTTACCAGGAGGTAAAGAAACAAGATCCCATGTGCCATTGGAGTGTAGAGCAGCCATTTCATCAACCATTGTCTGTCGCCACCCAGGATGAGAAAGTGCCTCACTAGTGCTCTTAGGAAGAGAAATAGAGGATAAAATAGAGACAAAGGCAGAATAGGATGAAAATAATCGATGGTAGCTCAAAAAATTATAAATAGGATGAGGATTACGAGTAGATCGATTACCTTCCCGATGAGTAACAGACAAATGGTCAATAGATGACAAGGCCGGGGTAGGAGAAATCGGTGGGACAGGAGGTGAGTCATCAGGAACCTCAACTGAAGAGAGAGGAGGAGCAACAACACGATGTCGACAATGATAAACCTGAAGAGGACGAGAGAACGCATCTGAAGGGGGGGATATATAGGGAAGTGACAATACTTCAGAAATGGGAAGAGATTCAGAGGATCAGAAGAATGGAGAGTCCTTAAAGAAGGTGACATCAGCGGAGAGAAAATAACGATGAGTGTCAGGGGAATAACAACAATAACCCTTCTGAAGTCGAGAGTATCTCAAGAAGATGCATTTCGTAGCCTTGGCGGAGAGCTTGTCCTGTCCAAGTGTGAGAGTATGAACAAAACAAGTACAACCAAAGACACGAGGAGGAAGAAAATAAAGAGGTTGGGTAGGAAAAACGAGGGAATGAGGGATTTGGTCATGTAATATAGATGAGGGCATACGATTAATCAAGTAACAGGCTGTAAGAACATCATCCCCCCAAAAATGAAAAAGAACTTGACTATAGAGAAGGAGGGTACGAGCTGTCTCAACAAGATGTCGATTTTTACGTTCAACAACCCCATTTTGTTGAGGAGTATGAGCACAAGATGACTAATGGAGGATCCCATGTTGGGACATAAAAGAAGTAAAGGGTATAGAAAAATATTCCCGAGCATTGTCACTGCGTAACACTCGAATAAAAACATTGAATTGTGTTTGAATTTTAGCATAAAATTTTTGGAAAATAAAGAATAACTTAGCTCGATTTTTCATTAAAAATAGCCAAGTACATCTTGAATAGTCATCAATGAAAGTGACAAAATACTGAAATCCTAAAGTAGACGCGGTTAAACACGGACCCCAAACATCAGTGTGGACAAGTTTAAAAGGAGACTTTGCCCGATGATTCAAACGCTTTGGGAATGAGACACAAGTATGTTTCCCAAGCTGACACGACTCACACGCAAGCGACGACAAAGTGGAAAAACGAGGGACCATCTTCTGGAACTTGGAGAGACTAGGATGACCCAGACGACTGTGAATGAGAAGAGGAGCATCGGTGGAAATGCAAGCTGCAGGAGATGAAGGTGATGTGAGGTGATAGAGGCCTTGAGACTCACACCCTATGCCAATCGTCTTCCCCGTACTCCGATCCTGCAAGATCACAGATTTATCAGAAAAAGTGATAGAACAGTTAAGAGTGCAAATTATTTTGCTGATGGAAATAAGATTAAAAGGACACTCAAGGGCATAAAGGACAAAATGGAGAGGTAGGGAAGGGAGAGGATGAGTCAAACCAATACCTTTAGCCATAGTTTGGGGACCATTAGCTAAAGTAATAGTACGTAAGACAGAGGTAGTAGTAATAGAGAAGAAAAGGTGTTTATTACCAGAGATATGATCAGATGCTCTAGAATCTAGAATCCATGGGCCAAGAGAAGGAGACTGAGTAAAGCAGACAGAAACATTACCGGTCTGGGCAATAGAAGCAACAGAAGCAGATGTGGCTGCCTGATATCGAAGATAAGCATCATAATCACTACCAGTAAGGGTGATACTCTGAGATGTGGAGCTCGCAGCGGGAGTTAGGTCGAGATAGCAGAGGATCAGATGACTGAGCAATGTGGGCAGTGCGCGGAGGCCGTCCATGTAACTGATAGCAACGATCTTGAGTGTGACCAAGCTTATTACAATAGATGCACTGAGGACGTTGTCCTCGACCCCGATTGCCACTACGTCCTCCTCGAGAGTTAGTCTGAGAGGCTAACACAGATGAATCTGAAGGACCATCAGTCGACAAGGTCTAAGTAGAGGAGAGGCGTAAGAGACGAGCGAACACATCATCCAATGATGGTACTGATGGACTAGCAAGAATCTAATCTCGGACAGACTCAAGATCTGGATGGAGGCCAATGAGAGTTAACATCATAAAGAACTTGTCAGTCTGTATTTGTTGAGCTTCAGCACCATTAGTGAAGGGCATCAAAGTTAAGAACTCCTCCTTAAGAGACGTAATCCGGCCAATATAAGTAGACATATCCATGTCCTGCTGTCTCACATGAACAATATCATAAATCACCTTATAAAATTGTTGAATATCATTTGTGTATAATCCTTTAGCCTGAGTCCAAAATTTAAAGCAGGTTTTGTAGGCACGAATATGATGTAAAATTTTGGGATCAACAGATTGCCATAATACGCTGCATAATTGTGCATCGATTTTCTTCCATTGCACTTTGTCAACATCAGGTATAGCATCCTCAGGTGTAACAAGATGATCCTCATAACCTTGTCCCGTAAACCAGAGTTCCACGGACGCTGACCAGGAGAGATAATTCTCACTACCAATTAATTTTTCTGATGTGATAGTAGGAGATCCAGAAATGACGGATGTTAAAATAGGATTTTTAGTCGCCATATCCACTTCACCTAAGATTGAATCACGTTTGGATCGAAGAAAGCCCTAAAGGGAGGACGGATCACAGCTGTGGAAGAAGAACCTGGTATGTCGGGACCCAAACAAAGGAGAAAAGTGACTGGAGATGAAGAAGAGGCCTTCCCAAGGCACACACAGGTCTTAGCCAAGGAAGGGAGCTGCCGGCGGAGGCCGCAGGAGGTTGAAATGCCAAAAAAATGGAGAAGCAGGGTGGAGAGGACTGATGGAGGCTTAGAAGTGCAAGACGGCGTCGGACGAGCCTGTTGGTAGAAGCTCGGCACCAGAAAGTGGGCCACACGCCCTCATGCGTCGGCGCGTGGATCGATGTTTGGCTCCGGTGCTTTGAGAAAAGTTGCAAATCTCCTCTTTGTGCTCTTGATGATGTGGTCGGTGTCGGAAAATATCGCCGGAAAAAAGTCGCCGGAAAAAGTTGACGGTGAGAAGGGTTTTTTGACCACGATATGGCTGACCGGAAGGCTTTGGGAGATGGAAAAGGTGACCGGAATGAAACACGGTCACTGGACGGATTCCCGAAATTAATTACACGGGTAAACCAGAAAGAATAAAGTTTTCTCCCTTGGCTCTGATATCATGTTGAAAGAGAGAGAGAGAAAACCTTAATTCTCATTCATATGATTAACTTCTTACAATAGAGAAATATATATACAAGGCTAGGTTGAACTAACTAACATATATGTGACCTATATTAAGAAAGGAAAGAAAGATTGTACACTATAAATACATTATATTCGATAGTTATTTTGTCAAAATCTTGAGATTTGCAAAATATTAAAAACAAAAAATTGTAATAGTTTCTCAATATCGGCGAATAGTCAGGCATTGATAACTGCTCAACCTAAACATTATTTATTCATAAATGGATTGAAATAATTCAATCCCAAAACATAAAAGTGTTCAATTCCAAATCCAAACTATGTAATCTGATTGTCTCAAAACATTAAAAATAGAGAAAATGTGTAAAGGTCTTATATCTAACAACTTGCAATCCCAAACTCCAGTTGAGTTCACAATATTACAATACGGACTGACCTGAGTATGCTAAAAATGGATGGTTTTAAATCATGTTGGCCATGTCATAAAAATAAAAATAAAAAACTAAAATTCCAATGCTTCAAAAAAAATCACAATTTTGAATTTTACTTGGACATCAAGTTTCCTGTATATAGAAGACAAACTATATCAATAAAAACTGCTTAAAGTTATTGAACTCAACTCCAAATAGTATAAGATTTTAGAAAAATGTTTAAACAAAAGCTAACCTGCATTGGCAATTATTCCAAATATTCCTACAGTAAAATATTCTAAGTTTATGAAATAGAAAGTCATGTTTGATGAAATCAAATGAACCTGTTGCATAAGCTCCTCCTTTGATGCAAAAGGTGACCATTCAAGAATGGTCTTCAAGTTGGCAGACCAGTCTTCCTTAGAGCTGTATATTATTGGTTCAGCCCAATGGTCAGAGATGTCAAAATCAACCTACAGGGGAAGTGAAAATGGAAATAAGATGCGCAGATGGATAAAATGCTAAGGCTCAAAAGAACAACTTAATACTAAGAACAAAGAGAATCACCATTGGAACAATAACATCATCCTGCCCAGTTCTCCGCAAGAATGTATAGGATAAAAGGCCAATGCTCTGTGTTGCTCGGCTAAAAGGCATCAGAAGGAAGTGAGTAAAGAATATTTGGATGAACTTCCACACTCAGTCAGAAAATTTGAATTGATTATAAATAAACAATATAGTAACACAGCATTTCAAACAATTTGGTAGATATCATATGTATCCAACTTCAATGATATGAAAATCTGCTGCATCCATAAAAATGAGAAAAAAAAAAAACCTGGTATGAGATGCACGACTGAAAACAATTACATCAGCACCCAGTCGCATTGTACTAGTCTTGAACCCATTACCATCTGGAAATATACACACCCTTTGGAATCAAGAACAGCACAGATATTCAAAGCTCCAGGAGTAGAAATCAAGGAAATTTAATAAATATAAAAAATTTTCAAGGAGACTACATAAAAATTTTCAAAAATATGGATTCTCAGCACCTTGAGTTATTTATGTTTTGCAGCTGACAATGATTGTACTAAGGGTTAGCACGGACTGATTGCAACTTAAATATATATCAGGACTGGTTAAAACAAAACTCAGAATGCAGAAATCATGTACTTATCCAAAAGAGGAGACTAACCCTTATTTTTTTGTTCACAGATGCTTGCCAAATTACTCCCTTTTCATTTTTGGCTCCTTCAGTTGCTTCAAGGATGGCAAAAACTCAATACAATATTTTTTGTGCAGGAAAGGGGAGATAGCTTCAATATGATTAGATGTAATGGAGAAAGGTTGTGAACAAAAGGAGCAAGGTGACTAGGAATTTCAACCCATATTAATCATGAACGCACAATTAAGAATGTGGATTCAAATCAACTCTTGAGAAGGGCATGGAAGATAAATATGGAGTCACTACTATTGGTCACTACCCCTTGGAAGTGTAAGCTTCTCAGAGGTGAGTTCTTTAGAGGCCCATTTCAAAGGCAGGTTTGAGTTCCTTACTAGTGTGATCTCTGCAGGTTGATTTTCAAACGTAGAATCATCTTTTAGGAAGGTTCAAGACTTGTGCAAGGTATTGGAATTCAATAAGAGATGAAGATAACGCATGATGTCATTGATGTGATGACATTTCTCTTCATTGAATGTTCTCTATCCATACAAAATTGCAACTAGAAAGAATACATGGGTAATTGCGCATAGAAGAAGTTTCTCGGAGACAAAAATCTATAGAGATTTAGTTGAAGGAGAGAAAGGAAAAAGAACTAAATTTTTTCACAAAATGGCAAATGCACCTAGAAGAAGAAACTTTTTGAGCAAGATCAAAGTTAATGGGGTGTGATTCAAAAAGGAGAATGACATTAAGGAAAGGGTAGTCCAAGCCTTCCACAATTTGTTGTTTGATCTAGGGGATTCGAGACCTAGCATCTTTAGGATGTTGTTCAAAGCCTTAGATAGTCTGGGCTAAAGATTTAGAGCTACCTTTCATTGAGAAGGAGATGTTCAGTGTATTGCTAGATTTGAATGGAGATAAAGCTCTTGGCCTTGATGATTTCTTATTAGCCTTTTGACAGTTTTGTTGGGATTTTGAAAAAGATAAAGTATTCAACATTTTTAGGAAGTTTTATGACCAAGAGAGGTTTGTAAAAAGTCATAATGTCACTTTTTTAGTGTTAATTCTAAAGAAAGTAGGTGCCAAGGATTTGAAAGATTTTAAGCCAATAAGCTTAGAGGTAAGCTATATAAGCTTCTAATTCAGGTTCTGACTAATAGGTTGAAAAAGGTGATGGGAATGGTAGTTTCCAAGTTCTAGAATGCCTTTGTAGAGAGTAGGCAAATCCTTAACTAGATATTCTAGCTAACGAGACTAACAATTCCAAGGGAGTAATTTGCAAAACTCGATATTGAGAAGGCTTATGATTATACTAATCAAGGCTTCCTGCTAGCTTTGCTTGATAAGATGTGTCTTGGCCAACAATGGATTAGATAGATCAAATAGTGTACAACTATAGTGAAGTTTTTTGTGCTAGTAAATGATACAACATCAGAATTTTTCCAAAGTTCAAGAGGGCAAAGGCAAGAGGATCCTCTCTCATTATTTATCTGTGTTGGTGATGAAGGCACTTAGTTGTCTTTTGAAGAGAGGTAAGAAGGATAGTTTTTTGAGGGGGATTCAAAGCAAAGGGGAAGGGAGGGTGAAGCAGTGGAAGTACCCCACCTATTGTTTCTTGTGGAAGCATTCCATCTATTTTTTGCTAACAAGACTTGTCTTTTGTGAGGCTTCACTAGCTCAAATGATCCATTTCTGTTCATGTGGTTCGAAACCATCTCAAGTTTGAAAATTAATCCCGAGAAAAGCAAATTAATCCCTATTGATGGGATTGCCATGTGGAGGATTTGGCTCTAGAGTCGGGACGTAGGGTGGGAGACCTTTAATCACCTTATTAGGCCTACATTCAGGGCAAAAATAGTGTGGGATAAGGCGGAGAAGAGGTTTCTTTGAAAGCTATCAACATAGAAAAGATAATATTTTCGAAACATGTTATTCACACAAAGTAGGGCGAGGAAAAAAGGGGGTTAGAGATCATGTATGGTGAAAGGTGGGTATGGGATCAAGTTATGGAAAGCTAAAAGAAAGGGGTGAGACCTTTCAAATAGTAGAGTGTCCTTTGAGGTGGGTGATGGGAGGAGGGTGAACCTTTAGAAAGATAGATGGTGTAGGGAGGAGGATGTATGAGAAGAACGAAGGGAAGGACACTAGAATCCTTGTTTTGCCAAACACTTGAACAATTAGGAGCTAGACAATGTACAAACTTTTTCCTCAAGGTTGCAAAGGAAATTTGTGAAGAGGGAAGACAAGAATAGGGTGATGAGGATGGACTCAAGGAATGGAGTCTTCTCAATCAAATCTCCATATTCTATTCTCGAGTCGGGGTAAGGTACTCAATCTCTTTCTTATAAGGCATTATTTGGAATTTTTAGGTCTCACCTAAAGCAAGGTTTTTTTATTGGAAAGTTAGTTGGGGAAAGGTATTGACCTTAGATCCCCTTTAGAGGAGAAGATGGCCATTGGCAAACAGATGTTACCTTTATAAAAGCAAAGTGGAATCTATTAATCATGTCCTCCTCCATTGTACCATAACCAAGTTGTTACGGTAGTTGTCGTTCTCTTTGTTCAAAGTCGTTTGAGCCTTTCCTTCTTGAGTTAGGGAACCCTAACTCTCCTAAGTTGGCATGGTTCCTTTGTGGAAAAAAATGCAAGAGGTTTGGAGAACCACCCCATTGTTTATTTTTTAGACATTGTGAAAGGGAAGGAATAGGAAGAGCCTTTGAAAATGTGGAGCAATTGGTTCAACTGTTGAAAAGCTCCTTTATTAGGAGCTTGGCAACATAGGTTAGGGTGTCTTTAATCGATTTTGTAGATTGGGTGGGATCTAGATGATGAAGGGAATAGCTTTTTGTATTTTCCCTCCTTCAAGCAACACCTTTTGATATCCTTTGTATACAACTTGTGTACCTTGGTGTATAGTTTTAGTTTATAAATACATTCTCTCCACTTATTAAAAAGGAAAAAAAAAAAAAAAATCTTCCAACCTGACTAAAACGCTTTGCTCATTCAACTAGGAAAAGGATGATCAAAGCAACTATCATCTTGAACATACAGTTGAGGTTTTACTGTTTCCATTTCCTTCTTTCTATACACACTTTCAAGATTAGAGAATAGCAATGTTGCATTGCTGCAAAGCCTGTAACTGCTTTATGATACTTATTCTGGAAAACTAGGAGGGAATCAACATTTGAAAATTCAGGCTTGTCTCCAATTCAGTTGTTTTATAGCAGAGATGAACATGTACACAGATTGATTGGAAAATTCCCCATTCCTTATGAATGGCCTTGCTTATATAAACAATGATGTTGGATACAATAATAATAGTGGAAACCTAAGTGATCTAATTCACTGTTGCATCTTCTCCTCTATCACCAAGGAGAAAAAAAATGTTGATCTTGAAATGCCCAGGCATTGAATGGATCTGTGAGAACTTTTTCCTTTTCCTGATAAGCAAACAAGAATAATAGTAAAGAGGCACATAATATAGATCCGGAAAAGGCTAAATATGGTTGGATGTCTAAATGTCAGATGCCAGATGTCATTTTCTAAGAAAGGTTTCCCAGCATACTTCTTTATAGTCCACCTGGAAGGAGAAAAATGTAGTACTTTTTAGCAAACAATTGACCCAGACTGATGGAATAGCCACATCAAGAATCTGGTTTCTTTTTACGCTCTTAAATATTCCAAACATTTATTCATTTTTATAGACCTTGAGCTATCTAGGCCACTCTTTTTAGGGGGGATATTATTGAGATAATCTAATTCTTACTAAGGTATAAAGTCTTGGTCTTTGATTGATCACAATTTATGTGTACCCCTAAGTAGTAAATTTTAGACATGTTAATGAAGACTTACTTGTATGCCTAGAAAAAAAGTGGAAAGGAGGTTGACCTTATCCTTAGAAGCACAAGGGTTCCACATTTGGCCAAAGAGGAAAATAAAAACTGAAGGAATAAATGTGCAAATTGCTTATTTACTAGATGTAGTTCATCAACGGAATGAGCATGAAAACCACAATTTGAATAGAAATGTAGAAGCAAATATAATTATCCAAAATGATTGTCATCAAACAAGGAACAGTAAATGACAAAAGAAACTCATGGTAATTACATTGTCCAATTGTTGTGTTCGACTTCTTTGAAGAGTAACCCAAGCTCATGCATTTCCGAATAGATTCAGGATCCATTCCACCTCCATCATCTGTACAGAATATCCATAGTTGCTTACTTATCATTTATTAAAAAATGATGCAAGAAGCCACATCTGGTCATATATTAATACCATACCTTGGAAAAGTAAAGCAGGAGAGTTATCCTTCTGATTATCAATTCTATCAAGCTTTACAAAAGTTGCCCCATTGCATATCTGGAAATTTGAAAAACACAGGCATGTGTTTACACACAAAATCAATGTTAGTGTTGATGTGATTTGTAGACTGAATAATTTCATGCAGTGGAATCATTCAGGCGCATTTTCTTGGTTTAATCATATTTTTTTCACTTTTCAAGATAAATGCTAAGAATTTTATTATGGGGACAATTCTACTCCATCAAAATGCCATCCATCTTTTCCTTCACGCTCTATTCTTATCCTTCCATAGTATCTGCACATTAATTTTCCCCAATAATTTACCCTTCCTATCATGGTTCAAAGTTGCAATATTGGCCGCTAAACTTGTGAAGTCCTGAGAAGGGTTATTGCAGAATCTCAGTTGGATATCATGCAAAACACACTATGCTATTTCAAAATTTTCAAAAATCTCTAAAGAAAATAATGAAAATTTTTAGAAAAGTAAATACAATTAGATGAACAGAACGAATTAGTGTCTTTTTTTTTTCCTTCAGTTTTATCCATTTTCTTCAATTATTTTCCCTCAATTACTTATCACAATGCATTTTTAGATTTTCCTCTTTTTTTTTGGATTGATGAAGAGAATCTTTGAGAAATGTCAAGATTCAGTCCCTTTTTTCATCAAATTCAAATTAATATCTCAATGATGCAGTGTCCCAACTCCAATATTCTGTGCAACTTGACCATGACTTGACTATACCGGACAATTTGTGGCTGAAAATGGAAAATCTTGTGATGGATCTTGAAATCACGTCAGTAATAGCTGTTTTGGATGAGAATCCACCAAGTCCAATACTTGAACCTTGCTTCCTACTCCAAGCACTAATTTCAATCCCCACAAGAGGACGATGGCATGACGAACAACCCAAAGCTATAAAGGAAACAACCCTCGATCTATTTTGCACAGAACAAGTATCTGAACAACACCTTCAGCTAACTCATGAACTAGAGCAACTATTGCAAAGGTCCACTCACCATTAGAACTGACCTACATTCTGAACAAATAAAACAACCTTACAGGCAACAAAACAGCTTAGAGGAAACAAACAGCTCTATGCTAGTCATATTATAAAGAACCAACACACAAAATTAAGAACTCTAAGTGAAAGAACATAATTTATGACAACTAAAACCTTTCCTTATTCATCTCTTCCGTTAACCCAATTACTAGTACTATTTTCTAATCCATAAAAGACATTACTGGCTAGAAAAAGGCCACCTCAGACCTTAGGAGAGAAAAACCCATGATCGAGCTACATAGTGTAATAGGGTGAACCACCATTTCAGCCCCACTCAACTTAAGCATCCACTGAGAAGCATCAATAGATGAAGCTATGATGATCTTCCACCAAATATAAAGCGACCTTAGAGGGAAAAGATAGCTTGATCTAGACTATTTTGAGAAAGCAGCTACACCCTCTAGTAATTCCAAGTACTAAGGCTATGTGCGGTTCCAATAAAAGGCTAAGGAAAGAAAAAAAAAATGCTAATGAAAGAAAAATAATAATAATAATAATAATAATATGCTAATGAAAGAAAAATAATAATAATAATAATAATAATAAGGAAAATGATTTTCTTATGTTTGCTTTTATTATGGAAAATAGGAAAAATAAATAAATAAATATAATTAAATTTTTTTAAATTTTTGCATTTTCGAATTATTTGATTAAAATAAGTTAAATGAGTTTGAAGTATCAAACAAAAATAATTTATTGACTTAAAATTTTTTTCCTTTACTTTTTCTTTACTTCTACTTTTCCTCTCTAGTTTCTTTGTCTTGTATTTTCCCTCAAATTTTTTGGGAACCAAACATGGTGTAAAGAAAAACAGAATGCAAGCCAACCAAGACCTTTTTCCAGATTTGCTTTCTTCAGTCTAGCCTACTGTCCACCTATTTGAGGAATAAGTGCAGGTAAGAAAGAACCACCATAGCTGCAATGTCTCAATCATAAAGAGTCCAACTAAGGATGCAGTGTCAAATTAAGAAAAACCACAAAATATGATTTCTCCTAGATGATGCACCATGAGAACATAAATTTGCAAAATAATCATTTTTACCTCGTCAACAGCATTGTCCAACAGCTCGGCAATTGCTGAAAAAAAAAAAAAAAAAACCCTATCAAATACATTCTAATCCCAGATAGATAGAGAAGAAATATAATTCTCGAGTTCAAGCACCTGCAATTCCTTTCTTTCTCTTTTTTTTAGGACACAAAAACTTACCTCCAAAAGCCCATTTATGAGAAGTGGCATTGGAGTGCAGAAACTTGGGATGAACGCGAGCATGTTCCAATTGATCTGTGAAATAGGAAAGACAGCTCCATACAATGATCAAAACAAACAACATATGATAGAGATATTGGTTTGAAAAAAGAGAAGATATGAAACCTGGGGCTGGAGTCAATTTGGAGGGAGTGTTATCATAAGCCCCAGCTTTCCAGAAACTCCTTGACAGGGGCGGTTCCCCTGGAGGGAGTGGTACAATAGTCTGCTGGCCTACTTGGTCGGTTTGAACCTGTTGATTGCTCCTCCTTTCCACTCCTACACCTCCTTCATCGTCACTACTAGCAATTTCCACCACGTCCGTACCTTCTTTTTCGGGTTTCAGAGACATTGAAGACATGAAACAGGCAGAAACAGTGATGTCCGAGCTCCAATTCACCTCCTTTCTCTACTTTCTCTCCACAATTCTTTTCACCATCTTTTTTTTTATCTCTTTTTCCACAAATTTTTTTGATTTGATTTCCTTCCCTTTCCCAAGTAGGCAAATTTTGAAACAATGAAAGGAATTGAGGGATGAAAATAATATGATTAGGTTATACCTAGTTCTGATGGATTAGAACAGCTCTTAGGGTTTTCCCAGAGCGAAGTATCCCTGAATAGTTCTGACTGGCGTCGGGCGTCCACAATGGAGAACGAGAGAAGGGGTTTGTGTGCGCTTCGGGAGGAAGATCGTGAAGTTCTACCGTTTCAAGATAAATTTTCAGAAAAACGGTGCGTTTTGGGGGAGGGAGTGGATTACGGAGTGTGACTGTTGCCGTTTCATCAAAACGGTGCGTTTCGTGGAAGGGATACCGATCTTGAAGAGGGGTTTGGTACTTGAGTTCTGCCGTTTTCATAAAACGGCGTAAAGTCGCCCGGTATTACTTCTTCTCTAATTTTTTATTATTGTATTTGGCAAAAATAAAGAATTAAAATGTTACAAATTATGAAAATAAGGTGGTAAAAGATCCAACTTTCCTATGCTGAAAAGATCCCCATAAATTATGAAATTTTGATGAAGAATTTTATTATAATATTGTATCATCTCGAAACACAAAAAAATTCTTAGAAATATCGAAGAAATTTCAAGTAACACATCTGTTTGGTCATGTTTAAGAATACATAGCCAAATAAACCCATAATTTTTTAAAAAATTAGTGAAAATAATTTTTAGTTGTTCTTTAAAAATTATTTTCTATTTTACTTTATTTTTTAAAAAATATTTCTAGAAAATAACGGTCAAATAGTGTTAGAAATTTTTAAAAATAATTTTCTATTTTTAAAAACAAAAAGCTATTTTAAAATTACATGATCAAACTAATTCTTTGATATTTTACAATACATAAAAAAAAAAATGTTCTCACATAATCCAATCCACATTACAATAATTTTAAGCATTAAAAAAAACAAAAAAACTAGGGATTTTATTTATATTAAATGGCTTATTATGTGATCCAATAATTACCTTTCATAACTTGTTTAGTATCCAACACAAGGAATAAATTGAGACTAACTTCCTTGTTATGCACACAATCATTATAAATAGAAGAAAAATAAGCAAAAAGCGCAACATGAACACTCCTATCCTTGTAGATATCTATTGAAAAAATTAAGAAATTATAATATTAAACAACTTGTAAATGTGGGTAACAATCAAGATATATATGAAAGACTAAAGGTGAGGCATAATTATAAATACCAAGGATTAGCATTTTTAACTAGGTTTTTGAGACTTAAATGAAGGAATGGATTAGAATGAATAAAGGACTTTCATTAATGTAATGACGATTATTGAATTGTGAAGTTTAAATCAATTTTGTTCGGGATATTGGAGGTCGAATTGCCCAATTAGCTCATGGGGGTCGAGCTCCCCATTAAGCTTGTAGGGATCAAGTTGTCCTATCAACTTATTGGGTGTAAAAATAAAAATTATATGATGATTAATGAATTTGCTCTTATTATATATTTTAACCTTTTTGTGTTAAGATTTTGTTTTTTTTAGAAAATGTGGTCACAATGAGATGTTTTTTAAGAACTTTACCATTGTACTATTTTTTTATTATTAGTGGATTGTTGAGTGTTAGTACACTTCGTGAATGAAAAGATCATATTAATTATCAAACCATGTTAAAAATCTCGTATTCTTCTTTATTTTCTGTTCATGTATCTACGTGATTTGGTTAACACCCACCTTCTTGCTCTTACATATTATCAATATATCCTCATAATTTCTCATCTATATACACATGAAAAGAGGAAAAGAGAATATTCAACGGTAGAGATGATTACACACAATAGGAGATGGAAAGAGATATGTTCAAATTTTATATTAAAATTTGCTTTATTATCTAATTTTCTAATTTTGCCTTTTATCAAGGTAATATTGTTCAACTAGATTCTAAGTCTAAAAGTCGATAAATAAATATAGTTTATATATTAATCTCATAAATGATTTCATCAACTTCTTTATTATTTATTTATTTAAATTTTTATGCGAAACTATTGGAGTAAAAATTCATAAATTTGTTAGGGAAAGATCAACTTCAATGTTGGTGAAAAGATCAAAAGAGTTTTAAAGTTTACATTTGAACCATTTTCATTGAGATACAACTTTTCTTTTTCCTTTTTTTTTTTTTTAGTTTTTTCCTCTTCTTTTTGGCAAATGCTTTACAATACCAAATTAAAAAGTATTCCTCAACGAGCTATATGGGTTAGTCTTTCTTTGGAGTAGGTCCTACATGTAGTGGGACCTAGGAAACCAAACGGTTAGTTTGTCTTTGTAGAAATATGCTAAGGGTTTAGAAATTTATTTATTTATTGCCTGCACGGAAAATACCTAAAATTTAAAGTCTTTTATATGAAGTTATATTTCAATTTCATTAGTTTTGTTGCATCACTTATATGTTTATAATTACGGTATTGAAGGAATCAAAATCCAACCTTGTGGACCAAACGGGATGGGTTCCCTTGTGCATCATCAAGGGGTCAAACCTTGTCTTTGTTTTTTGTTGGTTTAACACCTGCCTTATTGAGTGATTAAGGCAAAATCACATCTACATGCTTCCATCCTCGTTCAAAACAAATAGATGTTTTGATTAATATCTTTTGTCTATCCTTGTGTAAAACAAATAAGCACTTCACTCATGCTTCATTTCATAGAGGTACATACAAAAGTTAAGATGCAACCAATTCATGTGGATAATAAGTAGATACTCAATGATAGTTTCCATATCCCAAGATGAATAAATTGCACAACATTGCCACCACTATGATTCATAGTATCAAATTATCAATCAACTATGTTTAGAAAATGGAATCCTTTGACCCTCTTATACTCAAGACCACCCATTGCTATCAATGTCCAACACCAACACAGAGCCTCTACTAGAGTTGGCCTCCATCAAACCATGATCAGAGCCAAATTCTTTCCCCTAGAAGGCCTTCCAAGAGGTACCTAGAAGAAGCAACCAACATGCTCCAAGTTGTAGATGCACACTACTTCATTGATACTAGCTACAACTGTCATACCATATCGTATCTTTAACCCTGCCTACCTTTACCTTTGCCCAATATTGAATCACCTCGTCCAAACTTTGTTCTCTTATGAGACCATGGTTCAAGGGGCACTAAAAAGTTTTTTTATGCTAAATTTAACTTGTTTGATGAAAATATTGATCCTAATAATAATATATTGCATTTATGATAGGCTATGATATTGGAGGCCTCCAATGAACCACTATTATGCAAAATGTTTCAAGCCTATGTGAACAAATATTCTTGGTCTAGTCAAGTCCCTTGGTAAATCAAGTTTATAAACAAAAAGAGATAGAAAAAAGCTCATGATCCATTTAGGTTACTTACAATATTGACTTGCCTGATCTATTCAGGATGGTCAATACAAATAAGAAAGACTTTATTTCACCTTAAAGTCGTCCAAGTTCTATTACCTGTTATGCTATTTGCCTAACATGAATTACACTACAATTCATTCGACAAAGCAATGATTCAAACACCAAGGACAAGATAAGAGGTGTGTACACTAAAGAATGCAACTACTTCATGCAAAAGGAGGATCACTTTAAACATCAAATGTTAAACTATCGAAGTTGAAAAAAGAGTGAGTGAGTGAGAGAGAGAGAGAGAGAGAGAGTATAAAGTAAACAAGGAGGGTCATCCCCTCCCAATAAAAGTACAAATGTATTACTTCCATTTTCACAAAAAACAAAATCCAATTTTTCATGAAGGGGGCAGAAGGAGGGTTGATGGAGGAATGATTTGAGAACAAGACCCCCTCAAAGAAAAAAGAGAAGCCCCAAGCCGCCCCCCAAATAAAAAAAACAGAGGAAGAAGAACCTGGACAATTGTTTGTTTGTTTGTTCATTACTTTATTTGTTTGACTGTCTTTTATTCCCTTTTCTTCTTAACCTTGAACAAGAAGGAGAGCTGTCGAATTGGACTTCTAAAGGATCACGAACGACAAGGGAAAACATCATGTGCCAATATCAGTACAGATTGATGATAAAAATGCCATTACCGTCGGTATCCCAACTTCAAGAATTACGACAATATGGCCAATCAAGGTTTGGGTTGTGACAAAAACATTTGTCAATAAATAAATGGGAGGTCAGTGAGCTCATCACTGAGCTCACTTGTTCCTTTCAGGAACCCCATCATGTGCACTTGGTGCCTTCAAAGGGGCAACTACATAGAATGAAGGGTCTCCTCAAGTGTTTCCTCTGCTTGCTTCTATGTGATTCACTCTTCCAATCTTGGGTTTTGCTTCAATGGCTGATACTGGTCCAGCACTGGCCAGGAGAATGCGTTGGGTGCCTGATCGTGCCAAGCTGCACATAGCCATGAACGTTTTTCAGTTTGTTTATGCTGGGAATCATGTCATTTTGAGGACTGCCCTTAACATGGGTATAAGCAAGCTTGTTTTCCCTGCTTATAGGAACATCATCGCGCTGGCTATGATTGTTCCCTTCGCTTATTTCCTAGAGAAGTACGCATAATCACTACACTATTTGTTTCGATTCTTTAGCATCATGAAGATAGGATCTGAAATCTCTGCAACTCTTATTGTTCTTGGCCATGTAGGAAGGACAGGCCGGCACTGACTACTTCTTTTCTTGTGCAATTCTTCCTTCTCGCATTTGTTGGGTATGATTTATTACACTGATTTTAAGTGATTAGTCTATGAAGAGCAATTCTGATCTAAACCATTACTTCTGATCCTCTTTCCCAACAGAATAACAGCAAATCAAGGATTTTACTTGTTGGGGTTAGACAACACATCACCCACCTTGGCTTCTGCTACAGAGAATGCTGTCCCGGCTGTGACCTTTCTGATGGCTGCTATCCTGCGGTAAGCATAATATAACTCTTTGTGCACTCTGAAACCCTCAAGGTGTATTGATTTGGGTTTAGATCTGGCTTGCAGAATTGAGGAAGTTCACTTGAACAGGAGAGATGGCAAAGCTAAAGTACTTGGAACAATCTGTAGTGTTGCCGGAGCTTCAATTATAACCATTTACAAAGGGCCAATCATATTTAGGCCAAGCCATCCTTTGAACCAATCTCTTCCATCCATTTCACTTGGAGATGCTGAGGGGAAAAATTGGACCTTGGGTTGTGTCTGTCTCATCGGTCACTGCATATGTTGGTCCAGCTGGATCGTGCTACAGGCACCAATCTTGAAGAAATACCCAGCTCAGCTCTCAGTCTCCTCTTTCACTTGCTTCTTTGCAATCCTACAGTTTCTGGCGGTTGCGGGTTTAATTGAAAGAAACTCCCAAGCCTGGCTGTTTCATTCCCGAACGGAACTCTTCTGTGTTCTCTACTCGGTCTGTTCCATAAACTGATAGCATCACTTTGTCATCTGTGCATGCTTCATAGCAGTTAGTTGTCATCTTCAACGATGATAGACCCACACACTCCACCATTTAATTCGAAGACAAATTGGCATTTCTGTTTGTGTCATGTGGGCGCTCATTGTCAAACTAG
Source organism: Vitis rotundifolia (assembly GCA_030254885.1). Taxonomy (NCBI): domain Eukaryota; kingdom Viridiplantae; phylum Streptophyta; class Magnoliopsida; order Vitales; family Vitaceae; genus Vitis; species Vitis rotundifolia. Next base: position 18,844,157 of record CM058154.1, on the reverse strand, counting down.
ACTTCAAAACTAGCATAGACTGATTAATTAGGCATCTAGTGCCATATAATATCTGGAAATTGCGAGGATCTGATTTCCCAAATTTTGGCATCCAATAATCCGCCTGCTCATCAATTATTGAGGTCCTTCATACATACTGCCAAGGGAAGTGGGGGCTTAGTAATAATAGCAGGACCCAGCTGCACACTTAGCTTTTCTAGTTATATCATTACTTGGGATCAGTTATGAGTGCCTCTTGCCCTGTCTTGTGGGGTTCTATTGCTAGAGACCTTTCTTCTTGTGGGTTCATCTCTTAACTGTAAAAGTAATGAATGGTAAGAGCATCATGAGAGAAAAAAGAGAGCAGGCCGACATGATCTCATTACGTATCATAACATTGGCTTCAAACATATGCTTTCACTGGTGTTTATTATTTAATCACGTGTATGAATAACATGCTTGATGACCCTACGACTGTCATATTGTTTGTTAGTGTTATTTTACTAAAAGCTTGACAGACAAGATTGGTGGTTGAATGCAGGGAGCTGTAGTTTCAGGAATTGGCTTTTCAATACAGCTATGGGCTGTTGGCAAGGCAGGCCCTGTGTTTGTTTCAGCATATCTACCTCTACAGACCCTCCTTGTTGCTGTCATGGCATCACTGGCTTTAGGCGAAACATTTTATTTGGGAGGGTGAGTCCCATCAACAATTACTGATACAATTTTTTGGTTTCAGAATTCATTACTCCCTTCTTAGAGAGCTTCTACTAGGACAGAATAGAATTATATTGCAAGTAGATGGTTTTACCAGATTGGGCCTACATATGTGAGAAATATATGTTTGGTGGGGTTGCTAAATCTTGGTATTTTGGTCCTAATTTTTGTTTGCAGGGTCCTTGGAGCAGTGTTGATCTTAGTTGGACTATACCTTGTTGTCTGGGGAAAAAATGAAGAGGGCAAGTTTGCTACCAGAAAGGCTGTGATTCCTTCAGTGGCAGAGAGCAGTCCATCCACAAACAACGGAAAATCCTCAATTTTCCAGCCACTGCTCCCTACCTCTTCCAACTGATAAAATCCTGACAAGAGGGATGAAGTGTGGCCTCAGTGGCATTGTTTCTCTGCCAAATTTTCTTTTTTCAGCAGGTGCTGGTTTTAAGCCTCCAGATTAGAAGCAATAGCGAGTCTAATGGCCACAGCGGCATGAACTGGAAAGGAGTCCCTATGACAAAGAAAAATGGAAAGAATCAAACAAAGAGAAGGCGCATAAAACACACCCTCAATGAAGGAAAACACCTGCTTGAGAAGTATAGTCTCGAATAAGGAAGCATGATGAATAAGGTTTTCAGAAGAGGAAATTTTCTTTTACTAATTATAATGGAAATTGCTTTCCTTGGTCCAAGCATTGGAATTTTGTTTGCTGCTAGCCTCTGTCACTGGTTTAAGATAATGCTATTTATATTAAGGTCCAGTATTGAATTGAGTAGCAAAGCATGTGACATGGATGGTAGGTATTTTTATTTTTCTCCATTCTATATGAAATATGTTAATCTCATATTAAAATATCAAATATATATATTTATATATAATAATTTTTTTTTTATCATTTTTTTATATAGTCATTTTACAAAATAATTTTTTTATTATAAATTAAATTTATGCTTATAAAAGGAAAACGAAAAAAATATTTATAACTTAATATTAATATATATATATATATATATATATTGAATAACATAATATAAAAAAATTTATTTATAAAGTTTAAATATTTTAATCACGAATATTGTTAAATATAAAAAAATTAATTTTTAAATAAAAAATATTGAAATGCAATATAATTTTTTATTTTAAACAATGAAAATAATATATATTTAATATTATTATTTTTATTTATTTCATAAATTAAATATAAACATAACATAATGTAATATATTCTATTGGATATGCAGAAAGTTCCTAATGCTAAGTATGAACTCGTAGTTGCATTTTAAAGCCGTGAGACCCCTTAGAGTTTAGAGCAAATAATATTTATATGGGTAAGTGCAGGTTGTTACAAATAGTATCAAGTTAGGGATGATAATGGGGTGGATTTTTTTGGATACTCAGATACCTGTCTCGCTTCGCCCCTAATGGGACAAGTTTGAATTTTAATTAAACGAGTTTTGGATAAGTTTGAGAATTTTTTTAAAACCTGGGATGGATTCAGGATGGGTTCGAGTATTGCCTTGTCTCGCCCCACCACGCCTCACCTCGGCCAAATTGTATATAAAATTAATTTTTAAAATTAAATTATTTTTATTTTAATTTTACTATTTTTAATATATAGATAATAATAAAATAAGTTATAAAAATATATAATTATTTAGTTATTTATAATATATATATATATATATATTAATTTAATTAAAAATTTTAAAAATAATTAAAAAAAAAAAAGTTAAATTGGGTTGGGCAGGTATGAGAATTTCTTATACCCGTCCTATTTCGCTTAATTTTTTAAATGGAACAAGGATGAGAATTATTTTAAATAAACGAGACATGATTGGGATGGGGACGATTCGTCCCAGAGCCGCCCTATTGTCATCCCTAATTAGAGTCGATCCTTGAACTCGATGTGGAGATTTGTTTGACCCTATAGGGAATGTTTGTCTATTTCATCTCGTAATCTCATAGGATACAACGTCCTACCTCGATGTGAAGGTTTGTTTGATAGATATTAATATTTTATTTTTATTTTTTATTTCTTCTTAAATAAGAATAAATTTGATTGTTCCAATTCTTTTCTTGTAATTAAAAACGTAACGTTGGAATTAATATTTGTTTTCATTTCCTTGGTACCAATATGAATGAGAATGAAAAAATAAATAAATTGATAATAATACCCTTATACATACTTTAAAATATATTTTTTTATTTTAAAAAAATATCTTTTGAGATTTTTTTTACTAAATAATAAGATTAAGAAAAATAATATTTATTCAACAAATAACAATTAACCATAAAAAAAATTAAACAAACCTAATAGAAATTAAAGAGTAAAATAATAATTTTAAAATATTCTACTTGATTTCAATCAGATCAATTGAAATCTCAGACTTTATTTTTGCTTAAATTATTTTTATTGTATTCTCATCTTCATTTAAATTATCTAATATTAGGAATAGACAAGAAAATAAATCAACTATTCATTCTTACTCCACTTTCCTACCTACCAAACATAGTTTTAGATTAATCTAAATAATATCATCAGGATATATATGAATATGAACTAGAAAATGCATGTATCAATCAATGAATCTACAAATGTAACATTTACATGCATGAAAGAACTAAAAAATATGAGGAAATCTCTGGTTTTATCAATGAAGTTACATGGCCACGTGTTATTGTGCCCTTCTTTCCTGCTGGAAGCTTTTATTCCACTCTCACAACCATTATTAGGTTGGGCATTTTGCGACTTCAATTCAGCTGGTGTGGATTGGATTTCGGCTGGCTGGGACAGGCCCATTAGTGATGCAGCTGGCGTCGTTAACCGCACACACATGTTTGAAGCCCAACTAATAGGAAACTGGGCCACCAGCATGGCAAAACAATTGACTGATGAGTTGATGACATCCACCAAATTCAGAACCCTCTCTGCAGTGTCGTCTCCGCTCTTCTGGTTGCAGCAGGTATTTTTTTGATTTAGGGTTTATCATTTCTTTTCCATATCAAGATTCAAACAAACTATTATTTCGTTTTTCATCCTGTTTGGTTCCGATAATCGTAGGGAAAAAAAAATCAAGGAAAAGCAAAACTTCGAATCTTGCATCTGCCTATTCAACCTAATCTTCTTCTAAGGACCTAAGTTTTCATTTCTTTCTTGCGACTTCCCGGGAATCAAACGGACTCCTTTGATTTCGCCTTGTTCGGATGAAGTAGCAGTCTGAGTTCCGTTTCTTAATGCTTTTGGGGTTTTGCTGTATTGACTCTTTTTCAGATTGATGACAAATTCGAAGCACAGAGTAATTCAAACATATTTGGATAAGCCTAATTTGTTATACTTAGAAATTGGGTATCATTTTGTATGAGAGTCACGCATCCAATCTGGGCTGTCTCTGCAAAAATTGGTTTTTGTAAATTGCATTCATGGATATGAAATTGTGCTATTTCGTTGACTTTGTCTTGGTGAGGAAAATTGCTAAAACAAATGCATTACTGGTGATTGTTGAGGTCTTGTCAATCTTTTAGGAAGAATGGTTGAACATTTGAACCAGGCCCTCTTTCCCCTGTTCTTGAGGTGTCTTTAAAATGATTCGAGCTACATTAGGCTTAGTATTCCATGGATAAGGACTACTGTATATGGGCAGATTTCTTGTGACATGTTAAGCAAACATCCTTACATGTACAAAATGTGCTTCAGTGGATATGGTTTTGAGGAAACACGAGTCATTCGGACTAGTAGCATAGGTTAAATTTTATGCCCTGTGATGCTTAACATTTTTGGTTTAAATATTATATGACAAATGATCATTGACAATGGAATATATCAAGGATAAACTGCATTTGCTTTCATGAGGGCTCATTTATTGAGAGTTTGAGACAGTTCATCATTGTGCAGCTTTGGCCATGGACTCTAATGCAGATCCTGAGGATCATATGATGGTCGAAAGAAGTGTTTCACAAACGATGCAAATTGACCCAAGACGAGCTCGGTTTCCATGCTGCATTGTGTGGACCCCTCTTCCTGTCATATCATGGCTGATTCCTTTCATTGGCCACATAGGCATATGCAGAGAGGATGGGGTAATCTTGGACTTTGCAGGGCCCAATTTTGTCTGTGTAGATAATTTTGCGTTTGGAGCAGTGACCCGTTATATCCAAATTAGCAAAGAAAAGGTACGTGTGACTAATTTCATTTTTGAAACAGTTATTGTACCTACCAGCTTGCCATCGCAGGCAGTTGGCACACTGTGTTTGGGGCGCTCACTGATATTGTTTCACCAAATGGAGAAGCTAGTAGTTGGCCTGCATACCATAGGAAAGAGACAAGGAGAGTCAATAGTTAGGATGTGTTTTGCTTGTTCAATGAAATGATTGCAGGGTCTCTTTGCACCTCGATCCAATGCTTTGTGTGCTAATTGTTGAAATTCAATTCCATCTCTTATTTTAGGTGCCATTTTTACTGAATAGAGAAGCAGGTCAATTGTGAAAATGTGTTTTGCTTCCTTAGCGAAATGATTGGAAGGCCCCTATGTACTTTGATGCAGTGCTGTGCTGATGATATTTGTGAATTGGCTACACATGATCTCTGCCTTGTCCTCTAGATGTTTATAGATTTATCTCTGCTCATTCCTAACTATTTTTTTTTATGTTCCTTGAAATTCTGGCCAACAGTGCTGCATTTCTCCTCATCATCCTGCTCCATACAGAAGGGAGAATGGACGTGGACAGATGAAACTGAGACAGACATATTGACATGGGATGATGCACTGCGGAAGAGCACACAAGAATTCCAACACCGATCTTACAACCTTTTTACTTGCAACTGCCACTCCTTTGTGGCCAACAATCTGAACAGATTGGGCTTTTATGATGGTGGTTGGAATGTGGTGAATCTTGCATCTCTCATTTTCCTCAAAGGGCGCTGGGTGAGCACAAAATCTATCATAAAATCTTTCTTACCATTTGCCATAGTGTCCGGTCTTGGACTCTTCTTTGGGGGCTTGACCTTCTTAACTTTCTTGGCTTTCTTCACCTTCCTTCTTGTTGGATGGTTCCTTCTCGGTACTTACTGTTTCAAGAATTTGATCCACTTGTAGCTTGACCGTTATTTGATCATCTGCATGTGAAAAGACTATAGTTCAACAAATGTACTGAAATACCATTTCAATAGAATTAGGCCATCGGATTTCATATTGGATGGCTTGGTTATAGGTTATTTAGGTAGAAAGGTAGATTGTATTTTTAGTACCTGTTTTATCATGGTGAGCAATTAAGGCTTTGTTTGGGATAATTTCCTGTTTTGGCTTTAGTTGGAGTAGAAATGGAATATTAGCAGAAATAGGTAATATTTGTATGGTAACATAACTTTTTCCATAAACCAAAATAGAATTTCTATAAAAAGTAATTTTTTTATTACTTTTCATATTAAGATTATTCTTTTTAAAGATATAAGTCTTTGAATAAAATTAGTCAACCATGTGTGAAAATTCTTATTGAATTTAAAAAAGAGTTCAATTTATCAAAAGTCATACAAACAAGATCCAAATTTAGGTCACTTGCTTGACCTACAAGGAGCCATAAGCTAGTCGGTGAACAATGTTAGTGTTTATTCTTTTATGCCATGTGACGAAAGCAAAAGTTGGATAGAAGGTAAGCAATGATGAAAATGTCGATATATATGTGGTATTTCGATTTTATGAATATTTTGAAAATGAAAATGATGAAAATATTGATAATTATAGATTAATTTAACAAATATATAGAAAATACTGAAAATATCAATCATAATGGATAGATATATCGTGGTCGATGTTTTGTCTTAAGACATTGCTAACGTAATGTCAAAATATAAAAATATTAAGAAAAATTCAAAAAATTATATAAGAAGTAAAAATAGGCATTTTAAAGTTTTTTTTTTTTTAAAATTGATATATGTATAATTTGTTGTATTTGATAATAATATCTTATGTGTTAATAAAATATGTAAATTTTATAAGTGTATATTTATTGTTAAGTTATATTATATATTATTTTATAATAATATTATGATAACATATCTAATTTCAAAATATATCTAATATTAGAATTATGATACGTTTTAATTTAAATGTATCAATAATGAAAATTTTGAAAAATCGATAAGCTATCAGAAAAATATAGATAAAATATTTGTTAAAACGTGAAAAAAAAAAAATCGATGAAATATCATAAAATATCCAAAAATTCAGAGATTGGATATATCAAATATATAGGATATATAAAACCTTGAAAACCTTGCATTGTGGAAGTACAAGATGGAGTTTTGAGTAAAAATATTATATTAAAAACAAATCCGTAAAATAAACTTTCTACCAAAATAACTTTTAAACTAAAGAATTTCAGCCACTTAGGTAATTATAAAAGCCTGACATGTCTCATATATAAACATGGAGCATAACAAGCCATGGACCTACAGGCACCCTAGAATCAATAAATACGGTATCCCCTATGCTTAATTTGGTTGCAGAGAAGTAAGAGAAATTACATTCTTGAATCATATCACTTTTCTTTAGTTGCGATACTAGAAAATAAAATCTACACTGAAAAATGAGCCTAGTTCTGATTTCCATAATTCTTGGAAATACAATTTAAATATCATTTTTTTATTTTCTTGGAAAACGAAAATGCAAATCAAGACTATAACTAAAAACTGAAACAATAAAGAAAATATGAATATGATTATAGAGCCAATGTGTCAACTAGGAAAACTCACCCTTCATTAGACTTCACGAACTGAGAAAACGACCGATAATCAAATCTTTTGCAATATCCAGAAAGCGAAGAAAAAGAAGATAAAAAAAGCTAAGAACTGGATCTCAGAGGTGGAATTCGATTTCCCTTCCACACTAAACGCTTTGAATTTGTAAAGAGCAGTCCTGATTCCTGAAACCGTGCCAATTTTCCTTGCATACCTACGAGTCGCAAATGCGGCCATTCAATTTAGCAAGCGTATTCCAAAGGACTCAAAGATCCTCAGTTTTCACTTGATCGATTTTATTTATTTGTATCTTTATACCTAAATTTCATTTATTTGTATCCTTACTTGACAAACCTAAATCTCATCATAGTTCGAATCTTTTGTTCGATGGACACAAAAGAGTATCATAGCATTTTTCATGAGAAAAATAGAATGTCTAAATGTTCCATATAGAGTTATCTATTTTTCTATTTATAATATTTTTATTACCTAATAAAATGATTTTTTTCTTCATAAGCATATACACAGATTGACCAAATCATATTAAAACCTCATACATGATGCATAAATATTGTTAGTACGAAAATAAATGAGAATTGAAGAAGTTGAGACAAATAATTGCAAGCACGATTGAGTCTAGGGTAAGAATGTAAGATCAACCAAGGTTACATTCTACTAGAATTTAAGACCTAAAAAACTATATAAGCAAAATTATTAAATCAACAAATCCAAAATTCGGAAATATGAATAGTCCAAAGGAAACTTCAATCTTCACCCCAAAATAGAAAGGACAAAAAAAAAAAAAAAAAAAAAAAACCATTTTATGTGCAGGCAACAGACTTAAACATATGATGGTCATTTGAAGTTACAAATCTCTCAATTAGAAAAGGAAAAAAAAAATTGAAAAAGCAGACCATTAGCCATCAACCTATAGGGCCGATAGTCATTACCACAAAATAAATAAATAGATAGACATAATCATTTGAATAGTTAAATGAAAATTATTCATTCTTCCAATTATTCTGGGACATGTGAACAATCAATCATGGCTTTCTTTTATTTCCATTTTAGTTTTCATAAGGAGCATAATCATCAACCTTGAATTTTTTTATTTCTTTTTATTGGTCTTGTTCTTTTCTTATTTGCTATTATTGTAAATTGGAAAAGAAAGAATACATTTGCCACCATTTTTAATATGGTTGAAGGGCGTATGATCATCAAACCTAACATTTTCTTGTTTCTTGTGTTAATCTCTTTCTTTTTCTTATTTGCCCTGAATTTTTATTATTTCTTATGTTAGTTTTGTTTTTTTTCTTATTTGCTAATGTGGTTTGCACTAGAACAAGAATATTGACTATGTTTGGTTCCGAAAAATTTGAGGGAAAATGTAAGGGAAAGAAAATACAAAGGAAAAGTAGAAGGAAAGGAAAAGTGAAGGAAAATAAAAAATAAATTAAAAATCAATAAATTATTTTTTTTGTTACTTCAAACTCATTTTATTTATTTTAACTCATCAATATAAAGATTAAATAATTTAAAAATACATAAGTTTTTAATTAGTTTTAATTATATTTAATTTTCTTTTATATTTTTCATGGGACAACCAAATATGAAAAAATCATTTTCCTTTGTATTTTTTTTTTCCTTAGTACTTTCCAGGAACCAAACACAACCTAATAGTACACAAGTAGGATGCATTCTTGCTCTCTTTGCATGTTACCACATAGAATAGTCCATATATTGCACATTAGAAAAGGAAAGTGAGAATAGAAGAGGTAAGAACACCAACTAATAATAGATTTTGCTTTTATATATTTGTCATTATAGACTTATGGTCCTCGTTAGGTCTATTTAATTCATTCAAAAAACTTATTTATATTTTTATTTAAAAAAGAAAAAGAAAAAATGCCTCAACATTATAAATTGAAATTGTAATGAAGATTATGAAACTAAGTTGATATATTACATCTCAATGAAACTAAATAATCAATTTAAGTTTTGTTTTGTTTTTTTTTTTATTAAAATAATATTCAATACAAAATTTCAAGTATGAGCTTCATAAAGAAAAAATGGAAACTTACACCAAATTTGGAATAAGCAACTTAATAGGCATGTGCATAATTGGGAACAAACAAGTTAAATGGTATCTGCATAAACTAAGTTGAGATATTACATCTCAATGAAACTAAACAATTGGTTTAGGTTTTGATTTTTTTTTTAAAAAAATATTTAATGCATTGTAACACAGATATGAAATTGATAAAGTCACTACTGTGATAAGAGATTAGTTAGAAGCTGCAAAGTATGATATGATAAAATACTGTAGAGGTATCCTTATTTCTATTTCAGTTGTGGGTCTTGCTCTGAATTGCATCTTGATGTAAGGAGTTTAGCAAATCATGCCATTAGGGCATGACCATATATGGTATTGATTTTTTAGGGCATTGCAAAAAAGGGCATGACCATCAACCTTGAATTTTTTTATTTCTTTCTATTGGTCTTGTTCTTTTCTTATTTGTTGTTATTGTAAACTAGAAAAGAAAGAACACATTTGTTATCATTTTCAATGTGGTTGAAGGGCGTATAATCATCAAACCTAACATTTTCTTGTTTCTTGTGTTAGTCTTGTTTTTTTTCTTATTTGTCCTGAATTAATATTATTTCTTATGTTAGTTTTGTTTTTTTTTCTTATTTGCTACTGTGGTATGCACTGGAACAAGAATATTATAAGTACACAAGTAGGATCCATTCTTGCTCTCTTTGCATGTTACCTCATAGAATAGTCTGTAGATTGCACATTAAAAAAGGGAAGAGAGAATGGAAGAGGTAAGAACACCAGCTAATAATAGATTTTGCCTTATATATTTGTCGTTATAGAATTATGGTCCTCATTAGGTCTATTTAATTCATTCAAAAAACTTATTTATATTTTTATTTAAAAAAATGCCTAAATCTAAAATAAGCAACCTAAATGGCACCTGCATAACTGAACCCGATATTATAAATGGAAATTGTAATGAAGATTATGAAACTAAGTTGAGATATTACATCTCAATGAAACTGAATAATCGGTTTATGTTTTATTTTTTAAATAATATTCAATACAAAATTTCAAGTATGGGCTTCATAAACAAAAACTGAAAGCTTACACCGAATTCGGAATAAGCAACTTAAAAGGCACGTGCAAAACTGGGAACAAAAAACTTAAATGGTATCTGCATAAACTAAGTTGAGATATTACATCTCAATGAAACTAAACAATTGATTTAGGTTTTGATTTTTCTTTTTTTAAATATTTAATGCATTGTAACATAAGAATGAAATTGACAAAGTCACCACTGTGATAAGGGCTTAGTTAGAAGTCGCGAAGTATGATGTGATAAAATACTAGCAAAGGTACCCTTGTTTCTATTTCACCTGTGGGTCTTACTGTTATTTGCATCTTGATGTAAGGAGTTTAACAAATTATGCCATTAGAAATAAAAATAAAATATATTTGCTATTGATTTTTTAGGGCATTGCAAAAGGGGCATGACCATCAACCTTGAATTTTTTTATTTCTTTTTATTGGTCTTGTTATTTTCTTATTTGCTATTATTGTAAACAAGAAAAGAAATAACACATTCGCCACCGTTTTTAATGTGGGTGAAGGGCGTATAATTATCAAACCTAACATTTTTTTGTTTCTTGTTTTAGTCTTGTTCTTTTTCTTATTTGCCCTTAATTTTTATTATTTCTTATGTTAATTTTATTTTTATTTTTTATAATTTGCTACTGTGGTTTGCAATGGAACAAAAATATTATAAGTACACAAGTAGGATGCATTCTTGCTCTCTTTGCATGTTACCTTATAGAATAGTCTACATACTACACGTTAGAAAAAAGGAAGAGAGAACGGAAGAGGTAAGAACACCAGCTAAGAATAGATTTCGCTCTTGTATATTTGTCGAGTAATGGTCCTCATTTAGTCCTATTTAATTCATGCAAAAAACTTATTTATATTTTTATTAAAAAAAAATGCCTGAATTTGAAAAAAACAACTTAAATGACACCTGCATAACTGGAACCGATATTATAAATTGAAATTGTAATGAAGATTATGAAACTAAGTTGAGATATTACATCTCAATGAAATTGAATAATCGGTTTGGGTTTTGTTTTTTTTTTTTTTCAATACAAAATTTCAAGTATGGGCTTCTTAAACAAAAAATGGAAGCTTACACCGGATTTGGAATAAACAACTGAAAACGCATGTGCATAACTGGGAACAAATAACTTAAATGGTATCTGCATAAACTATGTTGAGATATTACATCTCAATGAAACTAAACAATTGGTTTAGGTTTTGATTTTTTTTTTTTTTTTTTTTTTAAATATTTAATGCATTGTAACACAAGTATGAAATTGACAAAGTCTCTATTATGATAAGGGCTTAGTGAGAAGCTGCAAAGTATGATGTGAAAAAATATTTAATGCATTGTAACAGAAGTATAAAATTGACAAAGTCACTGTTGTGATAAGGGCTTAGTTAAAAGTTGCAAAGTATGATGTGATAAAATACTGCATAGGTACCCTTGTTTCTATTTCAGTTGTGGGTCTTGGTCTTATTTGCATCTTGATGTAAGAAGTTTAACAAATGATGCCATTAGAAAATATATATCTGCTATTGATTTTTTAGGGCATTGCAAAAAGGGCATGACCATCAACCTTGAATTTTTTTATTTCTTTTTATTGGCCTTGTTATTTTCTATTTGCTATTATTGTAAACTAGAAAAGAAATAACACATTCGCCACCGTTTTTAATGTGGCTGAATAGGGTATGATCATCAAACCTAACATTTTCTTGTTTCTTGTTTTAGTCTTGTTCTTTTTCTTATTTACCCTTAATTTCTATTATTTCTTATGTTTGTTTTGTTTTGTTTTTTGTTTTTTTTTTTTTGTTTTTTTTTTTGTTTTGTTTTTTTTCTGATTCGCTATTGTGGTTTACAATGGAACAAGAATATTATAAGTACACAAGTAGGATGCATTCTTGCTCTCTTTGCATGTTACCTCATAAAATAGTCTACATATTGCACGATAGAAAAGGGAAAAGAGAATGAAAGAGGTAAGAACACCAGCTAAGAATAGATTTCGCTCTTGTATATTTGTCGTTATAGAGTAATAGTCCTCATTAGTCCTATTTTAATTCATGCAAAAAACTTATTTATATTTTTATTAAAAAAAAATTTGAATATGAAATAAGCAATTTAAATGGCACCTGCATAATCGGAACCCAGCATTATAAATTGATATTGTAATGAAGATTATCAAACTAAGTTGATATATTACATCTCAATGAAATTGAAAAATCGGTTTAGGTTTTGTTTTGTATTTTTTTAAAATAATATTCAATACAAAATTTCAAACATGAGCTTCATAAAGAAAAAATGGAAACTTACATAGAATTTGGAATAAGCAACTTAAAAGGTATGTGTATAACGAGAACAAACAACTTAAATGGTATTTGCATAAACTAAGTTGAGATATTACATCTAAATGAAACTAAACAATTGATTTAGGTTTTGATTTTTCTTTTTTTAAATATTTAATGCAACCCTTGTTTCTATTTCAGTTGTGGGTCTTGCTATGATTTGTATCTTGATGTAACAAGTTTAACAAATCATGCTAGAATAAAATAAAAATAATATATATATATATATATATATATATATATGGTATTGATTTTTTAGGGCATTGCAAAAGGGGCATGATCATCAACCTTGAATTTTTTTATTTCTTTTTATTGGTCTTGTTTTTTTCTTATTTGCTATTATGGTAAACTAAAAAAGAAAGAACACACTTACCACCGTTTTTAATGTGGCTGAAGGCGTATGATCATCAAATCTAACATTTTCTTGTTTCTTGTGTTAGTCTTGTTCTTTTTCTTATTTGCCTTAAATTTTTATTATTTCTTACGTTAATTTTGTTTTTTTGTTATTTGTTATTGTTGTTTGCATTGGAACAAGAATATTATAAGTACACAAGTAGGATGCATTCTTGCTCTCTTTGCATGTTACCTCATAGAATAGTCTACATATTGCACATTAGAAAAATGAAGAGAGAATGGAACAAAGAATGGAAGAGGTAAAAATACCAGCTAAGAATAGATTTTGCTCTTATATATTTGTCATTATAGAGTGATGGCCCTCATTAGTCCTATTTAATTAATGCAAAAAACTTATTTATATTTTTATTCAAAAAAGAAAAAAAGAAAAGAAAAAAAAAATGTTTGAATATGAAATAAGCAACTTAAATGGCACTTGCATAACTAGAACCCAACATTATAAATTGAAATTGTAATGAAGATTATGAAACTAAGTTGAGATATTACATCTCAATGAAACTGAATAATCGGTTTAGGTTTTGTTTTGATTTGTTTTTTAAAAAATAATATTCAATACAAAATTTCAAGTATGGGCTTCATAAAGAAAAAATGGAAACTTAAACCGAATTTGGAATAAACAACTTAAACCGAATTTGGAATAAGCAACTTAAAAGGCATGCACATAACTAGGAACAAATAACTTAAATGGTATCTGCATAAACTAAGTTGAGATATTACATCTCAATGAAACTAAATAATTGGTTTAGGTTTTGATTTTTTTTTTTAAATATTTAATGCATTGTAATACAGGTATAAAATTGACAAAGTCACTGTTGTGATAAAGGTTCAGTTAGAAGCTGTAAAGTATGATGTGATAAAATACTTCATAGGTACCCTTATTTTCATTTCAGTTGTGGGTCTTGCTATGATTTGCATATTTTGATGTAAGGAGTTTAGCAAATCATGCCATTAAATATATATATATATATGTGCTATTGAATTTTTAGGGCATTGCAAAAGGGGGATGACCATCAAACTTTAATTTTTTTATTTCTTTTTATTGGTCTTGTTCTTTTCTTATTTGCCATTATTGTAAACTGGAAAAGAAAGAATAGATTTGCCATCGTTTTTAATGTGGCTGAAGGGCGTATGATCATCAAACCTAACATTTTCTTGTTTCTCATGTTAGTCTTATTCTTTTTCTTATTTGCCCTGAATTTTTATTATTTCTTAGGTTTGTTTTATTTTTTTTTTCTTGTGGTTTGCACTGGAACAAGAATATTATAAGTACACAAGTAGATGTATTCTTGCTCTTTTGCATGTTACCTCATAGAATAGTCTACAGATTGCATGTTACAAAAGGGAAGACAAAATGGAAGTGGTAAGAACACCAACTAAGAATAGATTTTGATCTTGTATATTTGTCATTAATATTGTTAGTCAATTTAATGAAAAAAAATCAACTCTACTGATGATATTGTCAATATTATTAAAAATAATAAAAATTATTATTAATTTCATTTACTTTTTTTGAAATTTTAGTTAAATACATTTAGATACAATTTTTTACAGATAAGGGAATGAAATTTCAAATTCACATAAATTAAATATATTTTTTTCATATATTTTTATATTAGTGAATCAAATCCCATTTTTCCTAAAATATTAAGAAAAATGATATTCATTTTGTTGTATTATCAAAAAATATTCAAATAAATTAAATATTATTAAACTTAATTAGAAATTTATGTATTTTTAAATTATTTGCTTTTTATATAAAAAAAATTAAATAAGTAAAACAAAGTTGATATAGTATATAAAAATAATTTATTGAATTTTATTTTTTTTTTGTTTATTATTTTTTATTTTCCTTTTCCTTCAAATTATTTGAAAACCATAATTGGTAATTGTACAACAAAATAAAATAAAATTAAATCATAGCCATCAACCGCGATTTTGTGATGTGGATTACCACGGGGATGTGATGCAATAGTTTCAAAATTATTTAGGAAATGGCCTTACTTTGTGAATTTTTTTTTTCAAATAAATATTTTTGCTTGAGTCAGATCTCAGCCAGCCTGTGCTTTCATCGCCAAATCCAATGTTCCAATTTTTTGGTCTATATAAATTTGTTCCAACAGGCAAAACATTGGGTAGCGTGTTTTCTGAAACCATCAGTAAAATTTCCACATGCAATCTTTCTTGCAATTCAGAGTCTCAAAATCTCGAAATATAAAATGTGAAAGGATAAAAACATGTCCCGACTCCATAACGCTTTTCCTCCACGTGGAATGTTCCAGAAGGAGGAGCTCCATCCTCACATATTATTATTATTAATTTTTTATTATTACCATTATTCCTGGTCACTATCTAGTGGACCCAACTTAGGTAAAAAGGTTGATGACAGAGTAACTTAAGATACCTCCAACCTAAATGGTGACCGTAGCTTTGGTTAATAATTTAATACCCAAAAAATATTTTTCAAAAAATGTTAGGAATCATGAATCATTCATGCAAGAGGTTCTTGGTCATGTGATAGTTGTGTTTTTTTTTTTCAATTGATTAGACAGCAAGGTGATGCTATGTGGTTGACATTTGCAGCTTATCCATTTCAATTAATCTTAATTTAATTAAGATTAAATTCAATTGTCTTTACTTAAAAAATCTTATATCTAAACATAAAATAAGTCTTAAATTGATTAAATAGTAATATCATTATTCTAAAATTGTTTTCTTAAACTATTGGAAAATAATTAATATTGTTAATCAATTAAAAGATAAAAAATCGATTCTATTGATGATATTTTCAATATTATAAAAAATAATAATAAAAATTATTAATTTTATTTATCTTTAATAAGATTTTGACTAAATATATTTAGATATTTTTGTATGGATGAGGGAATGAAATTTTAAATTTATAGAAATTAAATATATTCAGCAAATTAATCCTTAAAAATTAATAATAATAATAATAATAATATTTTGATTCTTTTTGTAGTATTAATGGGAATATTGCTGTCACTTTATAGTGTATTGGACGGCGCTATAGGTGGAGCCCAGTGGTGGCAAATTGGTAATTAAAGGGTTGATAGGAGGGTTGATTTGAAGTAGTCCTATCATATAGAATCGAATGATCGGTGAAGCAGCGGCGGTTCTTGGGGGCATCTATTAGTTGCTTTTCGGTAACTTCTAGAGAGGTATAGAGAAAATGGCAGAAGAGGGGCAAGTGATCGGTGTCCACTCTGTGGAGGCATGGAACGATCATCTCCAGAAGTGCAACGAGTCCAACAAGCTGGTATATATTTTCTTTATTTTTTTTCAATATTTATTGATTTTTTTTTTTTTTTGCTTGATTGATAATGTGGGGTTGGTTGTTTGGATGATTGGGTTTGTTCGTTTTCTGATTGAGGATTGTGGGTCTGGTTTGGTGTTTCCTCTTATGTGATTTCATTTTCTCAATTTGGTATGGGGTTTATGTTGATCCGTAACGCGTTTATCGTGTTTTTTTTTTTTTTCTGGTGGGGTAGGGTTTCAATCAGATTAGATTTTTTGTTTAGTGATGGAAATGTGTTAAAAAGGCTTCGATTGTTTGGTTTGTTACGAAGGTTTGTTTTTGAAATAACTTGATTGTGGTTTCAGGCCTCTGAATTTGTAGGTTTCAAAGGTATACGACAGTAGGCCTCTTGGTTGAGTGATGATCTGGTTTCTCTTAGATTATTGCATGTTTTGTGCGCCTAAGAGAAGTTAGGAAAAGAATTTTTAAAAACCAAAGGCTTGGATTTAAGAAATTCCCAATATTTGGCTTCCAAGGGAAGCAAAAGCCGACTCTGAGACTACAATTATTCATGAAAATCGAGTGGACTCTTTCAATTTCATGTTTACATTTGACTCATAATTTTTTTCCCTTTTTTTTTATTAATATATATATATATATAATATTGCTTTTGTTTGTGATTTTTCACAAGAAAGCATTGGGTTCTTTAAACTTTGACCAGGTGATTGTTATGAAAAAGATTTATGATGCAGAAGTTATTAGTTGGTGATGAGTAGGTATAAATGGGTCCCTTCATTTGTGGACAGGTGTTTTTGTAGTTATACAAGCTACGGTTCCTCGATGGACTTTTGATGATGAATAATTGCCACAATGAAGACTTATTTTAACAGCTGAATACTTGCAAAAAAATTTGGTAGTTGTGAAAACTAGTAAGATGGTTGAATGATGATTACTACTTTCACTGGCAAAAACATTGTAATTTCAAACTTAGGTATTCTTCTTATGGTTTCTTGTAGATTTAGCAGGATATCTGTATCCTCTTTTTTTATTTATTTAGACAAAAGATATTATTTTTCTTGTTCTCTTCCTCTTGTGTGTCAAGGGTTTACCTTGTCTAGGCATACCACTTTGCTGATAGGCAAGCAGGCAGGCAACAAGAAATAAGTAAAAAATTTGTTTTGTCAATCTGAGGACAAAAAACAATGATCTAGTGCTTCACGTGGTAGGAAAAAAAAAACAAAAAATTATTTTGTAAATGTCAATGCCCTTTTTTTTTTTTCCCTTTTGTTTGGCTTGTGTACCACTCCAAGATAAACCAAACAGCTCTTGCTTAACACAATCGGTTTGCTTTGTTGGACAAACCTTTGGTCATTTCTCAAAGTTATTAGCAATTCCAAGGGTGAAAACTTGGAAAATACTGTTGGTAAACTTTTGACAGAAAATAGTTTTTTTAAGAATTTGTTCTGAAAACAAGTTTTTTTAAAACAAATTTAAGATGTTTTCAATTTTTTGCAGTGTTCTAAACAATAATTGGAAATACGGAGAATGTTTTGGAAATTTTTAGGTTAAACATAAATGGAATAAATTGTTCCCAAATTTTGGTTTGAACTCTTTTTAAAAATTGTTCTCAAAAATTGTTTTTGAAAACATTACCAAATAGGCTCTTGTTTTTCTTACTCTATATTCTTGGTTAAACAAACAATTTTTTTTCCACTACAAGTCCTTTGCAAAGAGGACAAAACTTTAGACCCCCCTTTTGTTATTTTTCAATGTCCTTGTCAAGGCAGACAAAAACCCTCTGGAGCTCCGAGCAAGCTGTTATCCTTTGGGCTTCTTTTGTTTCTTCTTTCCTTTTCTTCTCCACTCTTTCCTGCCCCATTTTTCACAAGGAGCATAGGCACCTTTCTCACCTGAGTTTCTACGCTGTGTATTTTGTTTTTTCTCTCCAGGAAACTTCTCTTCAACATTTAAGTAATAGAACTTCCCTTCAAAAGGTCAAGTACTTTAGCTAAATGAGAAGTGTAAAAGCTTCACAAAATTGCGAATATAGGCAACCTATCTCTTTTAGTTGTCAGGTATTTGTATGGAAACGACTTTGTTTCCAGTAGTACATTATATAATTTGCGATGAATTATAGTAGCTTGGTGGGATTCAAGAGATGGTAAAAACAAAGATAACATTTGAGTGGGTTCCAATATGTTGAAATGCAGGCTAATAAAAAATGGGAAATAGAATGATATGAATCTGTGTTCAAGTCTGCCAACATCTTCCACATGAAACATCTTTTTCCTCTTTTTTAATAGTATTATAGTATTCCTTTGCCTTGTATTCATGTCTAATTGATGCAGATTGTTGTTGATTTCACTGCTTCATGGTGTGGACCATGCCGCTTCATTACACCATTCCTGGTTGAGCTGGCTAAGAAAATACCTACTGTCACTTTTCTTAAGGTGGATGTGGATGAATTGAAGGTAAACCCTTCCCACACAATGGAAAAATACCATGCTGGAATAGTTGGCTGAATCAAATATTGAACTCTGATGCAATTGGTTAATTTTCTGGTTGCAGTCTGTTGCTACTGATTGGGCTGTGGAGGCAATGCCGACTTTCATGTTTCTGAAACAAGGCAAGATTGTGGATAAGGTGGTGGGAGCCAACAAAGATAGTCTGCAGCAGACTATTGCCAAGCACATGGCTACTGCCTAATAATGCTAGTCCGTTGCTACTTCGTCTTCAAGGAAATAATGCTACTGAGTGTGGACCTTTGTTTTATATGGTTTTAGACTGATACTGTATCTCATCATGTTTTTATCTCTGTTGTGACTATGCAACTTATGAAATGTTTTTTTGCTATGCGCATATTATATTAGTTTTCTCATGAAATTAGATCATGGTTTAGGTTGATGTTCTGTGTGTTTTACAACTTAGTCCGTTTATCCCTAAGAAGTCTTGGGGTGTTGGGAATCTATGTATATGATGCAGCTTTGATCATGAACATTGACAGGATCAAGTTCTCCCATACTAGTTTGAAAAGGTTCAAGAGTGTTTGTAAGACCAGGAAAATATGATGGGATGCCGGGAGGAGAGTCGATATAAGAGAGGCAGTCCTTGTGCTTGAGAGACCAGACTCAGGGAAGAAAAGTTGGGTGGGAGCAGGGGAAACATATGCAGAGAGGTGTTGGGTAAAGATTAATCACTGAGCATCGCAGGCCAGACCGCCTGTGATGGAATTTACTCCAAAGCCCAACCTTGCATTGCTCCACGGTCTACCCAGGCTTTTCAGATACACTTATGAAATGGGGCACTGAGTTCAGTTGGACAAGTGCATGTCTGTTTGGACGGTGATGTCTCCCAAGTGATACGAAGCAATGAATGATGATTCTGCAGGGCTTCACACCCAACTTTAATAAGGCTCTTTCCGCAAGACGTGCCACAGGGTTTTAAATAGCCTACAACCTTTTTGGTTTAATTATAAACTCGTAACTACCAATTGACACCACCTTTGCATTATTAGCATTATTGATTTTTGAGGATGCAAAGAAAAGTTGCAAAATTGGTTTGGGTAAACTGAAATGGTCTACTTAACTAACTCGTAAAAACTAGTAATTCAAACGCTATTAGAAGTCGAGAAATAAAGAAAATTCTCACAGCCTCTGTGATTTCACAGAATGGTAAAGCATGGGGTCATATTAGGATCCGCTCCCAACATGAGCCTAATCGGGGTTTGATTTTCCCCCACGGTACAAACATACAAATAAATCACACCAAACAGACAACAGAACTTACATTTTTTCTCTCAAGAGCCCATCCCCCAGTTAAAAGGCCGGGAATTGGGATATGAACTTGCCATGGAGCCAAAATGGATCACTCCATGAATCTACAAACTCACCCCCTCTGAAAATCACTATATTACAGAGAACCACTAACCCCCATTAAATTAACAACTACCTACATTTAGCAACCAACACCCCTGACCAAATCTTCTCTCCATCTGAATAACCATGCCATTCCACCTAATCTAACTAGAAAAAACATCTCTCTCTACTTCTTTTATTCTTCCTTTCCTTGCTTCTTTTCTTGCTGGTAGTCTGTGGTTAAAGTAGTAACTAAATATGCTTGAACAGTTCTATCCTTTTTTGCCTAATCAACCCCTTGAATTTGGTTGATTGGCTTAAGAAGTTATAGGGGCACACACAGCTTCCACTGTTAACCGCTTCAACACGTTAGGACAAGGATCTTGTGCGAAGTTAGTGTTGGATATCGTCACTGCACATCTTTGCCGCCCTATGCACCTCTGTTATATTTAAAAACAAAATGACACATGTTAAGTAAAATACCTGGTTTAGTGGTGTATTGTAAAAATTGAAAACGTGTGCTGTAGGGTACCTTCTCTACTATGGCATACGAATCAGGAGCATGGCAAGGTCCTTGCTGGAAACTTCCACAAGTTCCCAGAGGAGTTCCATAGCTGGCAAATTTGATGGAAGAAATGGAATGGCCTGGACCACACCGCAGGTGAACCTTGGGCCTGTGTAACTCTTCTGTTTTTCCATAGCTTTCAATATGCCAGTTCTTAATGTTTGGGTGGTACTCAAAGACATCAGCACAGACACTAGTCATTGATCTCTGAACAAGAGAAATCCTTGAGGGATCCCCTCCAAGTTCCTCAAAAACTACTAGAAGATTTTGTGTTGGCTTTAACCAGGAACGAGGCACATGGTACCTGAAAATGAAATTTTGTTAGGGACCATTTGACATCTTAAGTCATTTAGCGCTCCATCTCAATCATACCAATATGAAATTCTGGTGTAAATTTTCATCTGACGAATGCTTACCATCGTTGGGTTGGTTGGCCACAACCAAGTTGACACTTTGGGGGTCGATATGTACCAGAGTAACTGCATCCTTGGCAATTACCATTGGCATATGCAGTCCAGTATCTTCCAATACTCTGCCCATTAATCCATACTTGGCCTTTACCCATACCCTCCATGTCTAAAGCCAATGGCTCATCTCCTTCGGGTGCATTGAAATAAGTCTGCAAAGTTCCAAGGTAAAGTTTTAGTTCTTAATGCCAGTCCATTACTAGCTAAGGAAGGTCATCACCCCACCCTTTTTCCATACCTTATGCCATGTCAATGGCTGCTGCCTCTGTGCAGCTAATGAGCCCTGTATCCAGTCAACAGATGAAATACCATTTGGAGAGACAAGATTCATGGCCTCTCCTTTCAGCCCAACCTGCATAAAGGGGTATTCGTGAGGTGAAATTCTTTGAATTAGCAATCCACAAATCACTGGTAAATAGAGAAATAAGAATTCAAACCTTGTAGGTCCATCTCTGCCATGACAAGTCCCATTTTCCCTGGTCAAGTCCATGAAGTGCAACTGGACCCAGGATTCCTGTGTTCCATGTCTCAAAATGTCCCCCCACATTCTTCAACAACCAGAAATACGAGGTCAGAATTAAAAAGGAAAAAAAATAGCGTTTTTGCTAAAGTATGAAGGATGTAGTTCACAGGTTTTTCAAAATTCCAGATTGGTGGACCACTTGAATCATGCATTTGCATGGATTGTTTAGGAAAATATGATAGACACTACTGTAA
Source organism: Vitis rotundifolia (assembly GCA_030254885.1). NCBI lineage: Eukaryota > Viridiplantae > Streptophyta > Magnoliopsida > Vitales > Vitaceae > Vitis > Vitis rotundifolia. The sequence continues at coordinate 18,821,994 of CM058154.1, read as the reverse complement.
TAATGTGGTGAGAGCACTGAATCAATGTTGTATGTATCTCACATGAAGGGTATCATTTTCCTTGTCCTCTCTTGATTAATGCACACCTCACCACCAAAACAATGTTCAGATGCATTTGTCCAAGTGATCTCAGATTTAGCAAGAAGTATTAATCAGGGTTCAATTCAGAGACTCGAGAGACTGTTTATGATATAGTTTGAAACCACCTGTTAAGTTGTGAAGTTTATATTACTTCTGCTAGTTTCAAAGTTACCGCAAAGAAATTATGATACCGAATCACTATAAAACAATAAAACATGAAGCAGAGAACTAACTGGTAATCCAACTGCAACACTCAGCAGTGCAATTGTGTTTGTTCCAGCATGCAGGTTGACCTTTTCTGTATGTGTGAATCTCCTGTACTCCCTTGTCCCGAAAGCAGAACCTATAATATGCCATTTGTATTTTATAGCTGAATAGTTTGGAAAGTCAAAAAATGATTGGTCAAAATCTTGGAACTAATTCAATTGTGAACCTGTAAGTTGCCCGTTTATAAATACATGCACAGCATGGCCAGTTGTTTGCAGGATAAGAGTAGGGAGTTCCCCACCTCGCAAGAAGGACTCAGATGAACCAATATCAATTCTGCAAGCAAATTAAAAAGAAGTAAATTTTAACCTCATGAAATAGTGAGCTCTTTTATGGAAGAAATTTGTAACATTATAAGATCCCATGTCATGCACATTAGAGGCAGTTCATAGCCCACTTAAGTGATCTAACCTAAGGTACAAACTATATGAATGATTCAAACCACACCAGGTTACATGATTCTAAAAATGCTTTCTCCACAACAATCTATTTCTGTTTCTTTCACCACTGATTCTTTTGTTTCTTTTGTTTATTAACACCCAGTAATGTGGCAGCAGTTCATTTATGGCCCATTTTCTACCTTTATCCTTCTGCTGAAAGAACCACAAAAGATACTTTCTTCTAAAGAGGAGAAACTGAATTTGAAGAGGACATCCCTAATAAAATTATCCAAGGGGTTAATATAAGAGGATGACTCCAGGTATCTGTCTCACCTAGTTATGTACCACAGATAATCACTAGCATCCCTAGTCACATTTATCTGCTCCAAGAGACCAAAGGTAGTGAATGTTGAGCTGTCATCCAGAGAAGATATATCCTCATCATAACTCTCCCAGGACAGCATCTCAGCATTGGTTGGCAACATTTCCATATGTGCAGTTTGAACTCCAACCTGTAAAGAAGTCACCAAAACTATTTATCAGATCCAAAGTCCAGAACTGAAATGTTAATTGCATATACATCTGAATAGATAGTAACAAACACATTAATCTTGTAAGATCCCATACTTTTGCAGTATTAAAGACTACATTTCTGCAGTCGGGAAGAATGCTGATTGACCAAGGAGGTAAATTATAATGCATGTTGTTGAACGTCACTCTTGCAGAAGACTTAGTATCATAGTTTGAGAGGAAGGCCGCACAATCTCCAGCTTCTGAAGAGTATACATGAGCCTGGAAAGTACACGTACTGACTGTAATCAGCAAACAAAATCACATAACTGCCTAAAGCAGAGGAGTCTGAGAGTAGAGGTGAAAACCTGTTGAAAGCTCCCTAAAGAAGAAACAATAGGATCAGCTGAAACTAAGGCTCGCTCACAAAGCTTAATAGATCTGTGAAGTTCTTTCAAATGACCATATTTTGGTTGTCTGACCAAACCTATGGAGTAAATGCAACAAAGTAGTTAGTAAATTTCCAAACTTACATATTATGGATGCTCATGGGTAATAGTAGTTAACAGCATGGTTAAGAACTTCATAATACCCATATTTTCTACATTTCAAGCCATGTCATGAGAGGGTATAGAACAATCAGTGCATAACACCTAAAATGTTCATACACATCTATTAAAATGCTGCCTAGTTACCCAAAAACAACTCAACCATCCTGAGGCATTTGTCTGGAGCCTCAGTGTTATAAACTAATCATAGAAATGAGCTGCTCAAGTTTGGGAATGAGCATATGGGATTTCTGTTCTCACCATACTCATCAATTGGAGCATCATAGTCATAGCTGGTAGTGATGAAAGGGCCCCCAGCAGTGCGTCCGAAATTGGTCCCTCCATGGTACTGTTTCACATTGTACACACAGGAAATCAGCCTCAATAAGAGGGGTTTTATACAGTATATTTTCAATAACCTAGCAACTGAATTTAATAAAAATAAAAATAATAATATTATTATTAAAAAAATAAAAAAAGACCTACCATGTAGTAATTAACAAAGGATCCTCCCTTTTGTATGAATCGAGCAACCGCAAATGCCAAATCTTGAACTGGCCGCTGGTGAAGTGGACCGCCAAACTCGTTAAACCTTCACATTTGGATCATAAGAACATGTGAAATACTTTGTGTGATAAAAGTTGAGGATACTGATCAAAAAATGCAGATAAAACATACCAGCCGCTCCAAGCCTCTGTCCATATTGTGGGCTTGTATGGTTTATTAGGAGAAAATGCATCACAGTAAAAGCCATTGCACGTGTTTATCTGTCACCATCGTTTGCCCAAAAGGAGTTTTAGATTACTCCTCTCATAATGATAGAGAGACATTGAAAAAGAAATACACTCTATCTCTATTAAGCCAAGAATTTTCTGTTAGACATTTATTCTCTTATGTCAGGGTTTACTAACAAAAGTTGGAGACAACAAGGACAGCCAATCTACACCCAGAAGAACTGATTAAGCCATGTAAATTCGTTTACCAAATGAAACAATGCAACACAAGCTAAACTTAATCTGGAGATTAAAGAGTATGAGACTGCTCACCACAGGATCTGGAGCATCTTCTTCCTTGCACATCACCCAGGGCACACCAGTTCCCAACCCAACAGCCATATTTGCAGCCCAAGTCATGTAGTCATGGCCAGCAGCTCCAAGTAACTTACTTTGAGCTCCATACTCGTTCTCAATCTGCACTAGCAAAACTACTTTGAATCATCACTGTATTTTGCTTTATATTAGTAGATTTACTTCTGAAATTGCCAAATTTGCTCATGATTTTTCCATTCTTACTCAAATGCCAATATTTTCAATTCCTGTCAGTGTACAACACCTCTCCAAGGCAACTAAGGTTTGCAAAATATTCAAAGCTCAAAACACAGGAAATGAGAATAGGGCACAAAGCCCAGAACTCATACCTGAGAGAGTATGATGGGGCCACCCTGGGACTCGAACAACCTCTCACTTTTCATTAGCCCTACAATCTTCTCAGTGAACCCTTGCATTGCCCTCTGCAAACCACACCATGAAATTAGAAAACAAACACATGGAACAGATAATAGTCCAAAAGCCAAATAAATTTAACTAGAGCAATTCAAACCAGTAAAAGGAAAGAAAAAAATGCAGTGGAGAACTGTTACCTTGAAAGGCTCATTGTCAGTTCTGAAGCTGATGCCTGGGACATACTTGAGCCAAACAGGAAACCCTCTGGTCAGAAGACCAAAAAATAGTTAAAATAAATCGAAAATAGCCCTTCTAGATCAGGCGCCCATGCTATGAAAATTGAGGGAAAACAACAAATTAGAGGGAAATAAAGAAGCAAAAGCCCTGGAATTGAAAAACCGTCAATTTGCAAAGCAAACTAGATCTAGAGAAAGAGTACCCAAAATTCCACTCTGCACAAATATAGGGTCCAATGCGAAGATGGGCATACAGTCCTGCTTTCTGCACTGTCCTTATGAATCTAACCAGATCATATCTCCCTTCGAAATTGTACTGAAGCCCCAACAAGTGAAAAAAAAAAAAAATCAAGCACAATGTAAGAAACGAAAGGAAAGCAGAGCATATATACAAGGAATGGAGGGAAAGGAGAATACACTGCCAGGTGAAGGCTCGTGGACATTCCAAAAAACGTAGGTTTCAACGACATCCAGGCCTCCATCTTTGGCTTTCTGTATGATATCTTCCCACATCTGAACAGAGCATCATTAAACACAGTCAGCAACAACCCACAAAGAGGGAAGAATTTCTCGAGAAAATTCATTTAAGAACAAAACATAAAACAACAGAAATGGGCATGGTTCACTCACATCAGGGGTGCTTCTGGGGTAATGTATGGAACCGGAAAAGAGGATTCTCCTCCCCCCATTAAGCACAATGGCCTTCCTGTCGTAGGTCACGCTACACTGAATCAGCTGAGAACCCAGCTGCAAGACCATGCACAACACCAAGAACAACTTGGAAACTGAGTTAGCTTCCATAGTTTCTCTCACCCCCTAATTGGCTTCTCAGAATCTATATATTTCCTTTTGGGGTGGAGGCAAATCTAACAAAGAGAAGAGAGAGCTTCTGGGTCTGGTCTACTTCGACTGTTGTGATGCTGCAATAGGGTCCATTCTTCTTTGGACTCTACTCCCCTTCAGCTTCGAGCAGAGCAATTTAGTAATATATATAATACAGCAGTTACTCAACAGTCTCAACACATGTCGAGGGTCATCACTGCGTGGCTATGAGCTCAAAAGCAATAAACCAAGCCTGACAAACAGAAAAGAAAAAACACTGAGGTTAAATCTAGCAAACTTTATACCTGTTTTACGCTATGGATCATGTTCGAGAGTGCTTTACACGCGTTAACAGAATCTTAATGTCACCAAATTATATTATTTTTAAATTAAGGTTAAACATGTCTGTTCATTTTTCCCTTTTCCTTTTATCTTTTCAAGAAGGGTTTCTATCAGGAGTTCGGATTTTTTTCATGTTCAATGACATGGGTATGATCGAATTCTTATTAGCTTCCAGGTTTCTTTGATTTTTTTTTTTTTTTCCCTTGTTCTTAAGATTTATGGCAAGTTCAAGGGAGAAAAAAACAGTGTGTGTAAAAAGGTGTGAAAGCAACGAAATATACTTCAAGAATGATGGCATACTAATTATATGCTGCTCAGCCAAGCCAAAATAAATGGGGTCACAAGGTACATCTCATGAACAAGAAAGGGCAAAAGTAGGAGATCCATTATGTTGGCTGGTTCAAGAAGTGATCTTGAAATGGGTGACTCCAAAATTTGGTAGAAGTAGGAAGGAAGCTGCTATAAGATGAGTCCTCTCAGAGAAAGATCGAGGGGTTTGACCTGTCACTGTGATTTTGGTAAAAAGGAAAAGGGAAAGATACCGCACAGTATATATGTCCCATTTGTTGCTTTTGCCTCGGGGAAGTTGCCTTCCTCCAAGCGTGGCCCCAGCTGTTGTGGCTCTTCCATGTGAACCTACCAATTCCTCGTTCACCCACAAACCCCATAACCAACGCTCCCTAAATTCATTACTCCCTTCAGTGATCTACTGCTCTTCTCTCTGAAAGTATGTGGCCCATCACTAGTATGACATTTGTTTTATGCACTTTATGTATCATTTTTTTTAATGGCTAAGTATGTTCTTAACCAATGAGAACAGCCCAAACTCTATGTATAATGAAACAATATATTGGTATGTGCTTGTCATGGTCAGAAAATCTATACCGTTTGACGGCTTTCCATCTTTGTGGGTCACATTGTAGTGTAAATGAAGCAATGAAAACGTTCACGCTTTGTCCTTGTGATAGTAATATGTGATTGTCTTAGATTGGGCAGGGTGAGTACAGTTCCTTTCGAGTCTTAAATGAGACAAATACTTGAGCAAGAAAACCTGATCTAAGCACCCACAATCACCACATGTTGGGTGTCACTCTGTCTTACCTCCACCGACAGAGTAGCCAAAATATAGTGATATCATAATTTGGTGAAATTTTGAAGAAATTCATGAAATAACTCGAACCTTTTTATCACAATCTACTTGAATCATCTTCCTTGAACTTATATATAATGTTATTTGATTGCTGACGTTTTCTTTTATTAAAAAAAATGCTTTTTATAAGCCGAAACGGATATAAATATATATATAGATATATTTTGGGCATTGAAGTAAGACCCAAAGATTTAACCCAAGGAACTCCGAGATAATAAAATAAAAATAAGGGAACTTTCCATCATAAGATGCCACTTGAGCTGAAAACAGCATCAAATGGAAATAAAATAATTGGCTTTTGAGAAGGGTCTTGAAAGGACAGAAATGTTAAGTGGCATTGGTTTAATCACATGGAGGGAGACTAGGATCACCAAATCCACTTTTCATTATTATAGTAACGGTAATGAATTAAGAAACGAGAATGGGATGAAGTGCTCAGCTGAAAGGTGGGTTAGTCATAATGTGCCCCCACTCGGCGTATGTTTAAGCAGGCTAGTGAAAGCATTAGGAGGGAGTTGCCCTCCACCATTATTAATGTTTCTTCTTTTGTCATGTTGTGTAGACTTCAACGGCGGGATAGACGGAGGAATGGAGTGGAAGAGAACCCTAAGTCAGTAGGGTCTTGCCCCACTCCCTCCGCCATTCCTGACCACTGCTTACCCACCTTGCACCGCATATCTCGGTCCTGTAAGGTGACGAAAATTTATGTTAAAAAAAAGAAAAAAGTCCAAGAGTTTCGTTGGCATGATGGGAAAAATGCTTCACTAGTCTTCTCATCTTTCATGCATCGCACACCTACTATTCCACGAGTCATTATAAATAATTTCGTAATGTCCTAATATTCTTGAGAGGTCTTTATCGTGTTTGTATGATAGATTCCTCTTAACTATATAGACATTATTTGATTTAATACAAATAATATTTACGTGATAGGTAGCAAATCATTATAAATGATTTCGTAATATCTTAATCATACTCGTATAAGATAATTTAGTTATGTCTATATTAAAGTGACTAGATAAGTCGGAATGACACTATAGGCTCCAGATTACAAACCTTTTGTGTCTTACTTTACATGAGAGAGTTGAGTTAGTGCCTATTTAAAAAATAAACTTAGATATAACTAACTTCTTTATATCAAGGATTAAAGTTGGTTGGTAGTTAAGAAGCTTTAGTAAATTCATATTCTCTTTCTCTAAAGATTCACATGCCACTGCTTCTGCAAGAGGCCCTACCAAACCTAACCCATCCATTTGTTTTTAAAGCATCACAGCCATCGATGAGGAAAAAGTAGAAGAAAGGGAAGAAGAACATCTTTAATGACCATTAGGTATCCTGTTTTCCTACCAATGATACCATCTTTTTAGGCAGCATAATTGTATTTTATAAAAGAAAATTGATTTAGATGCCAAAAAGGAATCTTTGAGTCCGTTAAAGATGGAACAATGGCCTCTATTTAAGATTTCCATAATGAAAATAATAAGAGGTGTCTTCCCTACCAACTTCATTCCTGTTTATCTTCATTATCCCATTAATGTCTCAACCGCTGCCAATATTAAAAACACCTAGAAAATTTATGGAATCATATTCTCAACTTTCATGCTAAAATATAAGTATACGATATAAACAAATGAGATTAGGGTATAACGCCACCCGACTAGTGATACATTTTGTCGAGAAAAATATTTATATTAAAAATTTTAAAAATATTTTTTAGAAAATCAACATCTTTTTATTAATTTAATAAATTGTATAAAAGAAACTAAATGTAGGGAAAATTTTAAAAATTTGTATATTCATGTAAAGAATCTTCATTGAATAATACATATTTTTTTATTTTCATGTTATTTCCTTTTTTTCTTATTTTATTTTTAATATTTTTTTCCATTAGATTATAATTATTATTATTACCACCATAAAATCACATAAGATGCTGCCTGTAACGTTCACCCGCTCTCATCATTGCAAAACGGTCAATTCTAGAAGTGGAATGGCCACTGTGTAATCCTTCCATTGACGGTGGAGATCAATTTGAAGTGGGGCCAGCGTAGCATAATATAAAACGTTAACGTCATTCCAGTGAACCAAGATGATGAAAGGTTGGAGAGTGAGGCGACCGCGTAATTGGATGGCGGGTGTTCGTGGCACGTGAAAGAAGATGCACCCATGTGTGGGTGCTCGCAATGTGGGGACTCCACTGAAAGCGTCGGTGCACGTGCCATGCATGATGCCTCTCTGGAGTCCGGAATGTCACACCGTCACGCACTGCCACAGCCCACTAACGTTCCATCCAGCCGTTGTCCGACGTTAACTGGACTTTCATCATCCTCCTTCCGTTTGCGTCGGTGGTAGTGATTCCGTTTAGCTGAATTCTCACTTTTCCCCTTTCTTCTTCTACTTCCTATCAACTCTTGTGCTAACAATCTTTAGCCACGCGCATGCTAAATACCATAAAACACGTCCATGTCACGGACCGCTTTTTTTTTTTTTTTTTCCTGATATTATATTTTTCACAATTTCTTAAAATTTCCTAGTAGTATCAGTCCTTAACAAGGAATAATCCTGGGGTGGAGGCGCGTGGATGTAGAGGTAGGAGGGGGATTCCCAAGTAGAGGGTTAAGAGGTACAGAATAAAGTACCGGAGGAGTAAAAGAGCGAAGAGGATCTGTGATGGATCCTATGACAATGGGATGGCCACGTGGCTTTGATTCGGTTTCTTTGACGTTGTCTCTTTATTCTTGTATTGAAATTACTACAATGCCCTTAGAGCAAAAGTGAACGTCCACTAATTCCAGCTTCAAGTAAACCCACTAATTCCCAGATTAGTGAATTGATTTTCAGTAAAGAGCCAGCTGGTCAATGCCATTTATTTTAAATAAACTTTTATTCTTGAGACTTTTATTCCCTAAGAATTTTTTTAATTTATACAAACTTAAATATCATATAATTAAATATATTTAGAAAAAATAGAAGCACATGTCACAAAGTTCAAGATAGGAATCAATTTTCTAAAATTGACATATGAGAATTCTGATATTAATATAAATTATAAATTTTTCTAAAAATTTAATATTTATTATTTATTATTAAGTTGATTTTAAGTTAAATTATATTTAATTTATTAATTTAAAATTTTTTATTTAATTATTATTTTTAAGTATTAAAATTATTTAATAAAATTAAATTAAAATTGATTTTAAATTAATAAAGATGTAGATTTAAGAATAAATTAATTATTTTTATTTATTTTATTAAATATATTTAATTTTTATAAATAACTTAAATTAAATAATTAAGTCACTTTAAAGTTAATTAAGTGGTTTACCAAACACTCCCTATATATATTGCTTATTTACCGTAAGTGTCGTAGATCCAACATTTTAACCATGATAATAAAAACACAAGAAGTAAATGAAAAGGAAGAAGACCAAACCATCGCTTTCTCCCAGCCATCAGTGTATACTCAACCAAACCCATGTGGTCGGCAGAAAAGGAAAGACTTAAACAAGGGAGGCAAGGGGGCCTATAAACTAATAAACCATAATAATGATGCATTAAGCACATAGAATTATTAACGCAGCAGGGAGGGAGTGGGGTGGTGTCAAACCCCTCAACAAAGCCTGAAAAACAGGGGGGCCAGGGCCAGACTCCAAACCCATTCCTTCACTTACAAGATTCACTCATTCCCACATTATTATTGGTCACACATTATTTCAACACTTTGGGCCCGGTGTGTCAGTCGGCCCCTTAGGCTTTATCACCCTTACGCTCACACACCATAATGAATCTCTCCTCTACCCCTTCTCTCTACGCCACACGAAAGGCAAGCAGCCTCCACCTGATACCTCTTTGTTTTTGGTTTTTGTTCATCAAAAGGCTGGACATGATAATACAGGAGCAATGCCCTATTCATTACCCTTCACTTGTTTTATTTGTCACAAAAGCATTATCCAAGTACCCGAAAGAAGATACTATTTGAGTATAGAAACACTATTATGGTACACTGCATGGCTGGTGCCTCTCCAAGCTTACAATTTATGATCCCATCAATGCCATTGGTCCAAACAATATGGTCCTACTCAAACCCATAATTTTGACCCACCCACTTTGTCTGTGTCATAATGAAGAATAGAGAGAGAGGGAGAGAGGGGCATTTCTTGTATGGTTCCTGAGGGAGGACGCAGTTCAGTAAAGATTTTTAAGTCACCTTGAATTAATTGGTGTGTTCATTCAAAATCCAGTGCATTCAGAGCAATTAAGACTTTTTAAAAAAAAAAAAAAAAAATTATGTATAAAAACATCTTCTTACTCGAGCTGAGGAAACTCCATTCACCTATTGTGTGCAAATGTAAGTGTAATAAAAGGTTGTTCTTTATTTATAGTTTTTAAAAATAAGGTGAAATAAATAATATTTTTTTAAAAATAAGTAGAAATTATTTTAATTAATTTTTAAATAAATTAAAAAAAATCATAAAAAGTAATTAAAATTGAATATGATATCATTTTTTTCCTTCTCATGATCTATTTTTATTCAAATTACAAGTTTTTTGTTTTTAATTTCTTTTTACTTCTCCAAAAAAATTTATTATGTAAATAAATTCTAAATTACACTATATCTGATACATAGAAATGATTAATTTTTAAAAATAATTTGAAACATAAAAATTGATTTAATTAATATTAAAAAGTCACATAACTGCTAACATTAGAAAGTTATAAACTGAATTTTATTTTAAATTATTTGACTAATATTTCCTTTGTATATATCATATTTTTACAATTTTTTTTTCATTAAACAAATAAAATTCAAATCAAACAAGACTTAATATGTGGATTCATTAATAAGTTCAATAATTTTTAAATATAACTTAAAACTCTAATCTAATTAGTATAAAAAATTTATATATAAAAATTGATTTAAAACGATTCTATTGTTTATCTTTTAAATAAAATTATATTTTTTCACTAACAAATAAATTCCAAATTTAACAAAACTTAATGTGTTTGACTCATTAATAAGTCTAATAATTTTTAAAAATTATTTGAAACTCAAATAGAAACCCAATTAATAAAAAAAAAAATTTATGGATAAAAATTGGTTCATAATGAGTTTAAACATTTTTTAAAAATAATTTGAAACTCAAAAAATAAATCTAATCACTACAAATAATAATAAACCAAAACCGATATATTATGAAACATAACTTCATTGTTTTCCCTATACACAAAATTATATTTTATGAATTTTCTTATTAGTTAAATAGATTCTAAATTAAATAAGACATAATTAATAATTTAAATTCTTTAATCAAATTTTTAATTTTTTAAGAATAATTTAAAATTAAAAAAATTTAATCGTATTAGTTTTTAAAATTAACATATAATGAAATTTTTACTCATTTACATATTAAAAAAAAGTTAAACTTTATCCATTATTTATTTTAAATAAAATATTATTAATAATTATTATTTTTAAATTATACTCATGCTAATAATCCATATTGTTTTAACATATATTACAATAGTATACTTTTTATTAAAAATATAATTTATGTTTTTTTTTATAATATAACTATTCATGTTTTACTAAAAACTATTTATTTTTAATTACAAAAATATTTTATTTTTCATAAGATTTAATTAAATTTAATTAATATTATATAACTTGAATTTATAATGGTTTTACAAAATCAAAATAGAAAATTCGTTTTTAAAAACAATTTATTTAAACAAGTTTTTTTGTTTTTTATTTTAAAAAACTATTTTTAAAAATACCTTGCCAAGCGCCCTTATTTTTATAAAATAATAATAAATTGTTTTTTTTCTTTTATCTTAAAAACAGTTTTAAAAAACAATAGGTAAGAAACATAGACAAACGGACCCCAATTGTTTTAGAAGCTACGCAGAGAGGCCCAAGACGGGGCCCTTTTCTGAAAAATGGGTCCAAACTTGTTGGACAATTATGGCCTTTCCCATTGGGTTCACAAACGTTATTGGGCCTCGTTGTCTGCAGGGACTTATATCACAACTCATAAGAAGCCCAAAAATGAGCCCCATTTGAATGTAGATCGAGTCTTTGGGAGACGAAGGCCACAATGCACGGCCCAAGTCATTTCCGGCGCCACCTCACGGGATTCCTTCTCCGGCGGCACCTTCTCCACACAAAACCCGGTCGCCGGTACGTTCCCAGAAACGACGACGTCCAGAAGAAAGACAATGAAGAAAAGCACATGTTTCTATACAAGAGTTGGGGTCAACACATCCTAACCAACCCAAGGGTTCTCGACACCATCGTTCGAAAATCAAATATAAAGCCCACAGATACCGTCCTCGAGATCGGACCCGGCACTGGAAATCTCACTCTAAGGCTTCTTCAAGCAGCACAAAGGGTCGTTGCAGTTGAATTGGACACTAGAATGGTGGAAATTCTCCGTAAACGTGTTGCTGAACATGGTCTTGAAGATCAGCTCACTGTAAGAGACGTTGTTCTTATGTTGTTCGATGTAATGCCTTAAAGAAACTTGTAAGCTTTACATGGCTGTGGTACAAGCTGATATGAATCGGGGGTTTTGCAGGTTATATGTAAAGATGCATTGAAGACGGATTTTCCTCAGTTTGATCTTGTTGTGGCCAACATCCCGTATGGAATATCTTCGCCTCTGGTGGCTAAATTGGTATTCGGGGCGAACCCATTTCGAAGCGCCACGCTTCTCCTTCAAAAAGAGTTCGCACGGCGGCTGTTGGCTAATCCCGGCGACTCAGAGTTCAACCGTCTGGCTGTGAATGTGAAGTTGGTGGCTGAAGTTGAGTTTGTTATGGATGTAAGCAAGAGGGACTTTCTTCCATGTCCAAAAGTTGACTCTTCCGTGGTTACAATACGTCCGAAAGCCGAAGTTCCGAATGTGGATTTGAATGAATGGTGTGCTTTCACGAGAACGTGTTTTAGTAAGAAGAATAAGACATTGGGTGCAACGTTTAAGCATAAGAGAAGGGTGATGGAGCTTTGGAGATTGTCCAATTTGAGGGGTTCAGAGACAGGAAATGCAGTCAGTGGGTGCAATTATGATTGTAGTTATGATGAAGATGAAGAAGAGGAAGATGGCAATGAGAGTGATGAAGGGAATGGTGATCCATCCCCCGGGTCAGAAATGGAGATGAGTCTGTTCAAAGAGAAGATAAATGGGGTTCTGAAATTAGGTGGGTTTGATGATAAGAGGCCTGCAAAGCTGTCTGGGAAGGAGCTACTGCAACTGCTTTCCTTATTCAATCAAGCTGGAATCCATTTTCATGATCAAGCAAAGCCAAGGAATGCAGACAATATAGCTGTTGCGGCTTCTTACAGCACATAGCAGTGCCACCTTCTTGTACTATCCATACCATGTGGGTGGATTTTATTGATAGATTGCCCTGCCCAAGTGCAAATACGGGTGGATTCACCTATCTTACATCATCTTACTAGGAAGATGTGGAGAGAAAGTTGCCTTGCTTTTTGCAGCAGTTTGGGCTTTGTTTAGGAATTTTTAAGACTAGATAAGTGGGAAATATGTTAGCAGCCGCCGACAGTACCTACGTTAAAGCTGGACGGCATCCTGTAGGAGCAGCCAATCTGCTACTGTTAAGGCTTCGCCGAAAATCTCATATAGCATGGCGGAAAAGATTACAAGATGCGGTCCAAGTCTTCAATACATTATTATCACAGGAGATATAGGTCCCAATGGGAACCTACTTCTGAATTCTTTTAAGGGCTATATTTGGAACCATTCTCGATAACAATTTTTTGTTTTTGAAAATAAAAGAATATATGAAAACATGTTTGGCTGTTAGTTGTTCCCAAAATATGTTTTTGAGAATTGTTCGGAAAATAGAATGACTTTTGAGAACATATTTTCATTATTTTTTATTATTTTTAGTTGTTTTTTAGGATCTATTTTCAAAAATAATTGTGCAAATATATTTCATATCTTCTGAATTCATATGGTATCGAATTAGCAAGTCTGTACTTCAAATTTTCTTTGGTTATGGGCTTCACTCTTCGTCCATGACTAAAGACATGACCGAGACAATTCAACCACCTTTGAAGCTCACTCCTAACAACTTTCCATCATGGATTCGACGGATGGAATTCTTCTGAGCAAGCATAATTCCAGTCCTTGATGCTAGGCTATGATCTTCCGAGCTGCTTTGATAGACAAGGATGATCTTTAAGTCTTCATTCTAAGAGGACTTCGGCCAGAATTCAAAGAGATTCATGTTAGACTTCATACTCGAGAATCATAATCTCGGTAGAGGAGCTACATGACAAACTAGTTAAGCATGAAAAGCTTCATCAAGCAAGAGGATTCTCTAGCTATTCATGCCTCCATTATTGGCAATTAGTCACAAATTTGGCTAGTTCAACAGCTGATTCAGAGGCTCAACAACAAAAAGATGTCTCGTGGACCTTAAAACAAGCATACTAGTGCTAGGTGATGAGTAAGGAATTTGATGCCCTTATTCATGATGGAACTTGGGAACTGATTCTCTGTCTCCAACTCAAAATGTCATGGGCTGCCAATGGATCCTTCATATTAAACAAAACTTGGATGGGTTTGATCATAAAACTCTTTTAATTTACACAAATCGGGTGTTAAATCAAGGCTTTTTGCTTCAAAAAAATGACCAAAGGATCTAAAAGCACCCAGAAAGCACCACAAAATTTAGCGAGCCTCGACAATGATAGCCCCATGAAGGGCGCTTAAGGGCTCTCAACTAGCTTCCCCACCAGTTTTCCATGTTTTCTGTACTCCTTTGGTTTCCTAATCCACTGTCCCTTTATGCCATCTCTTTAACTCTTTCCATCATATATAAAGCTATAAAATGGCTAGGTCTTGGGGTGTTTTTGGACTGATCCTCACCTTGAAAAATATTGAAAAACTTGTGTTGTCATTCATGCATCTTCCACGAAAAATCGATCTGAGTGAATTATCTATATTGTTCATTCAATTGTGTAATACCATCTACCATACTTTAATTGATATGTTTGTCTTGTATGCAATTTTTGATGAGGCATCCATTAATTGATTAGTTGAAAATTCATTTTCCCTCAACTCATTAGTGGAGACTATTTAGGCTTGGACATAAAGGGCTGTCGTATGCATTCCTAACGAGTAACCTAAACCCCAAACTTGACTTGATTCCTATTCCTTCCCTTATTTTTCTTTTAGAAGTCATTTTGGAGTTTTAATTTTCTTAAAAATAAAATAAAATGGGTGGTCACTTCAGAACTTTTTCAAAATAAAGATGCATTTAAAAAAAAAAAAAAAAAAAAAAGAGATTATTATTAAGGATGCAAATGAAAAATGTGGGTCCATAAACAAGTTTAATAGATACTAAACATGTTCTTCATTATCTCGAGAGCACCATTTATGCGTTCTAAGATGCATATTGGGCTGGAAACCACGAAGATTGAACTGATAATTTGAGTTATATTGATGACAATGCCATCCCTTGGTGTTATCATAAGCAAAGGATAGTTGTTCAATTTTTAACACAAAATATCATGTAGTAACAACAACTGCTATTTTCAGGTTATGGAAAATGGAATTAAGGGTTGTCTCAAACCATTCGCTCCATTCCCAGAAAATCTGAATATGTTAATCATCTTTGGAGTGGTCTAATTCATAACCCTGTAGAACTCAGACTCCCAAATTTAAACCTTGCTGACAAGAAATCACCACAAGATTGAGAAATTCCTATGGAATTTTCATCCTGTCCATTTTCCTCTTTCCTTCAGAGGAAAGACTCCACGATGATCCTTCAGGCTTCCCCAAGGCCCAATTGAGGGGCCATGCATGCCTAAAGGTGCAAATCAGAATTTAGGCAGATCCTAAATGGCCTGCAAGGGACCACACAGGCATCTGCAGAGGCCTAAAGACAATGGAACTCCCTGGACAGCACAGGAAGTTTTCATACAACACCCGGAGCTTTGCCAACTGGCTGATCAACCATTCACTGATTTTTGTTGGGGCTATAACAATAAAAACAAACCCTGGCCCAATTCCCTCCAGCCCAAAATATTGAGGGGGTGCTACAATGGAGAGAAGCCCCAAGAATAAAGAAAATCTTCCCCCATATGAAAAAATTAAAATAAGTTTGAAGTAGTATATAGAAAATAATTTAATAATTTTGAATTTATTTTTTATTTTTATTTTTTACTTTTTACCTTTTACTTTTTATTTTATTATAATTTTTCAATTATTTTTGCTTTCATGAGATCGGAAGATGGGAAGAAAGGAAGAAGCAAAAGAGCGGAGGTCCATGGTCATCAACTGAATTTAATTGGGCTTTGGAGTCCGGATGAGAGAGAGAAAGAGCAAGTCTAGAGAAAGAAAGAGCTCTTGGTGATTCAACACCTCCTCTTCTTCTTATTCTCTTCCTTTTTCCTTTTTCTCCTACAGATCTCCCTCATTACTCACTCTCACCGTTTTTTTCATTTTCCTTGAGGTGTTTTACCCGTCAAGCCTGAATTTTCCTATTTGATTTCCATGTCCTTAAGCAAGGTTTTTGTTTTTTTTAACAAAACAACTCAAGAAAAATCAAAATGGGAAAAATCAGGAATTTTTTTGTGCCGGAGAAGAGGAAATATGAGAACGGGAAGAAAAAAAACATGGAGAACAGGTGGTTTTTTTTGTTCTGTAAACAGTAAAAAAATGGGGAAAACACCATTTTGTTGTTCTCTAAACAGTGTCATTTTGAGAATACAGGGAACAACAAAAATAAAAACAACTCTCTCAACCAAACAAGTTTTTGGTGTTTTTTGTTTTCAAGAACAGAAAACAGTTCTTGAAAATACCAACCAAACAGGCTCAAATATTTTAACTTTTTCTATTCAGCCAAAAAACAAACACCACCTTAGTCACCTCCTATAATTTTTAGGACAATATTGGAGCTACCTACTTATGTGTCAATCCTATCTTTCACTCACGTATGAAGCATACGTCCATCAATTTCTATTGTGTGATCAAGTTCAATGAAGTCAACTCAATGTATCTCATGTCTTCACTCCTAACTAATTGGCTAACACCTTAACCAAGCCCTTTTCTCGCCATCAATGGCTTCATTTTTTATCCATGATTAGTGTTCTCAATGGGAATTCCATCTTGTAGGGGTATGTAAGGAAAGATTCTCCACAATAGCCAATTAATGGTTCACTATATCTTCTTCTCACAAATCATGACAAGTCAATTGGTGCAAGCATGATTCAATGGTTGTAATTGTATGTTAAATTTTGTTGGTCAACTATAATTATAATTTCTAGTCTTCAAGCTTATATTATATATTTTTAGCAAATGACCTTAAGAGCTGCTACGTATATACACTATCATACATGTCAATAACATACAAACAATTCATTTAAATAACCTTCTCTGCTATATGATATTAGAGCACTCTTAGCTACACCAAGTATCTTTTTCCCTACCTTCTTTTTGTTATCATAGCCAATGCTTCTAAAAGAATATGAACACCCATTATCACTGTTCTAAACTCATCTTCATCCAATCCGACTAATCTTATTCCCATCAATGTAGTAGCTCAATTATCTATGAAATTAACGTTTGCAAATTACTTTTCTTGGCGAGTCCAATTCAATTATCTCTTCAATTGGTCTTGATTTTCATTATTACAACAACAACATGCCTTTGTTCGTCCCTCACCCACCATCTCTTTGTTCCATTATTTGAATCTATGTAACTATTACATCAATGGCCAAAATAAGTAAAGATGTGTGAGATCAACTAGCAAAACTCAATGCCAACCCATCACATGGTCGTGTCATCCATCTTTGAGACAAGTTAACCTCCATGACCCAGGGCTCTAAACCAGATTCCAAGTTTATCCTTGTCACTAAAACCATTATAAATGAGCTTACTATTGTTGGTTCTCCACAATTTGATGATACTATACTTATCTTTGTCTTTCATGGGCTCAAATATGAATATAAAGACAGTGTTATTGCTCTAAAAACTCTTAAAACTCATGGAACTCCAATTCTTTTGAAAAGCTTTATGATAACTTAAGATCATGAAAAGTCTCTAAATCAAGAAGAAGTAACAAAGAGTCCTTATCCCATTAATGCAAATTACATGTTGTATACAAAAATTTCTTTTTAAGAAAAATTATATGTAGTCAAATAGGATTTTAGTTTTTAAAGAAGATTATGGGTACAATCTCTATATTGTCCTTTGATTCTTCCTTTCATAATTGTTAGTCAAGGGTTTGAAAAAGTTTGATCTTGAATAACTTAAGCTTAATTTGGATCTTCATTTGATTTAATTTTGAGTCTTAACTTGACTTGGATTTTAAAATTATTTGGACTTTGCCATAACTTGGGCCTTAGTATGACTTGAGCTTTGGTTTTATTTGTATTTTGGTGTTACTTAAATCTTTGCGTGATTGTGGCCTTGGCTTGACTTGGACAACATTGATTGAGAGTTTAAACAGTTTGATCTCAAATTTAAGAAGCCTTTTTCAATTTTGGTCTTAAAGTTGAGAACTTAAGTTTTAAAGATCTTGGAAATTCAAAGATACAGTGAAAATTTTGAAAATTTATTGAAGTCTTGTTTGAAAATTTGAAGAAGCTTTGGATTTCCCTTGAGGAGCTCCTTCCAAGATCTTTTGAATTATTTTTTAATTCCTATCTTAAAAGCTTCAAAATTAGTCATATTTACAAAGAGTGAAAGCACCATAGTTGGATGGCTTTTTGTCCCCATAAAAATTATTTTTCTTTAACTAAGTAAATATTTAGGAAGATTTGGAAAACCGCGTTTATTAGTCTTAATTCTTTGAAATATTATTTTTAATTAAGAAAATATTTATAAACATTTAAGAGACCATCTTTGGTAATCTTTCTTAACAAGACTTAATAATTATTTTTTTAATTATCAAATGTATCATTTTTTTTTATTCTAATAATTATATATACATTGTCTTTGTGTAGGGCCAATGCAACACATGACAATATTTCATTAGTAGAAAACTTATATCGGTCACAATTTAATTAATTATGAACATTTGAGTTTTTTTTTTTTGTTGGTCCAAAAGTAACTTTATTTGAATATATATGATAACTTGTTAAAGGGTAAAATTTTTCCCTCTACCCATGTGTGCTGCTAACTCTTAAAATTCTCAATCAAAATAATTTTAGAGACAATAAGAAGCAATTTATTTGATTGCTAATATTTATAATAAAAAAAAACACGCCCAAAGAGGCATTTATTTGATTAAAATGGTTGGCCTATCCAATAGAATATTGACACGTACCCTCAAAGCCTTTTGATTGGACAGTCCTAAAATATGGCTTCTTGCGCTGTCACTCTATCAATTATCACGAAGCAAACGATCTATCGTCGCCAATGGGAATACCCATGCTCCGTGCTATTGCCTGCCTCGCCTGATCAAAGGGTTTAAGCGTAACAGCACACTGCACCAGACCACGCCCATTTACACAGAGACAGAGATGGGACTTGGCGCTCTCAGGTCCATCATTCGTCCCATATCCAGAACCCTAGTGACCCGTACCTCCACTCTCTATACGACGTCGTTTGGGGCCTCTTCTCCCTCTCCCAGACCCGATTTCCGGTTCGTTTCGGGTTCTCTCCACTGGCTGCCTCGATGGGTTCCGGTGGCTAACCATTTTCACAGCTTAACAGACACTCGATTGCCTAAGCGAAGACCCAGCGATAAGCCTCGCAGAAAGAGGGCCAGCTTGAGACCTCCAGGTCCCTCTTCATTCCAATTGGAAATTAGGGTTTTTGTTTTTCATTTGCTTTATCATCTTTTTAAATAGGGTTTTTGGGCATTTTTCTAGTTATTTCGTTTCGATTTTGGAAATTTGTTTGCTTTTGGAGAATGCATTGTGATAAATATACAATTTTGAATTGGTGGTTGAGGAATGCAGGACCGTATGCTTGGGTTCAGTATGTGCCCGGTGAACGAATACTTCCTAACAGACCCAATGAAGGAAGCGTCAAGGGGAGGAAAGAGAAGAAGCGTATGAGGCTGCGCCGAGCATTTATATTGGTAATCCTCTATACAATTCTCATTTCTGTTCTTTTGGGTACTTGGGTCTTTATCAGTGTTACAATTGAATGTTTTTTCCTAACAACTAGTCGTACCACTTTGAATATGTTTATCGAGCAAACAAATATATCATGGTTATAGAAGTCTGTCTATCACCATTACGGCTTTAAGGGTGATATGCTGTTCAGACTCAAGACTAGTTAGGATAAAGAAAACAGAATAAAACAACACATGGACAAGTAAATCACTTATGAATTATGAGATACCTTTAAGTGGATTCATATTTGAAGGAATGTAGACTATAGAAAAATTTTACTTTCACATCTCATTTATCTCATAATTGACTAAAGAATCCAGATCATTTAAATAAAGGGGAGAATAAATCAATCAGCTATTGTTTGGTTTGCACAGGAATAGGGAGCAGATCTTTGAGGGTTTCCTAGAATGAAAGTGAGAATTTGGCTTGTATGTCTAATCCCTGCTTCTGAAGTAGCTTTAGCAGAATCAGGAAATTATGTTGGCAAATGAAGATTTTTAATTTATTCTTAACACTGAGATAAGAGTAGCTTGTGGGGACTAATGCATTTGGCGCTGTTTCATAATCTTCGTCTTTTGGAAAAGCTCTCAATTTTATTTAGTTTCGATGCTGTATATTTTTATGGTTTGTTTTGAGGTAAAAATGAGAGAGAAATGAAGAAACTTGTCAGAATATAATCTAAATTGCAGGTTACTGATGTGTTATTAGTATGTTGCAGTGATGTGATCTTTTTAACTATGTGCATATTTCATTTGTAATTTTCTAGTATAAAACCTCACTATATTTTTTGCTTTTCTGCAATAAACACCAAGAGGTTATTAACTTATTATTAATAAGAAGAACAGGCAGAGTTTACTTTATGAGGTTGATCATCTTTTCAAAAAAGAAGATTGTTCCTTATTGGATTTTTTTTAAAAAAATTTAAATCTCACAAAGACTTTCCTAATCATATACCCTGAAGAAACACCGTGGAGAGACCAATATTTTAAATAATAGAGGCTGATCTTTTGTTGAAAGCTTGGCAATCTACTTATTGGAGAAGGGAAACAGGCAATGATTTTATGGACTTCTCTACCTATTCTAAGTTAATTTTCCTCAAGCCTTGTATGTTTATCACATATTCTTTTAGGATGCCTATTGGAAAATCAGCATAGAAATCACCATCATAATGTGGTTAGAAATTAAATCCTTATCTATTGAGAAATCCC
Source organism: Vitis rotundifolia (assembly GCA_030254885.1). NCBI lineage: Eukaryota > Viridiplantae > Streptophyta > Magnoliopsida > Vitales > Vitaceae > Vitis > Vitis rotundifolia. The sequence goes on along the minus strand of CM058154.1, from coordinate 18,800,913 downwards.
TTGTGAAGATTCTTTGCCTGCTTAAAGAATATTAAATGAAAAATGCTCAATTCAGGGGATCTATCCTTGTGTAAATGGAGTGCACCATGTGGTTTTAGGAGGAATCAGTTTAGGTCAAAGATGTGGGTGTATCAAACTGTCTTATTGTTTACAAGGTAAGGATTCTGGTTTTAGTGCCTTTCTGATAGCTTTAAATTTTGTTATAATTCACTCTATTAGTTGTTTCTTTGTATGTTTCATCCCATTTGCTTTTTACGTATCGGGGTCCAGATTTTCAATTTTAATTTGTTTATTGCTTGATCATTCTGATATTAATTTCATGAGCTTTGGTAATAATTTTTGTGTTTCGCATCATCATATGGCACATCTGTACTGGTTGTCTCTTGCAGGCCAGGTTACGCTGGCAAATAGTGCTAGGTTGCATACATATTTTTTTTTATCAAGGTTGATGCTTACAAGTAATAGAAATATACCAGTAGAATTAAATAATGAAATGTATAAGTCTTAACATTTTCAGTCATGATTTGTATATTCCCATGCATCATCTCCTCTTAGATTCTTCACAAATTTTAATGCTTTATTGGCTACTTGCTAACTCTTTTTCATGGGACTTTTGTCTGGAGCATGTTTAGATCAGGATGCATTTACAAATTCCTTGTTGCTGCAAAATTTGGCACATGGGCAATTGCTAGATTATTTTCTAAGCTTGTTTGCATACATCATTTAAGTGGACGGGCTTATGTCTTGCTTTTGGGTGCTATTTATTTCCTTCATGATGATTTCTGTCATTTGTAAACTGAGGCTTTGAACATGTGCAGTCAGAAGCAAAGAAGCGGAAAGCTCAGTTGCAGGAGGCTAATAGAAAGAAGAATATTAAGAGAGTAGAACGTAAGATGGCTGCAGTGGCTAGGGAAAGAGCATGGGCTCAAAGACTGGCAGAATTACAACAGCTTGAGGAAGAGAAGAAAAAATCTGTGGCTTGATGGTTCTTCTTGCAAAAACTTTTCTCAAGATGGTAATTCTGCTTACAACTTCTTGCCCATAAGAGTTTGACCTCAAATCCTGTTTTTCTTTTCCCAGCTGCCCTCCAAAGAAAACCCTAATTTCTTTTATTAGACATGTCATTGCTTCCTATCTGTAGGTTGCCTAAAAGAACCTCTCTGGCATTTGTGACATGAAAACCTGCTGTTCTTCCTGAAATTTATGGCATCTGTCCTTCCTAATGTACTAGAAATTTTTTTGTTTTGCACATTTTACACATGGTAATATGGTATTTATCCTTTTCAATACTTAGATTGTGTTTATTCCACACCTTTTTTGGTGTTTGTTCCTCACCTTTTTTTTTTCTCCAATTGTAAATTGGGATAGTATATTATGGACAGGAAACTCTGCACTCTATCATGTATTTACCCATGGGCCCCATAATTATTCAATAATTATGTGCTATCTGATGAAAATAGGTTAAGTGAAATTGATCTTCTAATCCAGGATATTCATTCCACATTCCAGATTCTAGAAAATTGAGTTGTTGATTGGAGAATCAATTCTGGTGCTTTTCTCATTGACAAAAATGTTTGGGTAGCAAAAGATGTGGGAGCAGGTTGGGGAAGGGGGTCAGTGGAATCCCTTAGTTTTACTGACAGTTACATGGTTGGGAATCGGAAGGAGTGGAGGCATTTTTTCAAAGACTACTAAAAGCATCAATTAAAATGGATGGTGAGGATATATTGAGGTGAAAGGAAACCAAATGTGGCAAATTATTTTTAAAACCTTATTACATTTCATTAACCCAGGGAAGGGATGAGTCTATCCTCGCAAGAATTATATGGAACCCTTGGGTTCCTATGAAGGTGAGTTTCTTGGGAATCTACATGGGGAAGGATTTTAATGTTTGACAACTTAGAAGGAGGGGATGGATTTTGTTGAATAGTTGCTACTTGTGTAAAGGGGAAGAAGATTCAACTGATTTTATGCTGCTTCACTGCTCTAAACGAGAATTTTGTGGCAATTAGGTTTTGCTCTTTTTGGGGTGACCTGGTTGATGCAATTTTCAGTCAAAAGAAACCTTTTGAGTTGGCATGGCTCTTTTATAGGAAAGAAGCGGCAGAAATCTTGGAGGTTGCTTCGTTGTGTCTTTTTTAATGTTATGAATGGAAAGAAATAAGTGAGTCAAAGTTATTGAGCAGCAGGTCAAGCAATCAAATCTTCCTTTGTGTATTTTTGCTTTGTAGGTTGGTTACATTCAAAGTAGGTCTTTTTGCTTGCCCGATGGGGCTTCTTTTATATTGTGTATGCTACGTATTTCTAACACTTTGAATATATTTTATCCTTTTGCCTATAAAAAAAGTATCAAAACCATGTCATAGCCTCCACTAGTGTCAGATATCCATTTGTATGATGGGGGCTTGGTCTGTAGATGAGTCATTAAGGTCCATTTGATAATTAGCATTTCTCATAATAAGCCTAGAAATAAGGTAGATTTTGAAGATAGGAAGTTTCTTTGTTGGATCTCTCAGGCCAGTCCTGTTGTAGGTGATTGTGGCCTGAGCTACCTTTTGCTGAGGGCAGCTCCAATTTTTTTTCTCCTTCCTGTGTGTTGGGTTAGCACCATTGCTTTTTGATGCCTTGGGCTCGAAACAAACCATCTGATTAGGAGCTATCTTTTACCGCTGGTGTCATATATGTAAATCATGTTTCTTGGTTACAGATATTCTTTCGTATTTCTTTGGTTCTCTCCAATGTTAGCCCACATCTTGTAAGTTGGAACTTTTTAAGGCTTTAATTTAGCAAATTGCTATGACTACCCACATGGAGAGTGCCCCCCATCACGGTTCATAGATATATTGAGGATCGCTTTTTTTTTTTTGCTCTTACATTTTTATGCTAACCTTTCTATAGGCCCCTCGATACCAATTATTTTGGTCCCATGTTTGTTGTGCATTAAATATTTCAGCTTTGAGCCCCATCAATCTTGATCATACGCTCATGTCTAGATCCATGTTAGCCACACCCTATGAATTTTCAGCTTTGAGCCCCACCACAACTGATTACATTCTCATGGTTGCAATAGGACTGGTTTGGTTGCATCAGTGTAATAAATAAAAGAGTACCGACACAATAGAAGCACAAATGTATTCAATTGACTCCTTGAGTGAAAAATGCTCAGGCTCCTCAAGCATAAAAGGCACCAGGGGTGAGGAATATGATCTCAAACTTGTCTTCAAAGATAAAAATGCATTTGGAGTTGAAATCTTGTTGTGGCTTTACAAACGGGTGTGGCATGTGTGTAAAGAAATTTGTACAATTTAACAGGAAGGAAAGTGAAAGCCCGACTGTAAAATGATACAGTTTCGTTGGATTTGGAGTCACTTCTTTCGATTGATTTCGCTACAACTCAGTCATTTGATTTTCAATCTGTTGGCACTCTGAAGTTTACTTCTACTTTTGTTTGCTTTATGAATTTTACAACAATTATGATGTAAATTTCATGGCTTTTAATCCCCTATGCATTCACTAGGGGTTTATCTCACCAATGAATGGTGGAAACATGATGGACCTAATGGATTTGACCACTTTGGTGGCATCCTTCGACCTCTCGTTGTCCTAGAAAAAGCGAAGGCACTATGTTTTATCCCCTGGACTATAGCTTGAATCATGCAATTGTGATTGCATCTGTACGAAGCTTTGTACTATTTGATCTACCCACAGGAAAATTATCATCATTGTACCAAAATTATAATTGTAGTGCTCAGCACGTGCACGGTATCATACAAAATTAAGCACCATGCCCACCTTTCTAACACTGGTCCTGGTAGCAAGTGACCCTCCTCAAAATACGAGGGTAGATCCGCTTACCCCACCACTTGCATTCAGCCCAAGGACTGAAACAGGGGCCCAGGCATCCCTCCTGCAATCGCACAGACAATGACACTGGAACCAACCCCATAATTTAGAATTAGAATCGAATCCGTCCTTTTTTATTAAGGGAGACTTTGTGCATGCATACAATCCCCTTTTAGGCCAACCCAAAATGTGATTCCCCAAGGGTAGGCCTGCAAACTCAAAGGGGTGGTAAGGGTGTGACGGTGATGGGTAACTTCTTCCTCATCTTCACTGTTGGAAAGTGAACTACGTCGTCCGTCTTAGCCACCCACCTGCACACAGCATTAACTTCCATATTAATTGCTTTCTTCTCTGCATTAAGTGATAAGTAATGGGGTATTTGTTCAGTTTAAAGGAAGAATCACCGGTAGGTGGTGACGAGATGATGAAGAAAAATTGAGATTTCGAGTTTCGATAATTCTAAACCAGGGCACAGCCTCTGTCCACCTCCGAAGGGTGTATAGCTATTGTTGTTGTTGACACTAGCTGCCTTCTGCAATCAGAGAAAACAATTAGAGAAGGAGATATGACGATTTAATTGTGCGTTGGGTTCCACTTACCTCCCATCTCCATGGATTGAACTGATAAGGGTCTTCATAATTCTCTTCATCCATGTGAATGGAAATGAAAGATGCCATGACACCCCATCCCTTTGGTATCAGGTAATCTGGAAAATGCACCTCCATTTCAAGTTCAGGACAATATCAAAATTGATTTTTTCTTTAAAAAAAAAAAAAGAAAAAAGAACACAATCACCACCAAAGTTATTTCACTCACCTTTGATTTTGACATCTTTAACAGCTTTTCTCCAAACCGCATTTATGATATTTGCCATTCTCAGAGTTTCATTGATCACCTATTTAAGAAAAAGCAAATGCCCAATTACATTAATAATCTAAAATACTTTCCAGTCCACTTCACAATGTCGCATATCCAAACTGGAACCCACATTTTGAGTAAATGGCAAGCACATGTAGTCAGTCCAGGCATAATCCTCCCCGGAAAGAGCCTTTCCCTTCTTTAACTCCATGTTCTCCTCCTACCATGTCATAAACCAAAATCATGAAGTTAATCCATTTCAATGCTATATAAATTGGTAAGATCATAGACTTGATACAAACTGAAACAAAATGCTTTACAAAACCAGAGTCTTCGGGTTCTAAATTTACAGACCATTGACTGCATACAGATTTGTCCGTACACAAGGTCAACCAGGGTCATACGGTGTGGGTTTGAAGGAGTGGAGACCAACCCTCGTGCCCTGTATCAAGCCTAACGAAAGGGGTATGGGTAGATGGCATGATTCTTTCTGGTCATGTGATTAGACTAAACCAATCAATAATTTATAGAGCTTTCATAAAATGACTTTTTAACTTCTTGAATAGAGAAAAAGGCCAAACAAAAAAAGGGTTAGGTGTATTTTGTCTTGGTTCGTTGTTTATGCACTCCATTTCATAGAAATTTATCTATCATGGGAACAAGGAGCAAAAGATAGTCTCATCAGGGGAAAGAATTCTCACACAAATTGGTTTGACAGCAGCGCTTTGGAAGACGATTGGACTTCCTAACATTCCGTGTATACAAAATTCTACATTTATTAATATAAAAAATGGACAGAGTCCCTCCCCTTCTCTTTTTTCATATTATGTCACCTGGGCTCTCCTCTTCTCTCATGCCTTATCCGACTTTGGACCCACTTATCAAGAGACTAAAAAAAAAAATTATTTTCTTCCTTGGTGAAATCTTAGGATGGTACTGATCGCACACTGCACGCATCGAGGGAGAGTGGTATTTGGAGCGGGTGATGGCAGTGGATATAATTAACAAGAAGGGAGCCCACTGACGTACGTCGGTGGACCGAATCCGACAGCCGTTCAATCAAATCCTACGGCCACACAATGTTCTCAAATGCCGTGGCCCTATCTCACTCGTGCGGGTCATGATAGCGACTTGTTAAGTCAACCATTCTCCTGTTGTGGAACACCCTGCCATCCTAACCGTTGGATTAAAAAGGCCAGAGTTTTGGATTGTACGTACCATCAGCTGATTCAGAGCGACGGGGCAGTCACTTAGAAATTTGACGGCCAGGGTCATGGCGGTCGGCAGAGTCTCCTCCCCGGGGATCATCATCTCGATCATATTCGAACTGATGAAATCCAACGACAGACGCGACGTCTCAGCTGAATCCCCTGTGTCACGGAGCAGCACGTCCACGGCATCGTTGGGTGGACCCTTGAGGGTCTCATGATCACCTCTATCCATGGCTGCCTTCCTCTCCTCCACGATCCTTCTCACCAGCTTCAACAGCCTCTCCTTAGCCTGCATCAAATGTGCTTTATACATATATACAAAGAGAAAGAGAGCCAAACCCTAATTAACAGTTACACATTACACGATAAAGTTTGTTTTTAATGTACCTTGAGAGATTTATATAGTCTAGTTCCGGGAAATTTAATTGGGAGACAAATCAAGCCTTTGATGACTTCTGCGAATTCTCTCTTCATAAAGTTCAAATCTTCACCTGGAGTAATGCTCACCAGAACTCTAACCAGAACGTCAAACGTGATCTAACATACCCAGAAAACAAAAGAAGAATAAAACTAGATCAGACTGTGGTTTTGATGAGAGGGAGGGAGGGTGGGATCAGAACGAAAATGAGATATACACCTTTCTGACTTCATCTTGGACGTAAACAATGTGCTGGTCTTTCCAAGAATCAAGGGTGAGTTTGACATAGCGTTCAATGTCACGGGTGATTCGGGCTTTGAGTTGTGGTGATCTCAAGAAGCCACCAAGCAGTGCATGCACTCTCTTCTGCAGACTGCCGTTCATCTGGAGTATAGATGATTCTCCAAGTATCTCCGTGATGGTTTGGGGATAGGCAGGGATAAATATATTCCCAATGTTCTGCAGAACCACCTTGTTCACCTCCGGATCCGTCGACACTATCACCGGCTTTCCCAATATGTTTGTCTTGAACACCTTCCCATATCTGAAAATATTTTATAAAACTAAACCTTCTATCCATTGATTCAAGCAGAATACGGAAGATCATAATCATTTCAAAAGAAAGCTGAAGCGATAAGCAGTGCCATATTCTTATTGCAACCGTGCAAGCCAGGCTTTCCCTGCTTCTCTAAGCTTTTGTAGCAGCTTTTTTCACTGAGCACTTATTTAAGTACTTGAGTTCAATATCTCCTCACGAAAATCTATTGTAAATGAAAGCTCAAACATCTATACCCAATATAAGTAAATATCAACCAACATATTGCTCCATCATGCATCAAGTGACTGGTTATGGAAGCTCAAATTACTTAACAGAAATCAATGGCTACAAACTCAAGCCTGATTATACTTGAATTCTTTGAACCATCACTCATCAAAATATTCCATAAAACCAGATGAAAATGAAAAGGGCGAGTATGGTCATCTAGCCAATCTCTTGAAAAAGTGACATACAATAATAGGAAAAAAGCCACTGTCAATCATTTTGAAAAAGGGTACATGCGTCTACAAGAGGAAAACCCATACTTTGGAATAACAATAATGTAGAAAGTACAACATTGGTATGATTTAATTTACAACTAAATCATGTTCTAGGTTTAGGGTCTGTCTTTCCCTACTTAATGAAATAAAAGCCAAAAACTTTTTCTAGGTAGAGGGAAAGAGACTTGACATAGCCTCATTTATAATCATAATCCTAGTAGTAATAAATTTGACTCACCCCATGACAAATATTTAATATGATCAAATGATGGTATTTCATCTTAATTTAAAAGGGCATAATGTGGAGATTGGATTTTGTACAAAAGGTGAATCAAAGAAATTATTAATAACATGAATCGAGTTCCAAATGATAGTATAATCAATCCATCTTGACCTTCAAGCAGATTTCTTGTTATACATAAGAACAAAATTAAAATGATAAGTATTTGAAACAAACCCTTTGAATCGTTCTTCAGGCTTGAACGGACAAAAGAACTTTTTGGAATTGTTCTTCAACGACATAATAATAAAATTCTGCTTGTTAAAATGAAAGAGATAGGCTTTTTGGTCAGTAAGAGTGCGAGAACATGGATCCCTCTCTCCTAAAAGGAAGAAATTTTTCAAAAACTGATCCCATATACATTCGTCAGCAAGAACAAGAGAGAAGCAAATCTGGAATTCAGAAGGATTGATTTTCAGAAGGGCCTTTAAATCTTTCATTTCACTGTTAACACAACAAAGAAATGATGGAGGCATATAGAGGGAGATAATTCACGATATGGGAAGAAGAAACAAAAAGATCTGAAAGAAGAAGGATGAGAAAGGCTTACCGAGACTTGCGCTTCTCCATGAAGCTGACTGGTCGAGAGCTCCAACCAGAAGCAATGAAGTCAATAGTCTCTCCTATTACAGGCCAACCAGGGTTTCCTCTGGGAACCCCACTTCCCTCCTCCTTCGCCTTGTTCTTGATGCTCTTATACCAACACCACCCCATCACAACACCCACCACAACCCAACACCAATGAATCACCTCCATTTTTTACCCACTTCTCCCACCCAAAATCCTACCTCTACAGCTCTATTTGGAGTCGAAACTCCTCAAAACAACAACCAACTCCAACTCCCCTTTCTCTGGTGCAGTAGGAGAGGTAAAAAGATCAGAAAAAAAAAAAAAAAAAAAAAAGCAAGAAAGAAAGCAAGCCAGTGGCGCAGTGGATTGAAGGAAGAAACTGCAGTTTGTCCTTTGGAGAGAAATGAATGAGAAGGAGATCAGTTTTATCTTGATTGCGAGATATGGAAAATCTAGAGAGCTTCCAACTCAATAAATGAGGGAGGCCACTTTGAGGGGTGCAGCGATATCACCACCCTCATTCATTTTGTCTTCACTCTTTTTAGATTTTTTACTCTCCCCCTCCCACCCCCGCCCCACCCGACCAGCTACATTTTTCCAAAATTGCATTTCTATCTTCTTTTTTTTTATCTCCAATTATATAAAAAAATTTATCTAGATGGTATTTTTAATTATTTTCTATTTTATTGGTTGCTTTCTTTTTTTTTTGTTAAATCATATCTCTACTTTAATTTTTTTTTAAATGATAATTAATACTAGAATAATTATAATCATTTTATATGCTTTTATAAAATTATAAAATTTTCATGTTGGTAATCCATCACTAAATGAATGAGAATATATTTGGTAATGATTTTAGACAATGTTGCAAATATTTGTAACACTTAAAAAATTTTATTATTCAAATATTAAAAATACAAAAAAAAAATTTCATAATCATTGTCAAACGCACCTTAAGAAAATATTTGATAATAATTTAAAAAAAAAATTAATCTTTTTAATACTTGAAAATTAAAAAAAATTATGTGATAAAAATATTAAAAATATTCTCTAAAATTATTTTCAAATCCATTCTAAGACTTGTTATAAACTAAAATTACTAAAATAAATTAAATTGGACGTGACTGAAAATGCGGGTGTTTCCATCCAACTAGGAGCCCCAGCATTGAGACTTACATAGGCAGCGATCTTTGTTGATGAAAAACTAATATTTGGCCAAGAGGAAAAGGGAAATGGAAGTGAAAGAAAGAGTTGGGGGAGTAGCATTTTCAAAGTCAGTGGGGGTGAGGCGGCTGACACAAGCCTGGTACCAGAGCTCACCAAATACCAACAGAGTGTCGTTTCAAGGTGTTTTCACGCACCTTAAGAATGAATGGTATATATGAGTGTGAAAGAGACTGAGATGGATAAGAGTTGGAGGTGGGCAAGCGAAGGCAAAGGGCCAAAGGCAAAGAGGCGAAGGCAAATGCAGCCGGAATAGTCAGTGTTTTTCCCTACTTTTGATTTTGGGGGAGCAACCCAATACAGTAGCCATTGTGCTGTCTTCATCAATCTTCAGTGCAACGTCCAGTCGCCACTGACTCTCCCCTCTCCCCTCTCCCCTTCTCTCTCCTCCCCCATTCTCTGCAATGCCCACATCTATCTGTATAAATATGCACAGAAACTACCCACATGCATGCATGCCTACGCTGCAGCAAAAATACGGATATAGCCATCCCCAATTTTCATTTAAGGCCAATCAGTTGTTCTAAATGTGCTTCCCTTCATGAGTGTCACATGGTTACCCTTATACAAATTATTTAAATATTTATACAATTTTAAATTCTTCATTAATTCAATAAATTTGGAGAAATATATAAGAAAAATTATAAAGATCAATAAATGGTCATGTATTATTTTCCCTCATTAGTAATGGTCACATACTTTGAGGGCCCGGTAATGGCAACATACCCTTTGGTCAATGTTGCATGTGGCTGTCATTAAATGTAATTTTTGGCTAGCTATTATTAAATAGTTGTGGTGAAGATTATATAATGCCAACTTATTAAGCGATCATACAATTCAATATTAATAGTTTACATCCCTATGTAGTTCAACAAAATTTAAAAATAGAAAGGAAAATAAAAATTGATAAACATGAGTTGAACTAGCCCAAACCAAAACCCATTCCATACATATTCTGTAGTGGCCTCCCACTGCCCACACGCATGACCAAAAGTTAAGGCTTGTTGATGATAATAATCCTCCGTAGTCCCAACTCCCAACCAATGGTCCCTCCCCTCAGTGTTGTACAAGCATTACAATTGGGATATCCAACTTTTCTTCTGAGCACTTGATTGGATTAAGGCAATCCCATGATTAATGCATGTGAAAGATGCTGCGGCCGCTTTTCATACTCCATTTTCTCTGATGATTCATGAAACACGCCCGCCATGTGCTTTAGCATGTTGGTGTCTCTTGCGGTGGGAATTTGTGAAAATTCAGCTCAGATTTTTCTGAGTTCTTTTCTTTCTTTATGAATTTAACCTTAATTTAGTGTCAGTACAAGAAGAATTTCAAACCTCTGTATATACTTCATTGAAGGTCGAAGGGGCAAGATTAAAAACAAAATAAATATTAAAACAATGTGTTGGCGCTTCTGAGCCATATCGAGTACGGGGATGAGTTGAAGTTGTAGATTCTCATGCTCAGACCAGCTTTGTAGCAGGATGCCACCCCACTCACCTCTGCTATTTTAATCCTACTTTTGACCTGATAGCAAGATTTCAGACCCCCCACCATCGCCAAGCAAAGAGAACAGGCAATCTTGAGGATTTCATTAAAGAATGAGGGCAGCAGAAAGTTCATAAACAGCTTGATTTCAAGTTCTGTTCATCGGCAATGGCTTCATCTGCATTGCTGTAAAACAAGCTTAATTTAGTTATAGCAAGTGCTTCCCCAAAAAGTGAGGCTCGTGTTGATGTCAATATGTGAACCTCCACGAAATCGCCAACTCTAGGATTTTGATTCCCTCCAACATCATCATCCCAATGGGGGACGGGTGTATTTTTAAATGAAACTCTATGGCCTCTATCAGTCTTGCCGATTAGCTCTGTATCTGGAGCTCTCTTATTGGGGCCTTCAACTAACACCAGCTGAACAGTACCAATTTGGGAGTCATAACACTGACCTGTACTCTCACGGAAGACCTCTATCATCTCTGCCAGCCTCCTCTGCTTGATGTTGTCAGGAACATCATCAACATAGTTTCTATGTGCATGGGTTTTCTCCCTCATGCTGTAAGCAAACATGTATGCCATGTCATAACCAACAGCCTTTACAAGGCTTATTGTGTCGGCATATTCCTCCTCTGTTTCTCCACAAAAGCCTGTGAAAGGGTATTAAAAGTGTTAGAATGAGAATGAGTGACTATGGCACACTAAATAATGAAGAATATGGGAAAGCTGTAGGTTGCAGTTCAGGTTGATATGCATCTGGAACTGTGATTGCTCAAATACCTCAATAGTCTAAATTTATGAACAATCAAGGGACACACGTAACCACCTACAAAGGGTGAGAATATCTGAAGAAATGCTTTATTTTCTTGTAACAGACAATAAATGACTCCAATACATACTTCAAGGGCACAAAAGGAGAAATAGTATTGTAGAATTAGCACAACATGACTAGCAACCTATGGTGTACCAGAAGCATAAACTATGATGGAAAGCTCTATGAAAATGTCAAGCAAACATTTTGCTTTCTTAATATTTTCATATATTCTATGCTGTTCAAAGAGCCCAAAATTGGGTGACCCACCATAAAAGTGGCATCCAACATAAAAGATTAATGTTGATTATACGGTTGGTCTGACCTGTTAGACTACTGTTTCAGTGTCAAACAAAGGAAAAAGAAAAAAAGAAATAACAGGAAGTAAACACGAAATAGATCAGCCACTAGGATAGCAGCATCAATCAATCACTACCATTTTGACCCAGATGATCCTCCCTCAGCACAATAGAAATGTATGCCTCATGCCCTTGAAATTCTAGATTTTTAAGGCTATAATTACATCTTTTTAATTAAGCTAAGGCAATAATTACATCTACGGTATTGAAACAAGAACAGAATTATTAATGTTGCCTCCATATCAAACCCAGCATCTGTGTGTGTGTGTGTGTGTGTGTGTGTGTGTGTGTGTCTGAGAGAGAGAGAGAGAGAGAGAGATCTGAACTCCTACCACATATGAAATCACTGGTAATCCCAACATCAGGAATGATTCTCCGTATTTTTTGTACGAGATCCAAGTACGCTTCCCGTGTATAACCCCGACGCATTCTTTCAAGTACAGTACTACTCCCAGATTGTGCGGGCAAGTGGATACTTTTGCAGACATTATATCTATCTCGCATTAAATATAGTAACTCATCTGGGAAATCTTTAGGATGCGGGGATGTGTACCTGAACCGCATTTCAGGGAATTCTGCGGACAGTCGGTCCAATAGATCAGAAAAGCGTAAACCCATTTTCTTCACTTTGCACTTGCTGGAAAAACCTTCACTAAGTTTCCAATCAGCACCTGGTTCAACTTCTTTGTCAAACCCAGAAGCATCATTATAGCTATTCACATTTTGACCAAGAAGCATGACCTCTTTTACTCCTTCTTTCCAAAGCTCAGCCACCTCTCTGACAATTGATTCCACAGGCCGTGATCGCTCCCTCCCTCTAGTGAAAGGAACAATGCAAAACGAGCACATATTATTGCAGCCTCTCATAATAGAGACAAAAGCAGTAACAGAATTTTTGGAGATTCTAACTGGGCTAATATCAGCATAAGTTTCTTCAAGTGAAAGAAGAGTGTTGATTCCTTTGTGACCATAGTCTACTTCCTCTAACAACCGTGGCAAGTCCCTGTAAGCATCAGGGCCACAGACAACATCAACCATCTTATCCGCATCTAGTATCTTATCCTTCAACCTCTCAGCCATGCATCCTAATACAACTACTTTTGGAGGGTGCAGGGAATCCGCCCTTCCAATAGAGACATTGCTCTTCCAATGCCTTTTAAGAAACCAAAAATAGTTAAGCCTCTGCCACACCTTTTGTTCTGCATTGTCTCTTATAGCACAAGTATTGATGAAAATGACCTCAGCACTCTCAGGAACTTCCACAACTTCATTATATCCAGCTTTCTTCATGATAGAGAGGACAATCTCCATATCATTAATATTCATTTGACAACCATATGTCTCATGATAAATACGACCTCTTGGAAGAATTTCGGAAGCTGACACAGGGCTAGACAAATTAAAAAGAAAAATGTATGAGTTCTAAATTCCATAATAAATATTTTTTTTAATAAGAGACTTTGGATACAAAAGTTTCCAATGGTTACTCACAGATAATGCCATTGAGATATTTATGCATATTTTCCCATGGAATAGATAAAACCCCCAATGTGGTTAGCCTAATAAATCTACAAAGTTCAATACATGAGATTAACATTTCAAAGTGTCACCAAACATTTGCACTGCCTAAAACTTAACACCTAACAGGATTTGGAGAATCTTGTGATTGATATATATTAGTAAGAGAATAAATTTCAATTGGAGCTATCCAATTCCCCAATGTCAAGTGGGGAATTCCATAGAGATGTTCCTAGAAATTAATGCAAACCCAAGAAAGGGCAGTGCTCACTCACATTTAATCATTCCTCAGAAATAAGGAAATTGAGTTACATATGGCATGAATAATGTTGGCAGCCACAAGAAAACAGTAATGGTTCCAAAGGGAAAGCTTCACCGACAGTTGGAATAAATGTTTGTCTATTGGGGTGGAATTTCTAAGGGAGACATTCCAAAAGGACTTTTGGGAGAGGGGGTAATATTGCAAAAATAAAACAAGGGCTGGAATGAAATACATAGGAAGACAGAATCTTCCGAGGTGCTAAGAACTGGGTAGTGGTTGTAGATTTTGGAAGGAGAAAAAACGGTGGGGGCTGACAATTAGTTCTATGAAGATGTTTTGCGCAATGGATCCTTACTGAGCCAATGCTATCTGACTACTTCAGTTGAAATAACAACCCAAGGAATAACTCAAATAAAGATTTGTGTGAGGAAGCAAGAAACAAAAGCTAATGCACACTTCAATTCGTCCTTAGAACATCTCCAATGCAAAATACTCTTTTTTTTTTTTATACATTGTTTGTTATAAACATTTGATAAATTGCCACAATAGAAGGGAAGGAACACTGCTAGCCCAGGAAAAAAAAAATCTAGAGTTCACTTGAAGATAGAAAAAAGAGTGAAAAATGCTAAATAGCAATGCCAAACTTATTTTTTAACATTGGTAATTACTCTCCAATGCAATAACAATGTCAAATTTTAGCACAGGAATCCATGCAAAATGCTATTTTTTAATCAACCACCATTCTTCAACCAAGTACAAAAATATGGCATTGGATTTGGCAGTAGTAAAAGGAATGCCAAGGATGGAATTGCAAATGGCAATCCCAAATAATGGCAGCTGCCATTGGAGTGCCAATCACAGCATACTTTAGCAGAGCATCGACGATGCCCTTCACGTAGTACCTCTTGCTAGGATTATAGAATCCTGCACCCAGTGGCAAATAGTGAGCACTGCAAATGTGCATTTGTTCTTCTGATCAAAAAAAAAAATATGCATTTGTTCTCTCAATCTTATCCAGTGAATGAGGATAGACTAGCTTATTCTAAGTTTCCCCACAAAGGTCCAAAAGGCCTAAAAAGACACTCCAAACAATAAATGTTTTTTTCCAAATCGTGTCATGGGTTCACTACCTATTTTCCTACCCCTCCTTTTTTTTTTCTACACCCAAATCAAAGGAAACATGTTTCAATCTAAAACTCAGTGTTAATAAACACCTTTCTCTGCTAGGCTAGTACTAGGATTTCTCAACTGGTGCATGGAGCTCCAGGAAGTGAAACAAACCTCAAGAATAAACACAAGACCGCAGGGGTTCATAGATTGTGCAAAGAAGGTACACTTCTAAACATATTATAATAAACACACAGTTCTGAGTGTTAGACTAAATCAAGCTTTCTAGGGAAAAAGAAGCATCTGCCCGATATCACTTCATACAATTCAGAGTGAAATAATGACATTGACAGTAATGCCACATCCATCTAAGATCAGAAAAACAGATTCCAATGGAATTTCTTTGGGAAGAAACAGCAGTAACCGATTGCAAATTATTATAACTCAAAAATCCAATACCTTTACATCGGCAAAGATCTTCCCTGTCCCAAACATGAACTAAATCACGAAATTTAAGTCAATTCCAATCACTACCGAATTGATGGAACATCTTAATTCCACTAGAAAAAACCTAAAATTCATCTTTTGTCGCATTGTTTTTCAATTATTCAACAAAAAGCATAAATGTACGTAGAGTAATTAACTCACTCGGGCTGCACTTCGGAAGTGGCGACAGCGGCTTGAGCAATGAAGGAGTGGAGGCTGGGAACCTCCGACTTGTTGGAGAGTGGAAGGTAAGAATGGGATTGAGAGAATTTTCTCGAGAAAGTGAGAGAGAAACCGGGCCTGAAAGGGGGAGGAGTACGAAGATTGCAGCGAGAAGAAGCAAGGTGGGGTTTTGGGGAGAGAGGTTGAAGACCGAAGCAACATCGCGTAGGAAGTCTGATGCGGATGGCGCAGTGAGGTTGGGAGAGGATGGACGAGAGCGATGAGAGAGGAGACGCCATGAGTGTGCGTACTGCGTTGGATAGGGCGAGCCAAGGGATTATTCGATTACTCTGTTTCCACAAAACGCTGCGTTTTGCATTTGGACCCCATTGTGATACATCTTACGTCCAATAAGTAGTTAATAAATGTTTCCTTCGTTGAAAAAGAAAGTACTATGGAATGAACAATAAGCAATTTGGGGCATGGATGTAAGTCCAATTCTCACCTATATTGGAAGCCAACAATGAACAGCTTAATTTGTCCAACATACATGGTGGGACTAAGATCATTTTATGAGTACTCGAATCGGGAAGCTTGTCCGTCCAATGTAAAGAAGCTTACTAATATGGAATTACTTCATATATCTATACACAAAGAATGAAAAAATGAGGATAAGGAAGAATAAGAATTACTATATTTTTTACTCTTACACTTTGGCACCAAGAGTGAGAAATGAAATTGAAACCCTTGATAATGAGAAGTTGAAGGCTTAATTAAGGATGAAGTATTCTCAAGCCTTAATTACCATCTTAATGTCGCTCACTATGGAAATGTCCCTTTAGAAAGACTCGGCTCATTCTTTGGAAGGGGATAAATATGTCGAGATTAGGATTATATGGTCTTTTAAAGAGAAGGTGCCTTAGAGTTGCACATGGATGAATTGAAGTCTCATGTTGACTCCATGTAAGGAAAAAACATTCTTCAACTTGTAGGTAGAATTGTGCATAAATGGACCAATAATTGGTCACTTTACATATTATGGAAGCAAAGTTGCCATCGGGATTTCGTTTTGTTCCAAATTTGTGATTGAATTAGTGATCCACTCAATCTTCTTATGCACATTAGCAAATTTCATGGCTTTAAGTTCATGTTACTAATGCAGTGATGTATAAAGTCTTCTCAACAAGTTTATAAGGACCAATGTAGGTGGGTTTCCACAGCTTGCTTAGTAGTTCAAATGTCATTCCCTGATCTATGTACAATATTTGTCTCTTAATACATGTACTCTTCTCAATAAAAGAAGGACATACACTTCATGTTTAATATTAAACTGTCTGAAGGTGAAGACTTGAAGGCTTAGCACTAGTGCAAGTGTAAGCTTTAAATGACTTTAGGACTTATATTACATTATTCAAATGAGGATTGTCAATCAATTCTAACTTATATAAGTGTTTTCATAAGAAGAAGTTCGCTACTTTGGATGAATCTTTTACCAAAGCCTATAATAGCAAAATTATGGTAATAACTACTTTAGATAGCAAAAAATCACTCTACGAATAAGCAATGTAATAATCTAATAATCATTCACAATTCAAGAAATCCTTTAAAGACAATAATAATGATAGACAAAGTAAGGTTTAAGGTAGAGAATCTCAATTCTTTTTTTAAAACTATATAAATCTTATTAACAGGTATTCTAAGAATTAGTAAAGCTACAAGATTTTAGGTGGCCCCCGTAGCCTAAAGGAAATCAATCTAAAAGGGACAAGACTAGATATTGTTTTGCATCATCACTCTCAAAGACATACCGTGAAAAAGTTAAGAGCTTGAAACATGTTGATTTATATCTCAAGAAAGGTTAGCTTCAACACATGTACAACAAAAAAATGTTGAAGGTTGCATTAAAAAGAAGACAAATTGTGAATCAAGAAGTTATTATACTATTGGATGTAGGATTTTACAAAGGAGGAGCAATATTTGACTTGGCTACCAACATTGTGATAGTCCCTAAAAGTGGCTTGTTTATGTAGAGTACATGAACTTGAATAAATCTTGTCCTAGTATTGCCTTCTGCTTCTAAGGATAGATCAATTGTAGATGCAACCACAAGCTGTAGATTATCTTTTATGGATGCTTATTTGGGCTACAATCAAATAAAGATAGACCCTAATGATGCTTAGAAGATCGCATCATCACTTAAAGCAACATTTACTATATTTGGTATTAAAAATTGGCTTGCAAAAGGCAAGGACAACTGACAACATACCAAAAGTCAGCTTATGAGATGCCTTCTCTTTCATTGGAAAAGAACATGGAAACATATATTGATGGCATGCTGCATGCTTGGAAAAACAAAGGTGGGGGCACATCTTCCTTTGATTTGATGGTAAAGTATAGAATAGAGCTTAACCCATTTAAATGTGTGTTCGGGTTGAAAGTGGGAACTTACTAGTTTTGTTGTGAGTCAAAGAGGGATTAAAGCCAATTCAAATCAAGTACGGCTTTAATAGAAATGGCTTGTACCTTTTTCCCAAACATTTCATGTGTTACCAGCTTATTTTGCCATTACGAAAGAAAAAAATGCCCTCCTAGTCCTATCTCATTTGTAGCAAAAAATAATAAATAAATAAATAAAATTAAAATTAGTTTAAATTATATATATATATATATATAAATTATTTAATTTTTATATAGAAAATAAAATTAAGTAATGAGTTTAAAGAAATATTTAAAAATAATTTATTAACTTTAAATATTTTTTTTTTTCATTTTCTTCTATATTTTCTTTCTTTTTTCTTACCATCACATTTTCCCATCTTCCTAATAAGCATACATAACATGTAATTATCATTTTTCCTTTTTTTTTTTTAATGATATTTTCCTATGTTTGGTTTACAAAAAATACTAAAAAACGAAAAAAAAAAGTTATTTTTTTTTTCATATTTAGTTTCATCATGAAAAATACAAAAATAAAAAATAAAATATAATAAAATTTTATATATATTTAAATTATTTAATCTTTATATAATAAAAAAGAATAAGTAAAATAAATTTAAAGGAAAATATAAAAATAATTTATAGAGTTTAAAACTATTTTTTATTTTCTATTCATTTTTTCTTCTACTTTTTCTCTCGTAATTTCCCCCAAATTTTTTTAGAATAAACATAGACTAAACTTTCTAATAACCACTTATAACTAGTAATTATCTCCATTCATTTTCTTTATTATATATTTTTTTTATTTCATTTTAACTTTTACAACACATTTATAATTTTGATACACAAGTCTTAATATAAAAAAATCATGTAGAGGAATACTAGAACATATTTATTCTATTTAAATCACCAGTCCTATGAAGTTAGGCCTTAGTTGAGCGCACTAACCCTCAATTCCTTATACTGATAAAAATAAAAAATATTTAATTAAAAATGATGAAATAATTCTCCAATAATGAATTTAAAATTTCTCAATTTTTTTTTAAAAAAGGTAACTTTTTTTTTTTTTTACATAAATATTTTTTGTCATTTCAATTATTTATATATAAGTTTTAAAAGAAATATTATTTTTTATAAGAAAATAATGTGAATATTTTTGTTCAAATAAAAAAAAAGAGATGAGAGGTTAAATTTTAAAAATTGGATTTTAAAAAACCCTTTTAATCAAATAATAGTAAGAATAAACCGAAATTTAATTTCCATAATCATATGTTACGATTTGAACTAATAATTAAATCTTTAATTCAAAATGCTTAATCACATCAGCTAGAAGCCTAGAACTCCGGTTGGTGTAGAGAGGTGAATCGTTGAACCGGCGACGACAGAGCTTATATATATATATATATATTTCGTTTTACATGTATACTCACCAGTCGCCGGTTTTTCAGAACCACTGACAAAATGAGAACGGAAATGTGGAGAGCCGCTCATCGACTTATCAGCCATCGTTCTAAAAACCTCTGTGATCCTCGGTGGAACCCTAATTTTCACAATTCAATTCACAATTCTTCTGGTAGTATAGCTATTTGTAAATTTTTATTCCTTGATCTAAATTTTAGTTCAGCTCGAGGTCTCTTTGTCTCGAGATATCGTTCGTTCATTTGCACAATCTGTTCATAAATTCGCTTTAATGTAATCGTTTTGGAATCGTGAATGGCGTGTAAAAAAAATGACAATGACGGTGTTCTAATTTTAGAACCTTGTTCTGATTGGTTGCCGAGAAAAAGCAGTAAAATAACTATAACTATATATAGCATGGTATAGCAAGCTGTTTAGCTACTTGTATCGATTGGCCACAGTAGCTATAGTTATAGTTATTTTACTGCTTTTTCTCGGCAACCAAACAGAACTAGGTTCCAATATATATATATCATATATACACACACATACGTATATGGGCATTACCAAAACTGTTATTGAAAATCTCTCATGTGGTATATTGAATGCCACTTAAAATTGTTTATTTTTGTATATGCTCATCCAGAACATTTTATTTTCAGGGTTTACATATAATTTTGGTAGAACCTGCAAGCCATTTAACCCATATCTTATACGTCATGGGAGCGATGTTCAGAAATATATTTATCCCACAAGAGATTACATTGAAAATCTTCATGGCTCTACTGAACCGTGTTATGGAAAATCTTTCAGAATCCAGAACAGATATTATGGTTCAGCCAGTACAAAAATACAGAGGAACCCCATCTTTTCAACAATAAATTCTGATGATATTAATCATTTTAGGGAGATACTAGGAGAGAAAAATGTTATTCAGGATGAAGATAGGCTGTCTGCTGCAAATATGGATTGGATGCAGAAATACAAAGGCTCAAGTAAGCTTCTGCTTCAACCTAGGAGCACTGAGGAGGTTTGCATCTTGTCCCTTTTACAAAAATGTACTATATTGTTTGTGCCTGTTAATTTTCTTGGGATTTCAATTCTAGATGCATTAAGCTCTAGAAAGTTTCAATCTTCAACAAGTTCAGATTATAGGTTCAGGTGCACATGAGATTGTAAATGTTAGTTCCAAACAATTCAAATTTAATTTACCTTGTTGATCAAAAAAAGATAAATGGAAACCTCACTTTTCTCTGATTTACTGTGGCTTAAGGTCATTAGATCACACCAATGTTGAATAACACTTTCTGAAAGATGGACATCCAAATCCTAAAGGTGAAACAGATGAAACCTGGGCAACAGAGAGCTTTTGGGGTCTGGATCTTCCACAATGTTTTTATTAACTTGGTTCTATTAACTGATTCCTATTTTTCAAGCAAATTCTATGAACTCTAGTAACATGACCTAATACCCCTATACCATCTGACATCTTTTAATCAAACTAACACCTAGTCGATTATTGTTAATGAGCAACTGAAATTCTAGTGACTCCAGTAATTGCCAGTTTCCAATTTGAACCTCAGGTCATAAATTTGCTTAAATATCCATCTGCCAATTTTAGTTTGCACTTACTATGCTTTTTTTCTCAGTTTAAAATAGTTTGTGAAATGAGACTGGATTTACTCCATGCTAAAAACTTATGGGCTTTTTCCATATCTTGTTGCAAAATTTTTGTAAGTTCTTTGGATTGTATCCTTTTTGACCAGTCCTAAATTATTAGAGCATTTAGCATATGTTATGACTTCTTTGGGCTAGGGCTTCTGTGGATGTTCTGTGAAAATTGACTGGCTTCATCATGCATTTCATAGCATTTGAAGGCACAAACCATCAAGGATGGATCCATTAACGGGAATGAGAACCCTTGCTACAATGCGTAATATTGTGCCAATTTCATGTTTTCTCTAAATGATTTGGTTTCAATAATTTACCTCATTCAGGGTAAGGCCAGCAATTTCCACAATTTCTTCATTTAAAATATGAATTCTATTTTTAACACAATGGAGCCATTCAGTTAAAATGGAAAATACACTCATATATGTTAAAAACAACAGAGGCATTACACTGCTCTCTCTCTCTCTCTCTCTCTCTCTCTCTCTCTCCGCACTCACTTACTCAACTGTGTTTCTCTTCACCAAAACTAGCAAGCATTCCGGAATGCTATGTTGTTGATGTCTGCCCATTTTTTCTTATTGTTAGCATGCTGCCACAAATGGTGGTTCTTGTTTTAAGATTTACTATAAACTGAAGATTTTTTTAATTTTTAATTTTTTTTTATTGTCATTGCAGGTCTCTCAAATCCTCAAGTATTGTAATTCCAGATGTTTGGCTGTTGTTCCCCAAGGTGGAAATACTGGTCTTGTAGGTGGAAGTGTTCCTGTTTTTGATGAGGTAATATGGTTGTTCCCTTCTTGATTAATAACTATTTTTCTTAGGTACTTTTTAGTGCATGGAAGTGGTCACTGCTATTGTGTATTGATTTATTCGATCTTTTTTTGGATGAGAGCTTTATTTGTACCATCATATCACTGACCAATGGGCCACCCTACAATCTATACACAACAAACTAAACCTGTTATGTGCTCAAGAAAATTTAGTGTTGTCCTTTTTCATTGTATCATTTTACTACTCACTTCTGATTTATGCATGAAAAGAAACCAGGTTACTGGAGCTTACTCAGTCTTACTCAGATTATAAGAAAATGGTGTATTCAAGTTCAGGCTCAGTTTGGTCTGCCTTGAAATTGGTAGTCCTACTAAAATGTTTTGTCTAATTCAATATAAAATATTTATTAAAAAAAGGATTTGAACTAGGAATGCATTGTTTAAAATACACTGCATATTATTCAATGTATATACATATATTATTCAGAGTATATATGTATGCATGTGTATTATGTATATATGTATATGATGTGTGTGTACTTTAATATATATGTACTTTGGGTTGGGCCATGTCTCAGAAAAATATGAGGCTTGCCCAGTTGCCCATCGTGGACTTACCACATGCCTCTGTCTGCCCTAATTTCAGGTGTACAATGTGCTGAATTTGGGCCAATCAACACAAATTAAATCTCTATGTACAAGAGTACATCCATGTGGATGTACATATTAATACAAATATGAGCATGAATGATTACACATCGACATACATTTATCTCTTACAATATTTTTAGATGATCTTTTTATTTGATTTGATTTGATATATATATATATATATATATATATATATATATATATATTTTTGGATAGGCATAATTTTAGATAATCTGTTAATTTCTGATTCTCTTTTATGTCTTTTTTCTTTTGGCGAATTTATTATGCAGGTGATTATTAATATTGGCTCAATGAATAACATCATATCTTTTGACAAGGTGGGCATGATGCACTTCTTGGTATATTTGTCTCAAGATTTCCCCCTTTGTCTCCGTAATATACATAAGCAACAGTACTTTTCCCCTTAGGATTTTTGTTTTGTAATGTTACAGTCACATATACATGGTTTAATTGTATTTGTGAATTTCATAGCATTTTTTTCCTATCAAGAAGATTTTCCATCTATTGCTTAGTTCTTAAAGTTCTTGCAGGTTTTTTGTCTCTCATTCCTTTTCATCTCTGTAAATTATTAGCTTTCAGTTGACAACTTATAATCAAAATTCTTATTTTTCAATTTGCTGTTCCAATTACTGAATGTTCCCTAAAGTCAATGCTAAACAAAGTCCCATCAGTATAGCTGCTCTCTTTTCTGCGATGCAACTACCTTACACTGTGTTTATTCATGAAGTGATTACTTTATGCATTTTTTTTAGGTCAGCGGTATACTGGTATGCGAAGCAGGATGCATATTGGAAAACTTGATTTCTTTCCTGGATGATCAAGGGTAATTATTTATTGCATCGTCACTTTTCTTTCCTTGGTCTACCTGTCATAGTTCATCAAAATGACAGGATCATGTTTTAAAATAGCACTATATGCAGAATTGTGAGTCCTATGCTCCTCCCCTTTCATGGAGAAAAAGCCTTCTATGCTGATGACACTGGCTGTGCAATTTGCAATGCTTAATTTCTTTATCAGTTGCATGTACCCTTTTCTTTTCTTTCCATTTTTAAAAGAAAAACTTTCAAATCATACTCATTCACAATTCATCAAGGCCTTTGGAATTGAAAATTGGTGTTACCCGCCTATTTAGTGATTATCATCAATTAGGCACTATGGGTGAATGGTTTTGCCATGAGAATCTGAAGAATGTGAAGTGCCTTAGCTACCTAGCCATTTTGTATGGTATTTTTGACACCTCTCTGGCACAAGAACCCCTTTCTTCACTGTTCCAAAATTGAAACATATCAAATGAACTTCTGGTCAGAATTTATGTTCTCAACAATCATGCACCTCTGCCAACTAGGGATTGTGTGTTGATTTTTTTCTTGCTTGCATTGGGTTATGTAAAATGTTTATTGAGGCTATGATGAAAATGATGCTCATGGCATCTGGGAAAATTGATTGTGAGAAGCATCAACCCTACCAAACTGATCATGTTTTACAAACTTCATCGACTTATGCTGTGCAAGCTCAAGCTCACAATTTCACTATACATTTTCCTTCCTAGAGATCTAGTTGGACAATCTTGATTCATTCCAAGAGCAGTCTACATCTAAAAATAGATAATATATTATTATTTATTGGACTTCATTTTTTTTTCTAGGCATTTATAGGATTTGACTATCATTGGATTCATCTATTTATCTGTAGATGTGATTAATTGAATATTTACTAAGTTGGATTTATTTCTGTGTTCATTGCACTTATGGTTTTAAGTCTAAATATTTCTGCAACTGCTCCTTTCCTTATGTGGAAGGGGAATTTGAAAAAGCAATTCTTGTAATATTTAAGTAGATTATGCTTCCATTCAGATTTATTATGCCACTAGACTTAGGTGCAAAAGGAAGCTGCCAAATTGGCGGAAATATTTCAACTAATGCTGGAGGCCTGCGCTTGGTTCGTTATGGATCACTTCATGGGAATGTTCTCGGTGAGGATTGTTGAGATATATTCAAATCAGTTTTGAGTGAAATGGATAATAATTTGCTTGTAGTTTCAGGTTTTCCATAATTGTTATATGTATATTGCTATATTTAATTTGCTTGCAGTTGGATCAATTATGGTTTCTGAGTACTGATCTTGCAATGTTCAAACATGTGTAATAACCTCATAGGAAGGTTCATGATTGGTATCCAAAAGCAGTTAAGTTTTCCATAAAGAAAGCAGATAAGCTGATATCTATTATTTCGCTCTTAATAAATTGTAGAAACACAATATCCTGTATCATTTCATGTGGCCTGTTGGATACATTCAGGACAGGCATGGCGTAGCAGGGAAGAGGGGAAAATATTTTTTATATGCTCTACCTGAAATTATATAACATAGGTTGGATAGTGTTGGAAAGTGTCCCAAATTCCTAATTAGTAAAGATTCCTTTTTGTAAAGAATATTGCATAGAATATTTCCAAAGTTGATATATTATTGTAATATTAGATTTCCTTATAGAATAAGGAAAGTTGTTGGAAATATCTCTATAAATATTCTAGGTCATAAGGGGAAAAAGTTATAAGATGGAGATGGGGCTGAAAATACTATACAAGGTGGATAGAGATGTGAGAAAAAATGGACAGAGATGTGAGGAAAAAAGGCAAATACCCGGTGGAGCGAGAAGGCTTGTGGTTTAGGGTGTGGATACAAGGAATGAGGAAGCATGGCATGCTTCAGGAACCAATAGTTGTATTTGATTTTGTCCTCCATAATATTCTATATGGTATAGTGGAATGATTCTCTCTCCTTCGTGGATGTAGGCATTATTGATTGAACCACGTTAAAACCTCGTGTACCGTGTATATGATTGTTTTATCTTTATGTTTTTTATCTAACATTGTTTATATTAATGCTTCCTTTGGCACAACAGATACTAACTATTACCTTAGTCAATCAGCTAACTAATTGCTCATCCATGTTTTCTTAAGAAGTAAATATGTTACATGCATAAGAAGTTTGGATGCTAATGGCTTTGAGTGTTCCACTCAACCATGGGATGGTTTTACAGTCTTGACTCTCCAACCTGGAAGTAAATGAAACAAGCTAATGGGTTCTGAATATAATATTTCTATGATCCTAAGTATGAGAAAAAGAAAATTCCTATCCACTTGTTTATAAATTTTAAATGTCACAGTTACTTATATATCAGTAGGTCAGACATTTGAAGCTTATGGCAAATGGACGTTTCGGGGATCTCAAAAAAGAAAAAAAAAAAAAAAGGAAATATGTGAAGTTCTAATACTATTCCAGCATCTTTTTGGAAAAAAGTTAGTTTGGCAGTATATATGCAATTGTGTGAGGTTGAGCCATGTTGTAACATCTGTACTCTTCTAGTTTATCCAATATTCATGTATTTTAACATGCTGTAAAAATTCGGAGAATATACATTCTCATACTTTGGATTATGTACATTCAGTACAGGGGATAGGCAACCCTACTTAAGAAAAGGGACAACTGCAATCATATAGGTATATCTAATTCACATCACAATAAAATGTGTGTACATAATTTCCCCCTCCAAGTTATTGAGTATTTCTATTTGCATGATATGCATCATCTGTGGACCTTGTTAACATGATGTGCTAATCTTCTGCATCTTGAGAAAAACATTAGAAATCCATGTTGCTCATATCTATTATGAAGCTGAAGTGAAATCATGGCTTTATTGATGATCTGATCTCTGCTTAATTTAGTTCAATAATATTAAGAGCTTTATTAGCTTATTTTCCTATTATTTGAGTTTAGATACTTGGTTAATTTCTTTTTCAAGCATTTGTTTGTCTTCTGAAGAATATTTTACGCCATCCTTGCAGGTCTTGAAGCTGTTTTAGCAAATGGTACTGTGCTCGACATGCTTGGGACTTTACGGAAAGATAATACTGGTTATGACCTAAAGCATTTGTTTATAGGTTCGTGCTAGTAAACATTTTATTGATATTTCAGTGTTAAAAGGTTCTTCCACTAAAGGATGCAATTACATGCTTCTCTACTGTGATTGGTGTAGGAAGTGAAGGATCCTTAGGAGTTGTAACTAAAGTTTCTATACTTACCCCTCCAAAGCTTTCTTCAGTAAATGTAGCATTCCTTGCTTGTAAAGATTATCTAAGTTGCCAGGTATGATCAGTTCCCTCATCCTAAAATTCTTTGCTTGGCTCATGGTTTCTTATTCTGTCTTTTGATTTATTTGTTACCCATCCATCTCAATAATCCTTGTCTCAGTTATGCTTGATTATTGGATGGGTCTTTTCTTCATTGCCAAGCATTCCATACCATAATGTGTGTTTGGCGATGTCTATATTACAAAACCTCTCCAACTTGATGGGTATTTCAGTCACACAACACTGCAGACATGCTTATTCTCTTCATTCATCCATTCTGTATGTCATATCCCACTCAATCTCTCTTCCTGTAGATGATCAAACCAAGACAACACAAACAATCACTTTCAGAGATTCTTTAGCAATCGATTTTCAGTAGACCCTCGTTTAAGTTATTTTACTCCTACTTCTGGTTTTGCTTGTACCATAAAGTAAACTAGGATTATCGTACAAGTAAAACCGGAAGTAGGACTAAAAACAACTTAAATGAGGGTCTACTGAAAACTCCTACTTTAGACCTATTTACCCTAAAACCTTTAGATTCTTAAGCATCTCTTTGTAAACCCTCCTTTAGTTTTGCCCCTCTATTTGTTCCTAGGTTTGATATAGTTCATCATAGCGCTCCAATCATTCCAATATATTAGGCTAATACACACTCTCCTCTTATCTTTAATTCTCCTCCTGTTCTTACACTTGATTTAATTCCTTTATAGCCCTCCAGACATATCAATACATCCTGTGCTAAAACCAATTGCAATATTCCTGTTAAGAACCCTATCATATGTTGTTTTTACATCATAAATACTGTATGAAGGTGAATCTCCCTAAATTTAACTTTAATTAAGAAATAATATTTACATAGAATAAGAAAACTATGCCAATATATCCCTCTCAAACTATAAATAGGGGGTCCTCAAAGCTTTTAAGACAACAAAAGAATGAAGTTGGAGAGATTGCCTCAAAGTTTCAAGAGCTCTTCAGGCCTCACCTTTGATATTCAAATCCAAGTTTGAAAATTCTTCAAATTCAAATTCAAAGATTCTTAAAGAATAAAAGTTTGAAAGTTTGAAGTCTGTGAAGAACAAATTTGAAGTCTTTTGAAATTCAGGCCTGAAATGGTTTTGATATGAGATTAAGCATCCAGGCCCTCATATCGGAGTTATTTCTTTTTGTAAGAATGACAAGATAGAGATTTTACCCATTCCTCAAATTAATAAAAATTTTCAATTTGGCCACAAATTTTTCTTCATAGAACATTTTTTTTGTACCATCTTATACTTGATGCTTTGGCTGAAAGTTTCTTATATCTCATTACTTAACACTTTAGTTATATATTCCCTTAAAATTACATTAACTTAAAGTGAATTAATTTATCTTCTACAATAATATGAACAAAAAGTTTTCAACTTGTATTGTGACTTCATGATCCCTTCATACTTCTTTTTTTATGTTAATTTTTGAGCTTATAAGCCTACTCCCTTCTGTTTTGTCAGAAACTTCTACTGGAAGCCAAGAGGAAACTTGGGGAAATTCTCTCTGCATTTGAATTTATAGATAACCAATCATTCAATGTGGTGAGTTTTTTCGTTGGCTGATTATTCAAATTGAGAGCTTGAAT
Source organism: Vitis rotundifolia (assembly GCA_030254885.1). Taxonomy (NCBI): domain Eukaryota; kingdom Viridiplantae; phylum Streptophyta; class Magnoliopsida; order Vitales; family Vitaceae; genus Vitis; species Vitis rotundifolia. The sequence continues at coordinate 18,772,581 of CM058154.1, read as the reverse complement.
AATTTTGATTGATTTTTCTGATTGTGATTGATTGAAATTTACAGCTTGTACAAGCTGCAAATTAGGGCTGTAAATCAGTGATAAAATTACGGTTATAAATGAGTGATTCCTGCCTTGTTTATATAGTTGACTAATGCAATCTCCATTCAATATATTTTAGGATTATTTTCCTTAATTGTTTTCCCTCTAAACTCGATATATATTCATTGTAAATTCCTCCATCATGACAAGAAATACATTTCCATGATTTTTCACATTTCTATAGCCAATAATGATGCTTTCATCAAATAGTACTTCTTTATCTGCTTCACATCATCTATCACTTAAGGATCATAAATGCTAGAAATTATTTTGCAACCCTATTTTTCAAGAGAGTGTTTGAGCAAAGACTACATTATGAACCAAGGGTATATAAAATTAACTTTGGATGCTTGCCTGGGAGATTGACGCACATACTATTTCCTTAGGCGACTAATTCTTAAGCAATTGCTTTTGTAAGTCTGTCATGCAGAATGACTTTGCTTTGTCTAAGGAAAAGTGAATGGCATTTAATTTTGGATTACTTGTATCATTATCAAGAGATATTTATGTCACAGGTTCTGAATCATTTAGAAGGTGCCCGGAACCCATTACCTCCCTCGATGCATAACTTTTATGTTCTGATTGAGACAACAGGAAGTGATGAATCTTACGATAAGTAATCTTCTTGCCAATTAGTCATTATTTATCTGCAGAATGTGAGTTTTTCAAGTTCTTGATGAATTATTTATTTTTATTCTATAAATTAATTTTCTTTGGTATTGAGGTTTATGTTCTTGTTCCATGGTCTTGAATGAAACATAAATTGTTTGGTTCATGGCCTTATTGAGATTTAACGCAAAATAATAATTTTTTAGATTTTGCAATCCATAATTATTAAACTACAATTTTTTCTAAAAGCTTAAATTCATTGTAGCAATATGAGACACTCGAATCTACTACCATGTTAAGCTACAAACTTCCCTAAAAACTTCAACTGTTAAGATATGGGCCTATAATGTATACCAGGCTAAGAAAAGGCTAACAATTATTTACATATGCTGATGTGGTGGTCATTTGAAGATTATACGACTGTCAGGTCTTTTGCAAGCTCAGGCATTTCTTTCACAATTCTCTCTCTATTTCTGGGGCTCACCCTTTTTCTCAGGCCTCTATTTGGGTCCAGTTGAGAATTTCTTGTGATTGAACTTGTGGAATATGCTTATTATAGTGCAGGATTAATGTCTCCCATCACTATAAATCTTTTGTTTCCCATGTTTACTGAAATTAAATTAACCCCAGAAAGGAAAGTTACATCAATGGAACTGTCATTTTAGAATGTTCATCTTTTAAGAGGCATAGTTTTCCTAGCTTCAAGTTCAAAATTATAATTGAACTAATTTTCCACCTGAAACCCGAGACTGTTTTCATGAGTTGATGCTTGACTTTTTTGTCATATAAATTTAAGTTCTACCACATTCAGAATAATAGTGGCCTGTTAATATTAGGCTACCTATGTGATCCAGATGAAAAGAGAAATTCCCTGAGAAACTGACTATAAAGCTGTAAGAAGATCAAAATAATATAAAATTCAACAGAAAATATGTGACTGAGGAGGCAAGTACGACTAGAATTAACAGTAGAACAATAATAACCAATGGACAATCACAACTACCTTGGTTTCATTTAATCCATGACATTCGTTCCTTGTGGATGTTTATCTTGTGTATTTATACTGCAATATGTGCTGTACTATTCAATCACTTCACAAGGGTGGTCTGCTCATTTCTTAATCTAAGATTTTATGTTAATTCTTCCAGAGAGAAACTTGAAGCCTTCTTACTTCACTCAATGGAAGGTGGTTTGGTATCTGATGGTGTTCTGGCACAAGATATAAACCAAGCATCCTCATTCTGGCATATTCGTGAGGTTCACATTTCCATTTTGTAAATCTTTATATTGGCAAGTCCTTCACATTTTAGAGATTGAACTTAGAGAGAGATCTCTTGCAGGATAATTTTGGAGTCATGATGACATAATGCTTAATATTCATATAGGAATGCTTTACCTTTGTGTTGTGGTTTTATTACATCATTAATAAAATCACCTAGTGGAGAGGTGTTCAGGTGTTGATTGGAGAGTTGCTTAGTAGAATCACTTCTACAAGTGAATTATGGCTAGCTTTTTAGATGTAAGATTATGGTGAAGATTTCTAAAGGTCTGTATTCTTATGTCCAATATGATTAGATGTATGGTGAGTTTGTATCATTCTAAATCTATTACATTACGTTTGCAACAAAAATAAATAAACAAATAAATAAGGAAAAAAAAAACGTTACCTATGAAGACCAAAAAAAAAGAAGAAATAATTTTTGTTAATTGCATACTTATGTACAATGCATCCAGCTAACTTCTTCAAGGCTAAGTTCATCTCCCTAATGTCATTCCTATGAAGCTGTGAGCTGCAGAGTGATCTTTAAGAACTTTTTCTAGGATAGGATCTGCTAGTTCAGAATTTTAAGTCCCCAATGTAGGCTATAGATTTTCGTTTCGTGCTATTCTTTTATTGTTTTTGTTCCAGATATATTTACTTTATTCACTCTCACCCTCGTTACTTGTGAAATAATGACACCTTTGTCTTATCTGACACAGCTCAATCATTTTTGAAGTATACACCATATGGGATTGAAAGTTTGCAATTTTTCAACCTATGAACAGTAATATCTGCATTGTAATCCTTGAAAAAAATTAACAGTGACATGGGTGTCAGGCACATCATTGACCAAATAAATAAATAAAATAAAAGCAGTAGAATATTTCAATCCCTGTTTAAACCATTTAGTTGTCTCTTGAATCCTCTGGTAGGTGGAAAGTCATTTTCTGATGACCATATTGATAAATCTATTATCCTGTTGCACTTTATTATTCCAACTAGTGATTTAAAATCAAATGGAGAAAAAATTTATTTTTATATTACTTTTTGAAACATCCTTTTAAGAGTTTTCCTTTGTGAATTTTACTTACGTGTCACAGGGTATACCTGAATCAATAATGAAAGCAGGGGCTGTATACAAATATGATTTGTCAATACCTGTTGAAAAGATGTATGATCTTGTTGAGGAAATGCGAGTACGGCTTGGTAATCAAACTAATGATCTTTTTTTTTTTTTTTTTCTTTGATGTATTACTCCATCTTGGCAAAATGGTTAGACATTCCCTGTTCAGAGGCTGGACAGAGTGGAATGTGAAGTTTGAATGCAGAAGTTGGCCCTTGTGGAGTGGTCTATTCCAACAGAGGAAATGAGAAAAGGAAAGACACATTGAATGTGTTACCAACTTGTCAAGAATAACCAGTTTATAGTTAATGTATTTCATTCTTGTAAACTATATTCTTCCTGTGGAGTTTGAAGAAGCTGTTATTTGTATGATATGTTCATAACTTCTCACCCTATCTCAACCTGTAATTGCTATTTCTAGGTCATTCAGCCAAAGTAATGGGCTATGGTCATCTTGGAGATTCCAACTTGCATCTCAATATTTCAACACCACAGTATGATGATGCTGTAATATCTCTGTTCCTACTTTGTTCAGGGTCAATTTATGTATTTTGAATTATTTGCCTTCTTATTGGGATGGAAACAATGCAGATTTTAGCACAAATTGAACCCTTTGTCTATGAATGGACATCTAAACATCGTGGGAGTATTAGTGCAGAGCATGGCGTCGGACTGATGAAAGCTAATAAGATACACTACAGCAAGTCAGCTGAAACGGCAAGTCTCATATGCTTTACTAAAACGTTGTTGCATTTTTATTTTTATTTTTGCTAATAATACAGCGTTCCCCTTTATACTTTGCTAACTTCTAGAGAAGCATTATGTACTTTTGACATGATGGAACTTTTTCCTAACATTATGTTTGGTTCTAGGAAAATACTAAAGAAAGGAAAAAATGTTAAAAATAGAATTATTTTCTTACATATGGTTTTACTATAGGAAATATCAAAGAAAATTATATATAGCTAAAATTAATTAGAAACTTATGACTTTTTAAATTATTTAATCTTTATATAAAAGAGTTAAAATAAGTGAAATGAGTTTCAAGTGGCATATAAAAGTAATTTATTGAATTTAAATCTATTTTAACTTTTTCTTTCCTTCCGTTTTTCCTTTCTATTTTCTTTCCCTCACATTTTCCCTCAAATTTTCTAGGAACCAAACATAGCCTAATAGATTGAATTTCCTCTGCTGACAAGCATGGTTATTTTCTTCGGTACTGCTCTAAGTTCAATATCTTTTAGACTACTAACTGAAGGCCAAATAAAAAACAAGAAAAATGAATTTTCTTAGATTTAAAGTGTAATTGCAGTTGAAATGATTAGACAATATGATAAGAAGACTAATTACTGTGCCCAGTGGGGTGATATACTTCAGTTGAAAATCATCACAGGGACAAGGGAGATAAAAAAAAAGGTTGTCTTTTGAGGTAGTTATAAAAGGCATTATGTCTTGAGATTTCGGAGAAAATACTATCGCAGTAGAGTGCAAGGTAAATCTGGAGTCATGCAGCTGAACCCAAATCGTTGGCATTAGGATTTGCTTAGTTTCTTTGAATAAATTGCTCAAGGAAATTTCTAGATTTCTAGTGTACAATTTATAATTTCCTTTTGAATTCTAAAGGGTTTCCAAGAATAGAAATTATGTAATATTGCCATAAATGCTTACATTTCAGGTCCTTAATATGGATCTTCTTAATCCTTCAGATTTTCGTATTGTTTGGTTGATAAAATTTAGGTTATTCGTCTGTCAGAATTTTAAGCTAGAAAATGCAGTCTGTTAAATGAGGTTGAAGGGACTATATTAGAATTTTATGTTGTTGACTTAAGTAGTATTTTTGTGATTCCCAAACAGTAGATATTCTATTTTCTAGTTGGTTTTCCAAGAATATATGGTCATTTTATTCAAATGCATTGAATCATGTGGGCAGGTGCAACTAATGGGTTCCATCAAGAAGTTGCTAGATCCTAATGGGATCCTCAACCCATATAAAGTTCTTCCAGGCTCCCTTGCTTCTTCCAGCTGAGGTACAGAACATAACCCAAGACGCCTCTTCTCATTCATTATGTTAAATAATATTACTCTCTAAAGAGAGATTTCACAGGAGCTTGTGAAATTTAGAATGTGTTGAAACATAAGAAAAGGATAGTTTGAGACATTCTGTCAGGATTAAATGTGACTTTGATATATGACTAAGAAATAATAGTGCAAGAGGCAGATGTACTCATATTTTCTTCATTGGAATTGCTATGATTAAATAATATTATCGTTTAAGGTACTAACTGCAGTATTTTAAGGGGTGATGATCTATCTGTATCAAGTCAAAGTCCGTTAGTGTTACTTAATGCAGCTGAAACTCATGGTACAACATATCTTGGCTTAAATTTAAGCATTAGTATATTGTGTATTTTGTGCAGGTTCTTATTGAGCTTTCTTTTTTAGGTTTCCCACTATTTTCTCCGAACTCTTCATGTTTCACTTCTGTCATTACCATTGTGGTTCTTTGTTCCAGTTTCTCGCCTTTCCTGTTCTTCATTGCACTCCCATTTCAGGTTTTCATCTTTCTTGCTTCCCGGATTCTCTGAAGGTTGTGAAAACACAATGGTTCTTTCTCTGCACACAAATTTGAGATTGCAGCACATTTGACTTAAAATGCATAATCTTGTTTTGACTGAGTGAAAATATAATATATCCAGAGATGCTTAAAATTAAGGCATTCTGCATTAGATAAAGAGCAAGTTGAACACAAAGGGCAGAAACCAAGTTCCATAACGTGGTAGAGTGCTAAGACCATGTTTGGTTCTAGGAAAAAGTACTAAGAGAAGAAGCAAGAATACCAAGGAAAATGATTTTCTTGTTTCTGGATGTCATGGAAAAATATGAAAATTAAGGGAGAAAGTGCAGCAGAGCATGGAAATAAAATAGTTGCAGGAACTTAAAGAGGATAAAAACATCTGCCTCTCAAAAGCTATATGCTAAAGTTGTGATCCCAAAAGGCTTGCATCAAGGAAAGAAACCAAAAAAGAACATACAAAGTATGAAACAGAAGATTTAATAGACGAGGACAGGCTCTATTTTAATTTATAAGTTACAACAAAGAGGAAAATTATCATTGAATCGCCTTTTTTGACCTTTCCTGCAGAAAGAAACAGATGTTGTCAGATGCATCACTATCAATAGCACTACCACTCCGTAGAGTCCTTTGTTCTTGTCGCGCTATTTTAATTAAATTCTACACTCTGTGTCACACTGTTCTTTTGATCTGAAATCTTTGCCATACTATTTTCCCTTCGACCTAGATTGTGTATCATACCAATAGCTCTCTAGCTTCTGCTTTTATATCTCCACTGCTAGCTTGATGAAAATGATTTGACTTACAAGATTATTGGTGGTTCTCCCTTCCACGTCTCCTGATACAGTATTATTCTGTAATTTACGGAAAGCCAATGCTAACTTTTGGCAATATATTCCCACTCTCTCCCCAGGGCCCCATGCTACCCAATAAAGATGCACTCGTTTGAAGCATCGGATTTAAAGCTAAAATCCAAGCAATCTGAAAAGAATAACTCTCTTGTCAGCCAACTCTGAAGATGCCTTTCCCCTGGTATTGTTTGATCACCTTTCTCACAAGGATAAAAACTATCGAAAATCACTCAAAATTTCACGAACTCAAATAATGCGTTTAACAGTGATTTTGAAAAATATTTTTAATAATTAAAATTTTTAAATATTATAAAAATTAAAAAAATTTAAGTATTAAAAATATTAGAAATATTTTTTAAAATTATTGTCAAACGCATTTAAAATTATTTTTGAGTTTCTTCGATTCCACAAAATTCTTGTCATCCGACAAACACGCATTTGGGCACAACAGATTGCATTTATTGCGTGCCTGTAGTTTCTTCCTAATGAATTAATATATGTTCTCGTTAGGTATTGACTTAAACGAATTGTAAGGCATCGATACCACGTAAGAAATGTCTTGCCAAACCCCCAATTCTTTTTCATCTCCAGGGCTTACAGGATTTTCCAAGGGACAAATTCATTAATTTAAGGCAAGCATATATATGCTAATCCTGATTTCCTAGGGACAATGACTTTATTTTTGTTTTTCAACTTTCGGTCTTAAAAGTATATACTTGGAGAAGAATTCAAAGGGAGGAAAGTGCGTTCTACTTTTACTTACTATTCTATCTACCGGTTCCCTTTGAATTTGACTCTCTTTTATATTTGGGTCCCCCTCAAATTGATGGTACAAGTTGTAGAATCAATTCAGGCCAAACAAGGTATTGTTCTATTTATTAGGATTGGATTGCATACACCGTGGACATTCCACATTACCTTTTCTTTCTCATTAATAAAAGCATCATATCAACTTTTCAATACATATTATATCTAGGGATGACAATGGGCCGGATTCGGTAGTCGCCCCATCCAAAAATTAAATAAGGTGAAGCGAGACGGGGCAATATCCACCCCACCCATCCTGTTTAACATTTTTTTGAATTTTTTTTACTTTTTTAAAAAATTACTTTTAAATTTTTTAATTATATTAAAATAAATATATTTTATAAATAATTAAATTTTTATATTTTTTATAATTTATTTTATTAAAAAATATTTTTTTATTATCTATATATTAAAAATAGTAAAATATAAATAAAAATTAATTTTGTACATAATTAGAGAGTGGTGGGATAGGACAAGATAATACACAAACTCACCTCAGATTTTAAAAAAATTCTCAAATCCTTTTAATTAAAATTGAAACTCATCCTATTAAGGACGAGGCGAGATGAATACTCGAAAAAACTCGTCCCATTGTCATTCCTAATTATATCAATATTATTAATTCAATCTGTTTAAAAATAATTTTCTTAAAGGTATCATTTTCTATATCATCATCACTGCAGAAACAACAATAATGGAGAGACCATGGCGAAGGGATACACAATGCTAGGGCGGAATATGTTGGCTGGCTTGTCCAAGAACCATGTGCCCTTGATGGAGCCCATTAAAGAATGGATTGAGATTTGGTAGGCTGGGTTTAGTTAATATTGGAAAATGTAGAAAAATGTGGGCATAATTTTTTGAAAATCCATTAAGATTTAGATTAGTGAAGTGAAAAGTTTTGGCAAATGGGTCATCTAAATATACGTTGATATTGATATCGGCAAATGTGTTAATAATTTCTAAGAGAGAAAATTTTAAGGATTCCATATTTTCTGCCTTATCTGTAAAATGACTTTGACTTTGCAAGATAATAGTGGAAATAACGGATAACGTTATTACTATAAAATAATTTATTATTATTATTATTTTTTATATTATTATTATTATTATTAAGAGGAAATAATAAATAATGAGGGAAGCATACAAAGGCAGGGAGGTTTAGGGGTGGGAAATGGGAATTGCAATTAAACGATGCCGTTTAGGGCAATGCCTCGTCCTAATGAAAAGATGCCTTTTGTCAAAACGAGCTCCATAAATAAATCAGATATATAGTGAGGACGGGAACAAAGCGACGCCGGCTTGTTTTTTGTCTCCGTCGTCAGCCACCACCGTAGCCATTGAAGCAAGCATGACCAGCTCCTCCGCCACCTCTCGCAAGGTCTGTTCCTCTCTCCTGATGTCTAGCCCTAATTCTTGTTACCTTATGTCTTTGTGATTTATGGTGTTTTCTAGGAAATTTTGCTCTGGTGATTTTCAGGCACTTGGCAAGATTGCTTGCAAATTGATTTTTCTCATCTGGTTGTATTGTGATTTGTGGTGTTTTCAAGGCACTTAGCAAAATCGCTTGCAATCGGCTCCAGAAAGAGCTTGTTGAGTGGCAGGTCAATCCTCCCGCCGGTTTCAAACACAAAGTCACCGACAATCTTCAAAGGTCTTCTCTTTTTAGATCAATTATCTTTTTACCTCCGTTTGGTTTCTGGAAGAAACGTGGAAAACGGACAAAGGGAAAAAAGACATGATCTAAATTTTGTATCTTTTTATTTACTATTTTGATTGCTGAGAGAAGTATGGAGGGCAAACAAAAATCAACCTCAATTTTGTATCTTTTTGGCTTCCTAAAAGGGGAGAATTAAGTAAAATGTGTATTTTAGCCTCAGATGGTGAAAACTACATGGTTCAAACTTTTCCTGGTAACCGAACAGATGGTTAAGGAAATTCTTTTCCTTGTCCACTTCCTGAAGATTAATAATGTCAATTTTGACCTTTGAGAAATTGGGGTTTGATCTTCATCTTATTCGTCTATTTATTGGGAGTTGGTTTTGATAAAAAGGTGGGTCATAGAAGTCCATGGAGCTCCAGGAACTCTCTACGCTAACGAATCTTACCAGCTTCAGGTTGATTTTCCTGAGCATTACCCCATGGAAGCTCCACAGGTAGCCAAAAACATTATCAAAATTTTCATTTCTTCATTTTTTTTTTTTTTGCATGCTTTAAATTTCCATTTATTTTTATGCTTTCTGATTTGGTTGGTGTCATTGGACAGGTTATTTTTCTGCAGCCGGCTCCTCTGCACCCTCATATTTATAGCAATGGTCATATTTGTCTAGGTAATTTCTATGGCTCTTTGGTTACCTTGTTTTCCTCTGATTATATTTGCTTAGGGAGTTCTGCTCCATTTGTTATTTGGTTCTTGTAATGTTCTTCCTGGAATGGAATCTAGTTTCTGTGAAATGATTCTGCATTTTCCTGTTCTTAGATTTTACCTTTTATGGTTCATATCAGCTTAAATTTTGCCGCTGTTATTAATTTTCAAAAATCATGTAGTTTACAAGCTTAATGTCATCAGTTTGAGCCTTTGAAGATACTTTAATTTGGTTTTCTATTGCACTTTATATTTGCCTGAAGCCCTCCATTTGGTTGCTGTGCAGACAGAATAAAATAAGATAAAGGAAAATTTTTCAATCTTCTGCTTAATGTTGTTTTGCCTTTTATATATATATAAAAAAAAAAAAATTGATTGCTCTTCTTGCTGAATATTTGCTTTGGTCTCAGTTGAGTGGTGATTTTTGTGTTTTTTAATCCCCTAACACTGGAAAATCCAATATCCATAATTGTTCCTCACTCATTTCCTATGTTTTCTCAGAAATCACAGAGCATCTATCACATTCCAAATTTGTTGCCTTAAAAAATTTTATCTGTTCAATTTTACGAACTTCCAGAAAATTGAAACTCCTTTCCAGTTTTTGTTTCCACTTTGCCTGTTAATTGCTTCTGTAGTTTACAGATGTGGTTTCCCTTTTTTCATACCATGCAAATCTTCAGAGGACCTTTTTTTCTTCCTTTCTGATAACCAGGGAACCTTCCCTGGCCAAGCCCTTTGGACTCTCCATGGGAGGACTTTTAGATTTGAGACTGCATTTGGATACCTGGATTTGGATTTGGGATTAGAACGTTCAAGTCTCAGGTAGTATAAATTTCTAAAAGAGACCACCTGTTATTTAAAACTCACTGATTTCAGAGTTTGACATCTATTCTCAAACTTCCCCTAAATCCAAATCCAGTCCCCTCAAATTTCAAATTCAAAACATTACCTAAGGGAATTTCAGCCATTAAATATTTGGTCAAATTCCTCTGATTCCTTGAGTATATTGTGTCCACCATACCTTTTTGATAGTGTTGCCACTTCTCTGGCAGTAATAAAAACATGAAAATGAACTGTTGTTGGCAGTAAAATTTATAGTTGTTGCTAATTCTCTGATTATAAACCTTTCCTTTTGTCTTTGTCTAGATAATATGTTGGGGTCTAGCATGGACTTAGCTCAAAATAATTTGTACTTGAGTTTGCTGTCTTCATGCAAATTTTTGGGCTTCCAGGCTCCAGCATGATTTATTTTTATTTGCACTTGAGCATATTGATGTCATAAGTCTGGATTGGGCCTCACAGTGGAGTTCCTGCTAGATGCAGTCTACCTTGGCTTTGTGCTGATTGGTTAATGTTAAATTTTATGATTACTTTATGCAAATATAATTTATATGTATTTGTATGCATAAATTATTTGTAATTTGTGTTGATTATATGCTACTTTATACAATGTATATTTATAGGGATGTTGCCCAGGACAAGCTGGCCAAAAGAGTACTACCAAATTCAGTGGTTATCCTTGTTTGTGGCAATTGTTTAAGCCTCTTAAGCTGTGCTATAGAGTTTAATGTGATCTGATAGTGCAATACATTTTAAGGTTTAGTGACACTGCTATGTCAAATCCTGACATCTCTAATTTCACACTAGGAACTGTGAGTTGCTTTAGGCTTGACCTCGTCAGTGCTATACAGGACATTATTGGTTTAGCATCTTAAGTTTATATGTTTCTTGGCAATGATGGCTCATAGTTTTGAGAGGCACAAGGCACACTTAAGGCGCAAAACAAGGCACATTGTCTGAGGAAAGTGAGATGCACCTTTAAGCCACCTGTGCAGTTTTATGAAGTATTGAAATTTTGGATATGCACATATATAGTTACTGTTGCATGTTTATAAAACAGATAATTGATTAATATATATTATTCTATTTATATTGTATTACTATTACAATATCATACACACATTGTCAGTGGAACTGTGTACCTTCAGATTTTAAAAAAATATACACAAAATACAGAATACACACACACACACACACAAGTATCAGTTTACAAGTTGCTGAAATACCTAAAAGAATTTTAAAATATTTCTCATTATAAAAAATAAAACCCAAATAAATAAAATATAAAAGGAAAGGAAAACGTGTGTGTGTCTAAAAGAATTTTAAAATATTTCTCATTATAAAAAATAAAACCCAAATAAATAAAATATAAAAGGAAAGGAAAACGTGTGTGTGTCTAAAAGAATTTTAAAATATTTCTCATTATAAAAAATAAAGCCCAAATAAATAAAATATAAAAGGACAGGAAAATGTGTCTTATTATAAAAAATAAAGCCCAAATAAATAAAATATAAAAGGAAAGGAAAACATGTGTGTGTGTGTGTGTGTGTGTGTGTGTAGGGGAAATGGAGAAAAAAATGCCAAGGGATTCACTTTTGGAGTCAGGGGCACCTAGGGCTATGGACTCAGCCTGCCAGCTGGGTTTCTTCTTCTTCCTCTTTGCGAGCCCTAGCAAAAGAAAATGGCTCGTTGTGTTTGCACAAACCTGGATGAGCAAAGGTTGGAAGTAGCTGTCAAGTCTGATACAACTCCACTGAGTCTTATCCACTTCAGCGAGGTGTGCACGAGTCTGATACCTGATTCATCTTTAGGCAGTGACACAACTCTGAATCAGCGTGATTCAATTGTCACAGCCGAGTCCCCAAGACAAATCAGCTGAATCAGTCCATTCATTGAAACCAGTCTGACTTAGCTTGGGTGACTAGCGGTTGGCTGATGCTGGTGATGACCCGCTTCTTCAATCTTCTATTCCCCGTCTTTGTTGCTGGTTGACTTTTTCTCTGGATGCCTTGGTTGAAGGTGCTGCCGGTAGTCATCTATCTCAAGTCTCCTTTGTATTTAGAAATGGCAATGGTCTCTTTTGCTCTACATTTGGGAAATAGGTGTTTGGGGGCTGGGAAAGTATCATCCAACATTTAAACAACAACATTTTATTATGTTCCTAAAATGTTAGTCATAGTATAAATTAAATATCCATATATAATGAATTAAAATCAGCATGATAGATTGGGTTGTATTCCTAATATGTAACCATTTAGTTATTATATTGATTGAATATCGTTATATAGTGAATTAAGAGTAGCATGGCAAATTGAAAATTTGAAAGAGTTATCAATGTATATCTTTCACAAAGAATGGTGCCCTTTATTCAATTTTATTATATTAAATTATAGATATAGTTTCCTATATAATTTTAATTATTAATTTAAATATAATTAATAATTAATAAATATTTTAATTATAAATGTAAATAATATACTCTAAATATTCTAAAATATTATTATTCAATTTTACTCTATAAATTATATATTATGTAATCAATCAATTGATCTATGTGGAATTGACTGTTGAATTGTGTCTCTTTTAGTAAAAATATTATTGTATTTGAAAGAAAAGAGTTTTTAATTTTTAATATTATCATAAATCAGTCTAAATGTGTGCCTTGTGACTATTTAAAGAATGTTAGATGTGATAGAAGTTTATTTTATTATTTTTTTGAGTCAAGTATATTTATTTTTCTGATTTTACATTTTTTTTTTTACTTGCATGTTATGTATATCTCTTATACCAATCCGAGATGTTAAGATACACCTCAGGACCTCTTGAATCAATGATAATACTATGACTTTGAACTATGAGGATGAGAACTTCACAAGCTCTAGCATAAGAGAATGGCTGGTTGGGCAGAGTGAGAGATGCCTCGTCATCTTCTTCTTCAAATAGGACTGGATAGGGGTTAAAAGGGTCAAATGAAATGGTGTCATTCTACCTCAAGTACGACATCATTCTGCCTTGGGTTTTAAGGAAAGCAGAGACAAAACAACACCATTTTGTTCTTTCTTTCCTTCTTCTTTTATTTTATTTTAACTATGGCCAAAAGCAATGTTGTTTCGGCCTGGGTTTTAAAAAAAATTTCAAAACCTTGCCTCCCCCCAGCTTCAGGCAGAAACCTGAGTGCCTACAGTGATGCCTTATTGAAGGCACCTGGCTCTAGGCAAGGTGTTATGTCAGACATGTCATGTCAACTTGTGGCACCTTTCATAACGATGGAATGGTACATGGTAAGTTACTGATATGATGTTTTGCTAAGTTATCTCTTAAAGCATCCTGGACATTGTTGCTATTGCATCAGATGAGGAAATGAAGTTATGGGAGGTAATGGGGAGAAGGGACGGCCGGATGAGGTTTGTTGGCATATCATGTCTCATAGGCTCTAAATGATTGGGAATTTTACGGCAATGGAATCTTTGCTAGATTAGTTGTTGTTTCATGTGGATGATTGAGTCAGAGCAGTATCCTGTTTTTAGATGGGAACTGTGTGGACAACTCTCAGTTAAACAAGTTGGAGTTTGGTGACCATCCAAGGGGGAGTTCTTCATGCTTGGGATGGCTTTGTGACAAAATTCTTACTCCAGTCATATTACTAGTAGAAATTGAAGGATAACTAATCGTTCTTGCACGTCTAAGGGAGCACAAGATCTAGTTGATCATCTTATTCTCATTGCTCTGTGGCATGTGACTTTTTGTGTTTTATCCTTTCAGATTTTAGTTTGGCATTTCCCATGTAAATGGAGGATCTTTTGTTAGGACGGTTGACCATTCTAATAATGGACCTGCCTAGTTCTAGAGGGAGGCAGTTTCATGTTGCTTGTGTGTGTATGCATGAAAGGAAGAAGTTGAAGGTTTTTTGCAAAAATACTTCTTGACTTTGAGATTTTGAGTTCTCCACCGTAGTCTTGAAATACCGTTGTGTCAGCTTCGAGGAATTTGTGAACATCTCTTTTGACCACTTTATTAATTCTGTTTCTTCTTCTGATTTTTTTTTTTTTTTTTTTTTTTTCTGGTATAACCTTTTCTTCCCCTCAAAACCACACAACAGAGTGATTGAGTTGAGAGTGAAGGACCTTTGCTTACTGACTGAGTGAAGAATATTTCGAAAATTTTGTGCTTTTTCCTGCCATTGTAAATCTAGTTGTAGATGTCTAGAAGCTCTCCAACCTGCCTAAATTAGGTAAAAACCTGCTTTAAAACCTTCCATGCCTTGAGGGTGTCCGGCCTATGTAGGAGGGCACATGATGGACCTTCCACTCTGGTGCAACAATCTTCTTCCTGGCATCAGAGAAGCTTTTACATGGAAGCATCTATTGTCATAGTATTATTGAACATGTCTCCTGCAGAAGTTCTTTTCTGCAGAGGGGTAGAGCTGAATTTGATGATTTGGCTTCTTATAGGAGCCACTTTCATCTTATAACAATGCTGTTGCTGTAGCTTGGCAATGATTACCAAAATATCAGCATGTGCTGGTTGATTGCCACAACTTTTTGTGGTATCAAGAGGTACTATTTTTAAATGGGCCAAGTAGGGGAGCGGGCAAATGTAATATGGTCATTGTTTACTTGGGGTGCAGAATCCTGTGGAGGGGCCTATGGTTTAAAATGGAATAAAAGTAGAACACTGGCCAATAACAATATTGATAGACCTGAAACATCACTTCCTTTTCATAGTCTCTTTATGACTTGTTTGGATGGTTCAGTTATATTTTTATGGATCCAAATATGTTAGTTTGATTATGATGTCTAAAACTAACTTATGAACCTTTCAATCTGAAATTTTATATTTATTGACTCATGTGATGTGCAGATATTTTGTATGATTCTTGGTCCCCAGCCATGACAGTTAGTTCTATCTGTATCAGCATTCTCTCCATGCTATCGAGCTCAACTGTGAAGGTTCTTGTCCATCTTTCTTACTGGCACTTTCATATCCTTCTCAGTTCATAATTCAACTTGGTTTTCCTTTGTGCTATGGTTCAATACTCTGGGGCAAAGCTTTTATCACACCAGAAATTCAGTGATATTTTCTTTTAGAGAAAAAGAAAAAATAGTTGAACAGTTGAACTCACCTTTTTTATAAGTGTGAACCAAATAATCTGTGAATATCACACAGGCAATGAGTTTTCTTTTTTTACTTTTTTCTGTTTTATTCTTTAAATGGCAAGGGATTCAGCCTGATGCATTTTGAACTTGTATGCAGCAACGTCCTGAAGATAACGACCGTTATGTGAGGAACTGCAGGAATGGCAGATCCCCCAAGGAGACCAGGTGGTGGTTCCATGACGATAAAGTCTAATTTGCAGAGCATATTTTCCTTCGGTAGTTGTTCAAGAACACAGCTTAGGTGGCTTACTCTTCTTGAGTCTTAAAAAAAACCCTAAAAAAAGGGCATTCTGAAGGACTGGGATTCAGGGCAAACACACTAGCTCTGGTGTAAATTGGCAATGCCTGGTATTTGTAAAGGAAGAGAACAATTTGTGCTTTTAGCAATGTGTAAGGGAAACAGAACTCGCTCAACTCTTTGTGGTTACTTCTGATAAGTGATGCCTGCTACACTGTAAGCTCGTGAACCCTTTTCGTCCTTGTTCTGTTACTCCCATCATAATTTCTCAACTCCCAACATTTTCTCCCCCTTTCCAAGGACTTGAAATTTCATATCCAAGTTCTTCTGCTCAGTAGAACAGGACATAACACCTCTATATTGCATGTCTCGTGATTTGGCCTTGTTTCTTGGTAATTATCTAGTGCAACTTTGCTTTGGGTTTCCCATTTGGTCCCTAAGAATGATCCAAAGGTTCCAGGGAGTCATTGGTTAGGCCTAGATAGCCATTTGCATGAAAAACTGTAAACAGAGGAGCCTTCTGTGGATCACACTTGATATATAGCAATTGCCCAGACTTGACATGGGCATCAACTAATAATTTTATACGAACAAAATCACATTCAAAATACAGGATAATTGTCCAGCGTCTCAGATCAAAGTCGTCGCTTTTTTTCCAAGTTTCCATTACCATGTGTATCGTTAATAGAAAGATCATTTTCCCTTGAAAGTGATTTTCCTGGGTGTTTCCTAGTAAATAAGTACTTGGATAACCTCCATCCCAAGCAACTCAGAATAAAACTGATTCTTCTTGGTCAAACTTATAAGTTGGAACTCCTTAGTTTAGACTTATCTGCAATGAAAATCATGACCAACTTGAATAAAATATTGTGAACATATAATGACACCTGAACAGAACTCGTCTCCCACAAACAACAGAAGAAAGCAGGCATAAAGAGTTGAAAGTTTGGGAAAGGGAGAATTGAGAAAGGAGAGAGGAAGCATGAGTGACCAGGTGAGACACCAAAGAATCAAAATCAACGGTATATGGATGCACATAGCTGAGCAGGGGACAGGACCACTTGTACTGCTCCTTCATGGTTTCCCACAATTCTGGTATTCATGGCGTCATCAGATGGGTTGCTTGGCCAACAGAGGTTACCATGTTGTTGCACCTGATATGAGAGGCTACGGTGACACTGATTCTCCTGTTAGTCCTACTTCCTATACTGTTTTTCATCTTGTTGGAGACATCATCGGCCTTATCGACCATTTTGGTGAACAAAAGGTCCTCTACCTCTCTATTCTTTTCTTCTCTCTCTCCATCTCTCTCTCTCTCTCTAAAACTGTTTGGTTTGTGTAATTTGACAAGGTGGTTGTGGTGGGAGCTGACTGGGGAGCTGTAGCTGCATGGCATCTCGGTCTGTTCAGGCCTGATAGAGTTAAGGGTTTGGTATGTCTTTGTGTTCCATTCCAGTCCAGACACCCAGCCAAACCTACTGCATTCTTCACACGAACTTTTGGAGATGGGTTATACATCACTCAGTTCCAGGTTTCCTTTCTGTCCCTCTCCATACACGCTTGTGATGCATATGCAGTACACTTATATGGGATTTTTTTGTCGATAGGAACCGGGAAGAGCAGAGAGGGCATTTGCAAGATATGATTATCTGGCAGTGATGAAGAAGTTCCTCCTGATCAACAAGACAGATCTACTAATAGCTCCGCCCGGCATGGAGATTATTGATTATCTGGAGACACCATCTATGTTACCAACATGGATAACTGAAGAAGAGCTAGGGGTCTATGCGGACAAATTTCAGGAGTCTGGCTTCACCGGTGGTCTCAACTACTATCGTGCTATGGACCTGTAAGCACAATAAGACCTCCACAAACTGACTCTCCCACCCGCTTTTTAAGTTTTTCTTTCAACTTTCAACAGGCCTCTACTGTGTTTTTAAATGCATATTGAATCCTACTACAGGAGTTGGGAGCTACTTGCACCGTGGCAAGGATCAAAAATCACAATTCCATGCAAGTTGATATTTGGTGACAAAGATATTGGTTTTAAAGACGGTGGTATAAAGGAATACATAGAAGGAAATACCTTCAAGACACTTGTTCCCGACCATGAAGTCGTTATTCTTGATGGCCACCATTTCATCCAAGAAGAGAAACCTCAACAGGTCTCTGCTGAAATTCTGTCCTTCCTCGCTAAATTTTCTGGTGATTAGTGAATCTTCCTTGCATTTGAATCTGGTTTGTAATTTTCCTATTTATCATGTATGATCTTGGACTCACACCGTCATCCATGCGGCTAGTGTCTGTGCTTATTATATAATAATTCAGTCCTTCAATTTTTTGCTGTAAAAAGCTTCTACATGGGAACTTGAAAAAGCATGTTTTTCGCTTCTCGGTGGAAATCGCTAAGGAGAAGTCAAGACCCCAGCCTCATGTGGCTGTTGAAAGAAATGAAAAGGCAGTTTGGTTAGGGAGGATGTCTATATGGGTGTAATTTTGAGTTTTGGGAAGTGCTGAGAGGTTATGGATGGAAGAGCTTATTAACAGAGTAGGAAGTGAGATGTAAACCTCTTTTAATGCTGAACACAGAAATTTGGTCCTTCCAAGAGCGGAAGACCAGTGCTTGCAAGCTACCACATAACAGAAACCCTCAAAAGACTTGAATTTTGATGTCCATGCCAAACATCCATTCACTCTCGCCTCAAATGAAGAGGGAAAAAAAAGTAGTTTTCCCATCTAAAGGAAATGACGAGACACCATAAAACTAAAACAAGAATTCCAAAAGTTCCAACATTTCCCCACTTTCATCCTCTAAATATTCTCTCGCTTGGGAGGATGGTGAAACCCATTCTGATGCAATAAAGAGAGAGGAAACCAAGAGGGTTAAAACAATAGCTTTGTTCAGAAACCCAATCAACTTTCCTTGAATATGCAGTAAAAGGTAAAACAAATGACCTCAAGCTGTGATGGCTTCGTTGAATCCATCGAATGAGAGAAATGGAAAACTGAGCCACCAACATAGTTTATTTGGCTGTTATTGATCCTTTAACCAGTTTCCTTAGTATATGCTGCTATACAATTTCAAAACCTGCTAGTTGTGCTTTTGTTACGCCGGTTACTGAAGATTTCCGTGGATAAATTGCATCCTACGCCAAATTTGATGTTGCTATTCATAAAACCGCCCCAAATATGCTAAAACCCCGTATCTTTCCCTCTTCACAACCTCAAAGAATAACAGTCGGCAATCACTACCAAAGAATTAGACCAAAGAGAGAGAGAGAGGAGCGAGCGGGAGAGAACTTTTCAGTCATTCCTTCTTTTTAGTCTCAGCAAGTTCAGGACATTCTCATACACAACAAATGTTATTGAAGCAGCGGGTAGATTTTTCAGAATGCTTGGAGTTATACCCTTGTAAAAGCCTCGAAAACCTTCAAAACTGCAAAGCCCGGAAAGAAAAGACAAAAAATTAAGGGGAAAGGAGAGTAACATAAAGGTCTAAAGAAGTGTCTCAACTCCCTAAACAGCAAACCTAGTCTGTCCCATAATTGCAATTCTGAAAACTTGAGATCAATGGCTATTCAATCTCTTTTACCATTTGTGATCAAATAAATCTAATTTTGCAAAGAGAAATGTTATTTTATTTTTATTTTGAAGAGGTTTCTCTGGTCCTTTGGGATCCCCAAGACTCTTGGGAGCCTTCCTTATCTTTGCCTAGTTTTCTTGTAAACAAAAGAGAATGATCAAAATCATGTAGCTTATTATTTTGTATGCCTGGAGAAACTTGGCTCCTTCATGTACAAAGAGTCCAAGGACATGACATACAGCCAAAGTTGTCAAGCATGCCCAGCATTTTAAGAAAGAGCATGGAAGTAAGTGACCTAACCCATTTTATCCGTCATTCAATGGCAATAAGAAGATGCAGGTTAAATTTCCAGCCAAAATTCATTCTCACCGTGCAGTTTCCTTCACAACATGCCAACTATCCATATATCTTGGAATTCCATCACGATTAGGCCTTTGCTGCAGATGAAAAGAGAAATTACCAAATTTTGACAATAACAAGGAAGATGTGAAGTGACATGCTAATGTTAATCTCAAGGAATAGCTTTAATAGTTGGTGCTGCAGAAATTCAATTATTGTCCTAAACTCCACAAACACCAATAATGTTGCTTGGTTTCTTTCCACCTTGGATTTTGCAAAGATTTGATACAGAGGTAAAAGAATTAAAGTATAGAACATTGTTGTACCTGCAATCGAGCTCGAATAACCTGAAAAGAAAACAAAACCCAACAGCATGAGAAGCAACTATCAGCTAACAGATGACATAAACATATACAAGGCTCCTTTAGATTATTATTATTTTTTTTTTTTTGGGAAACCACAAAAAAGACACTGCCCCAAAAGGAATGCCTACCTGAAATGGGTATGTCATGAGAATGGCAGCAAGTTTAGAGGATGCTCCCAGTACAGCATAATCAACTGAATCCTGTGAAAGAAACATTGCATACTCAAATAACTAATATATCATTTGGGTCAGGTTTATTCACGAAAGACAGGCAGACAAGTGCACTATGACTAAGCAGGAAACTAGACTGGGATCCTGGGATTCAACACTCTTTGATTTGCGTTAAATAAATGGAATACGAAAAACCAATATATGGGACTGCATTACATCTATGTCCCCAAAAATTTGATCATTTGTATCAAGGCAAGGACCCTGCCTTCTTATAACTCCTACAGATGCGCTTAGAAGGCCACACATCACTGGTCACATATACACATAATTACATACATAAGCCAAGTAATTCACAACAGATGTGAACTAGGATTCAACTGATTTGCATTCAAATTAAATGTATCAAATATGAAACAACCCATCTATGCTACCACTGTAGATTCTGTGTTCCCAGTGATTTGACTACTATTGAGGCAAGGGTCCATCCTCCTATTCATTCTTACTTACAAGCAAGCAGTGTACAAACCAATAGTTTTGTCATCTCTCACTCGTTACTACTCTGTGTTCCAGTGATTTGATCACTTCTATTGAGGCAAGGGCCCATCCTACTAATCATTCTTACATACGAGGAAGCAGTGGATAAACCCACACTCTGTCATCTCTTGCATGCTCACAATCTACATTCTACATACTCAGTGATTTGATCACTTTTTATTGAGGCAAGAATCCATCCTTCTAGTCATTATTGCACATGAGAAGAAGTATATAAGCCCACACTTTCTTACATATGAGGAAGTAGTATATAAATACAGACTTATGTGATCTCAAACACACACAAGCGCACACGCACACCAACACATTCATGTTAGTGATTAGCCCGCTTCTGTGGGATGAGTCTTGATTGTAGAGACTTACCAACAATTTAACATCACTTCCAAGATTCTTGTTACTTTCTTTACACTTAAATTCAACAACAAATTTACGAAGTTCCTCATACACCATGAACTGAACAGCACCATGAGAAACCTGCTGAAGCAACACAAACAACAGAATTCACATAAATGGAAAGCATGGTGAATCCTATCTTAGCTTGCATATATGACACAGAGATTCATAACTTAGCACTATAATCTTGATATGTAGGCAAAATTAGAAGATACATAATTGTGACTCTAAATGACAATCGTTTTCTCTGGTCTGCACTGTCAAGGAATAGTTATGCTAGATCCACAAGTTCTGGTTATTATTGTCAGCATCCACATGTATTACAATTACTTCATCTTCAAAACTTCTACCATGATATGATAATTGAGATACATGAATAAGAGGCTTGGGATAAAAATCTATGTGGAGCAAGATGGATCCCCCCTGTTATGAGACTAAGGAAACACTGATTTTTAATAAATGATTGGAACACTGAGTTTTAATAAATAATTGTCTTCACACATATATAATCTTATCATGGTTAAAAGCTTGTTATTTCTAAAACAAAACGGTAGAGAACAATTCATCCAGTGAAATACCATTTAAATAAGAAGAAAAAAAATTCTTTCTTTTTCTTTTTGATTGGTAAGAAGAAAAGAAAGAAAACTAAGGACCTATTTGGCAACATTTTCAAAAATGGCTTTAGAAAATAGTTCTTAATTGTTTTTAAGAACAAAATTTTATGTACAAGTTCAGATATAAAAAAACAATTTTCTCAACTTATTTTCCATGAAAGTACTGTACATTTATATACAATGCAAAAATTTGCAAAATTATTCTTCATATTTTCAATGATTGCTCAGAACACTCCATAGAAAACTAAGAACGTGTTCTAAAAAACAACCTGTCTTCAGAACAATTTTAAAAAAAATTATTTTTTGTCAAAGTTTTCCAAATGGTGTTTTCCAAGTTAGAAAACCATTTTCTATTCAAAAGAACATTAAACTAATTCAAAAATAGTTTCCAAATAGGCCCTCAAGGATTTTTTTTTATGACTAAATCCCTTCAAGGCAACAAGGTAGTGAATGATTCAGACGAGAATAGAACTCCAAACAACGAGAAATAAAATTTTGGAAGAAGACTAAAGCTCAACTACAAAGGAAATGGTTGTAGAACAACAAAGTCAAAATGAGAAAAAACTCCATAGAGTAGAATGTACATATTCTAAAATTCAACAAACATCACCACTGCTCAGAAATAAAAAATAAAACTAAACAAAATGGAGAAGTGGAAGGAAAAAAAAAGGATTAAAATATAACAGTAGCTTACGAGAAAAAGACTAGGAGCAATCCCTCTATAAAGTGCACTCCATCCTTCCTCTTTAAGTATGGTTCTTAAAGCATCTGATATCACGTGAACAAGAAGTGATTGATGAGTAACAATCGAAAGCAATTTAAGGAGACCAAAAAAAAAAAAAAGAAACAAAATTTGTCCAACAAAAATATTAACGGGATTCAAAATTTGGAGAATTAAAATCAAAAGGAGTAGTAGCAAAACACCATGTTAGAACAAGTATGTTGAGTTGTCCTCAACTGGACATTTCCATTAAAACCAAAAAATCTCATCTAAAGAAATGAAACGCTCACTAGTAGCCAATGCAATGACCAAATTCTAAGAACCAACATCATACAAAATTCATGCATCACTAATCTTAGAATATGAAAGAAATATTGATCTTGATTTGACTTCTCATACTAGGAGCCAAAGTTAATGACTCACTAGGAAAATGGATATCTGATTAGCAAGTTAATGTAAGATGTGGAGCAGACCATAAAGCCCAGAGTATGGTCGGGTTTGATGAAGAGGAGTCTCAAGCTGCAGCCTTGTTTTTATAACCCAAATAGGATTAGTGCACAAAGAAACCTGAGAATGCCAAAAGGTTGTATTGTCAATAGGATATTGGGTTGTAACACTCATGAAACCTACTAGAATATTCTTTCTTGAAAATAATCAGAAACTAAAAGGAATGAAAATGATCACAGTTACACCTTAATAACAAAGGTTCTAATAACACCAAACCTTTTGATTGGCACAATACTTCTTGTGCCATACTGATGATGCTCCAAGTTAATATCAATCAAATGCCATCACTTGGTACTCCCTCACAGATTGTCAGGATAAATAGCACATCTAAAAGGTTTTTACCACAATTTTGGTTTCTTTTTTGCCCCTTTTTTTTTTATACAGTTCTTTTAGATCACAACTTTCATATGTAAAATCTTTAAGTAAGTTGTGCATTTGATATCCAAATATGACTATGCCCTTTGGCCATGATCTTTAGAGGTGGTCATATTGCACACCTGTGGTTGGGGCCACCAGGCCTGTGGGTATCTGTGCTGAGCACTGATAACACAGGTAAGGACAACAGGGGCAACTTATATGACACTTTTAAGACAACATTATGAAATAGAATCCAGCTAAACAGCTGGAACTATGGTATTCTTCCAAATAAGATCATTATAGGCGCAAGTACTGACCAAAGCTCCTGCTTCTGCAGCTGAAGCAAGATGAAGACCAGGGCTTAGCTTCTGTGTCCCATTTTTAGAATACCTTTGTTTGGCTCTCCCATAGCTACAAAAATAATAAGACTTTATGTTCATAAAAGAGCTAATCACGACATTCGATGTAACAAATATTAATAAAAAAAATCCAAGCGAAGCAATGAAAGATAATTGCATCCTAAAAGTAAAATTCTATGACTTTCCTCTAGGCTATGTTTGGTTCTCAGAAAATGTGAGGAAAAATGTAAGGCAAAAAAAAAGTGAAGGAAAATAAAAAATATATTTAAAGTCAATAAATTATTTTTATATGCTATTTCAAACTCATTTCATTTATTTTAACTCTTCAATATATAGACTAAATAATTTGAAAATGTATAAATTTCTAATTAATTTTAATTATATTTTATTTTCTTTAGTATTTTTCATAGGACAACCAAACATATAAAAATCATTTTTCCGAACTTTTTTTTTTCTTTCCTTAGTAGTTTCCGGGAACCAAATATAACCCTAATGATATGCAAGAGAATAAATATGAAAAAGGAAAAAAAAAAAAAAAAGAGACATTTATGTCACCATGATACATTATAATCAGCATATCATTTATGTAACATTCATAGAATAACAATTTGAAGGATATTGAAAACCATATTTGATCCCCATCTTTATCAGCAATGTCATATATAACAATTGTAAGACTCATAGTACTCGACACTTCCCTCCACCAAACAAAAGACAAAACAACTTTAAGGGCACGTTTGAAGTGTTAGAATAGGAAATGGGAAGGGAAAATCCATTTCATTTCCATTCTTTATGATGTTTAAATTACTAATGAGAAATGGGAATATGAATTAAAGCTCATTCTCATAGAAACCAAAACCATATTATTAGGATTTTGATTCCTCTCTTTTATACGACATCATGATTCACTTTCGTTCCTATTTCCATTCTCATTCCTGTTACCCATACCAAATATACCATAAAAGAGAATAAGAATAACAGAGAGGAACAAGATTACCCATGGATTAACTGAAATTTCAAAGCCAGTGTGCATTCTGCACATAATGGAAACTCTAGCACTAGTTTGTAAAATTAAGGAAAACATATTGAAGGGCAGTAATAACTGAATGCACAAACTTCTTAAATTAACACTTACAAGAAAAAATATAGACCCCATGACACAGTCGAACCTAGAACTGCAGGATAGAAGCCAGCATAAAGCCCTCTCAATCCCTGAAACAAGGAATGATGTGGTTGCTAGCAACATTCTCTCATGGACACGAGATATACAACACAAAAATGCCTAGAGAAAAAAAGAAAGAATTTTCTTAGAATAATAAATCAATGTACTTTTTCTCCTCTGCAATAGTCATGACCTATAGAATAGTGAAATTCTCTTTTATTTCCATTCCTTATATCTTATGCTGTGTGAAATTTTAGAATTAATTAAAAGAGGAAGAAAGAATCACTCTATTCAAGAAATTGATCAGGTATAGTTGCTGTATAGTTTGATAATCACAAGGTAAAATGAATTCACAGAAATGGCTGTTGCAAAGCACCACACTTCAATAAACGTAGCTATATAGCAAAGAAAGAGAAAAATGAACATGGTTTTGCGCTACAAAGGGGAAAAAAACCCTAGAATCAGAAAATAGAAGTAGACCAAACCTCCAGCCGAGTGATCGTGAAGATAGCGTGTGCAGTGTTCTTGTAGGTTGGAAGATTAGTCAATCGGCCATCGTTTACTGTTCAAATCAAATCAATTCAAAACCAATATGAACATCGACCATTATGCATCTCCATATCGTAAAGGAAAATGTAAAAGATACAGAGAGTGAATAAATAAGAGACAAATGGATGCCTGCAAATCTAGTACGGACGACATCCAGAGGGTGCATAGCAGCGACCGTCGCGAATCCGGCGATGGCGCCGGCGGTGGCATTCTCCCATTCCCACTTCCTTCTATCCAACGCCGACATTTGATTCTGTTGGGCCGGGAGACGCGCTGGGCAATTGCTTGCAGAGTAGCTCTCAAGGTTCTAAAAGAAAACGGTGTCGTTTTGCAGGATCCAAAACAGTGTTGTGGCGCGAATTTTCCCAATACACTGTTGAGCTTTTAGCACAAGATGCAAAAATTAGAATTTATAAGAAACATAAGATGACCCTTCGTCTGCGCCACCATCTTCCAAGTTCCACCCAAAGAAACATAGGTGTCGTCTAAACTCCAAACTAATAGACCAAATCAAGATTGCAATAATTCAGGCTAATTAAATATTATCCAAGTCAATTTGTCGACCTCTTCTTCAATTTAGGCTATTTTTTATATCATTGCAAATTCCCGTAATTCCTCCCATTTTTCTAAGTAGCCATTCATATGACATTTCTATAGGACATAAGCGCATTGTGGCTCCAAATAAGTTATCAAAATTTACAATATTTTTATTTATTTGTAATGTAATTGAAATCTTTAAAATTTAATTAAAAACCTAAAAAATTAAACTAAGTGGGTGCATATATATGAATAATTCACACCTACATCGCCCATTTTATTTTTTTATTGAGATGGAAATAAAATTTACTTTATATATATATGGGATGGGGCAAACCTAT
This sequence comes from Vitis rotundifolia, assembly GCA_030254885.1. Classification (NCBI taxonomy): domain Eukaryota; kingdom Viridiplantae; phylum Streptophyta; class Magnoliopsida; order Vitales; family Vitaceae; genus Vitis; species Vitis rotundifolia. Next base: position 18,746,129 of record CM058154.1, on the reverse strand, counting down.
TCTGGGTACGACTTGTTCTTTTTAATTTTCTTATAAAAATGGGATGAGAATTAATTTATATAAACATGATGGGATTAGGATAGGAGCTACCCATCCCAAATCCACCCTATTGTGTTCCCTACTTCCAAAGCACTTAAGCCCCATCTTCTGATGTCTGCAACAAATACTGATCTATTAAAAATCTTATCTCCATCAATGCAAATGCAGCACCCCATTGCCACTGAAACATACACCTTCCAATTATCCATCATGGACACCTCAATTCTGGCTATGATTTGCTTGGTTATTTGGATGCTTCCACTCCTTGGTAGCTTTAGTCACACCCTCAAAACAGGCTTGGAAATCCTACAAATTGGCAAAACTTCATGCAAGCTTGAGTGATATACCTCAGGGATTGTTTTGCCAACCCAGCTTTTGTTGGGTTGAAGACCATTTCTCTGTTCGTTATACTCAACTATTGATCAACACTTGCACTGCCCTGTAGTCTTCCCCTTTTATTAGGACGGTCTTTTTAACATGGACCTTGTGTTATGTGCCTAAATTAATGATCTTATGTGTATCATCTTATTCTTAGTGAATTCTTTATTTGCAAATTATTTCATATTCTGTACAAAGTGTGAGAAGAGGAATGCATTGCTTCCCAATAGAATAACATGACCCCTGCAAAGCATATCTGGCTTCATCCAAGGTAAGAAACTGCCGGTGGAATTCTCTATGATTGAGGAAAAAGGATCAATTCTGCATGTGTAACGCCAAGTACTTGCCATTGCCACCAAAACTTGCTTTGCTCCTGGAGATGTCACTAACGACCCTAATTTTGCGAAAAGTTACATAACAGGCTATTAAATCCATTCAAGGTGGCATTTGAATTTGAACAACTTAATCATTAAAAAATGCAACAATGAACAGCCACAGGCTCTCCAACAAGTGACAAATAGCCCTCCGGCCAAAAAGCTCCCTCATTCATTCACATATCATCACAACTAACAAAGCCCAGGTTTCCCAATTGAACTGTTGATTAGATCAATCATGAAGGGTTCAATATGTTGGAGGCACCATGGTGGTACTTTAGAGCAGACAATATAATCTGAACAATGAGTTATTCTCTCCATCCCTTAAGAGTATCATTCAAAGGTGTTAAGGTTGCTTCAGGTAATCAGGTTGCCAGTCATTCCCCAGCTGCAGAAACCAAAAAATAAAAGTACATACAAGATACTATTTTTGCAGTATTTTCATTAAGCAAATCAATCATATAAAGAAAGGGTAGCTTACCCATCAAAAAAATATATTTATAAAGAAAGTGTAGCAAGCAATGGATGAGCAAAAATAAGGATATCAATTGAGCTTGGGCCTTTTGTGGGAAAAAACGCCTCCTGGGCCTTTTGTGGGAAAAACAATGCCTCCTAAAAATAATGCTCTTCATATCAAAGTCTACATTGGTATTCATTTGCTTGCATTAGCTGTCCAGATGTAATACATTATTTATGCCATGATTTTAACACCATACCATCAAGCTCTATCCTTCTCCTCGTTGTTGGTTTGTCATTCCTGTTGGGTGCCTGAACCAGAAAACATAACCAAGCAATATTAGCACCAAACTTGTTCCCAATCATTTCACATCTATTTACCATATACTGTTATTAGCATTGCCTCCAATTTGGTGTTGTTCACCAATTGCATTTCAACCTACTTTTTATGCAATTTAATTATTCCATTTTCCTAGTATGAATTTTTTGCCCAATAAATAAACCAGGCTGCTGCTGAAGAGCTCAGGATTAGCTCACACAGAAGATAAACATGCCAATCATAAGTTACAGGCTCAATCATATAAGCAATCAAGCTTGAGTGGGTTCATGAAAAGTTGGGTTAGCATAAACCCTCGACAAACGTACCCAAATAAAACACTATCGCAAAAAAATACAGCCAATGAGACACCCAAAGTAACAGAACTAGCTTTTGATTAGGTTATATTCACTGATTTGAACAAGTAAATGCAACAGTGTTGGATTCTGACCGAAAAGATGAGTAAGTATATAAGGGTGTTGAGCTAGCTATTTAACCAGCTCAGTTAGGCATGTGAACAAGGTTTCAGCTTGGTCCAAACATGCATGGCAAGCTCAAGTTGAGATCAATATCCAAATTTCACCAATCCAAACCCAAAGCATCCATTTACCAGTAGAAGACGAAAAAAAGAAAAGTAAAGAGCAGACACAAAGAAACCTTTTTTAACTCTTTTAAGATTTGTCAGATGCATCAGTTCATTTCAAGATAAAGCCCAAGCAAATTCTATGACCAACTAGGAGTGGTTTGGTTTTCTTGTATTGAGTTGAACAACAATTGATTAGAATAGAATAAATTTCAATTAAGAAATTTACAATAATCCAATTTCTCTCAAGAACACACATTAAGTAATGTGCACCCAAACACCCACCAAGCAATTCCAAGACAACAATTAACAAACAGGAGACCACAACTTCCTCAAATTGATAAGTTTTATAGAAAAGTAAAATAAATATGCAGATATATGTGTCTACATATGCACATATGTGAGTCAGCAGGGCAGAGATATGTGTATATGAGGCACTGTTACCTTTTGAATCTACAAAACCATCAAAGCACACTAGGCAACCCATGTCACATTAATGATCTTGAAATCGTTTTATCATAATCGTTTTTTTAATCAAGAATAACAAATCATAGGAATGTCGTTAGCAGCCTTTGAGTGAAACCAGTGAGCTACACTTAGAAGGCCACAAACACAATGCTAGTGTAGGTGAGCTTACTGACCATTCACACAGTTAACAGCCTCTAGGCCAATATGTGACTGGCTAATTGGCCACCAGGAAAAGATTATTGTCAAAACATTTTGCTATCCCTTTTATTCAACTACATAATTTTGTCAATCGACTTCATACAGAGTATGCGGAGGTATATTAATTCTTAAGATCTTTGCAAGTCTTCCAAGAATGTATTGCAGAGTTTAGTCCCTTCTTAAGCTCTTGCTAAATTATAACCTAAGAAGTATCCATTGTTTTGACAATTCAAAGTTATTTCATGAATCAGTACCTTGAGCAGACATCCAAAGCCTCCTTAGCTTATCTCTGTAGGCCCTGAAACCCCATGTACATTTCTCGTCATAGCTATGGAACCCATCACGTATCGTGTTAGTGAATGTAGGAATAATGCACACGACGTGCTCGACACAATTTCTATATCTTTTTTGTGGGTGAGAAGTTTGGCCACATGATAAGGTGGTTAACAGGTTCATGGAAATGTGGTAGAACAAACAACAAACAACAGAGACCAGGTAGCCTATGTGGTCTGTCACTGTGTCCATAACTGATAAATAGCCATTAATGAAGAGACATGAAAATTATTTGAGCTGGAGAAAAGAAATGTTCGTATAAATTTGTGGGTCCTATAGCCAAATTCGTTTTGCATAACTGCACATAGCATCAAAATCCCACGCCATAAATCCAAATCCAACACCTACAGAACAAGTATTAAAGAATCAAATCGCAAAACAGAGAGTGGATTGCCTTATTCCATGGTGACCTTGGCGCCCACCGCCTTCATCTTCTCAATGATATTCTCCGCCTCCTCCTTCGGCACCCCCTTCTTCAAAAGTGTCGGCGCATGCTCCACCAAATCTTTTGCCTCCTTCAATCCCAAAGCCGTAAACGTCCTCACTTCCTTAATAATCTTAATCTTCGCCGCCGCATCGAACGCCTCTAGCTTCAAATCGAACGCCGTCTTCTCAGCCGCCTTCACATCTGCCGCCTTTGGCGCCGCTCCACCGGCCCCTCTCACCCCGAACCCCACGCCCGGCATCATCACCGCCATCACCGGCATTTCATTTATATCCAATTTTTTGCGCAAAAGTTCCGTCAGATCAGAAACCTCTAATAAGGTGAGACCGGAGATCTCGTCTACGATGGACGAAACCCTCTCGGAGGGGACTTGCGCAGAGGAAGTGTATTTCAGTACAAAATTCAAACGGTTCCATAAATGAGAATTAGGATTTAACGAATCACAAAAGGTAGGGTTCTGAGTGATGCGGAGTTTGAGATTCCTTGACAGCTGAGGGACAATGCTTCGAAAATACCTCATTATTGTAAGAATATATTGGGAAAACTATGTGGAGAATGCTAGGTGGAGGAAAGCCATGACTGAACTCTCAGAGTGAAGAATGGAGGGCCATCATAAACCCTAGTGAAGTCTAGTCCTCTCAGGCCTTCGAACCACCCTGAACCTTGGACCTTTGAACCTGGAACCTTGAACCTTGAACCTTGGACCTTTTATAGAACAATCAGTATGGTCCGTGGTTGTGTGGCCCCGTGGTGCGTCCCTTAGAGTCTTGGGCCTTTAGACTTTGGGCTTCAAGCCCATTTCAAAAGTATAGGACCAACCAAGATTATAATATTAAAAAACTAATTCATGTCGAAGATATGATAAAAGATAATCTCGTCCTTTTTAGTAGTTTTTTCAGACGACTGTCTAAATTTTGATACAAAATGAACACGCGCCGGCTGCCGAGGACTGCCACCACGGATGTGGAGGGTCTCTCTGTTAATATTGTTTTGAATCCAATGTATTTACAATTACAACTCTTTTTTGGGAAACGTAAAAGTATTGATTCACAAATTGAGAGATGAGACATCTTGCCATGGTGCTCACCAGCCTCGGGATTTGTAGAACATTATCAAGGTTTTAATTGTAAAGTGTTAACATTCAAAACTGTAAGGAAAGCAAGGAACGCTTGGATCAAAGAGCCAGACACTGGGTTTTCATCCCATGCTTGACGAAGAGACAAGGGAAGAGTTGGTAGAGGAAGACGGGACCGATACCAGCATGAAACGGAATAGGCTGAGTGGGAGAAGAGCAAGGAAGAGAAAGGAACAAGGATGGGGAAAGATCAAGGAGGAGAACGACTCTCAGCTGCTTACAAACTCTTTTTCTCAGGTACCCACCCCACCTTTCTCTCTCTCTGTTTTCTGTTTGGTTGTTCAGAAATTTGTTATCGGAATGGAGCCCTGCTTGGTTTTGGAATGGAAAAGGGCAAAGCTTTTAAAATGCCTCAAGAAAAGGAGGAGGCTTTGACATATTCTCTGTTTTTTTTTTTTTTCCTCTGTTTGGTTCTCGAGAAAAGAGTGGAAGTGGGGAATAAAGCCTTTTGCTTTTCTTTTTGTGTGGCTGGTTGTGGAGAAATATGCACGAGAAATGAGGCACTGCTTATTGTACGGAAGGTAAAAGGAAAAGGAAGTCGGTGGAAAAGAAAAAATGGTTGTTCCTTTGCTTGTGTGGATATAAGAGAGGGGGTGAGGACGGTGATATAATGACTGAGGAAAAGGTTGCATGTCTTTCTCTAATGGGTTTGATGCTCTGTGGCTATGCAGAAACTCAATGGGGATTTTGTGTGTTAAGTTGGGTTTCAGAAAGGAGACTAAAGACAACATATAGCCTCCTCTGTTTGACTGGTCAGAAAAGGAAGGAAAACAAAAGGAAAATAAGATCTGGACCTTACGTCATATTTTTTTTGTTTGGTTTCCGGGAAAGGAAGTACAACCAAAACTGAGTCAAATAGTGCTCCCAAATACGTAAGGTCAGAATGTGCAGCATTTTCTTTCCCTTATAATGGAAAACCTAGCGCTTAGGTTCAAACTTTAGTTATTTCTTCTTTTAGGAAATTTTATAAGAAATCATTAGGACACACCAGAGAGCCATCACCATCATATGCCTTTATCAACCCAAAACAACCCCATCAAATCCCCATACCCAACAACTCTAATCACCATAATTGTGTGATTTACTTTCACATCTAGGAAAGCAGAAGGTAAAGAAAAAAAATTGAAGGAACCAATCTCAAATTTTCTTTAATTCTTCATTTTCCTCATTATATTCTCATCATCCAAACAGCAGCTGAGGACTGATGTCCTATTTGCTTTGGACTACGGTATGTGGGTTCTATATTGCTGAATAAAAGACTGCTTCTATTTTGTATGCTATTGTTTTTAAAGGACCAATTATTGTTTGATAAGTTTGGCTACAAAAAGTAATTTTTTTATTGATAGTGATAGAATGTTGTTAATCCTTTTCTGAGTATTCTGTCAACGTTAGTTCATATCACACATCCATTTGTAGGGTTGGTCTGTTGGCAAACATGGGAGAAAACTCTTCTTCATTTTTTGTTGAATCTAATTAAATAACTAGGTCATATGGTTGCAGTGAATGTGCATTTAAGAAGCAAGAGGCTACTTTGCTGCTGACTCATGCACTGGGATGACAGATCTTTAGATCTCCTAGAAATCAAGTGACCCCCTACACACAAACAGGAAATATCATTGACCTTATGCGTTTTCATGTAATAGTTAGATGCCTGTTATAAGTCGATGTTGGTAGGAACATGAATCCTTTTCTTTTCCCTTTTTTCTTATTTCCTGTTTTGTTCTCTTTATGTTTGTGATTACTTACATGTCTTGATATGCAACAAGCAGTGTGCATTTTTAGTACTTCTTGTAAATATCTTTTCTTGCCTCTCAATGGATTCTTCTGCTTTCCCCTTGAAGGGCCCAAGTAGCCATGCCAAGATAGTCCCATATTCCTGTGCCTCCTTGATGCAAGCAAAGGCGCTTAGAGAAGCGGAAATCCGCATTGTTGATATGCTTGCCAAGACGGTAGAAGGGTCCACTCCAGCTTCTGAGGATATTCAAAACTCCTTGAAGTGTACTACTTCAAAACCCCTTCCTCACATTCACGGAGCAGAAATTCACTCTACTGCTGCTCACTCAGTACCCATCCAAACATTAAGAGATGATTTCCTTCTGTCGGTAGGAAAATCAATCCTTGTCACTTGCTAAGACATCCATTGCCTCCTTCATCGGTGGAAGTTGTCTCTTTTCTTGTACTCCACTTCTTGGCTCTGATCATGTGCTATCATTTAGTTTCTATGGGATTTTTAAGGAAGAGGAAGTTCTTTAAAGTTACTTCCTAATATGCGACTACAATCTATGCATTTGTATTTTTTCTACAGGTGTTTTCTAAGCCACCAATGGTTTCTCCAGTGACACCCTCAAGATACACTACTCGACATGCAAAAATGGTTGCCCGCCAGCGTGCTTCCTTAAGGCACATCAGTTCTCAGGAGTTTGAAGAGAACCACTTATCTGCTTCTCCCATGGAACCCCTTGTAGCTGTAATTCACTTTAGTATCTCACATTATTTTGTTAAAGTTTTCTTAGTTTTCTCAGTATTCTCAGCATTCAAGTATTAATCAAGGTCAAAGATGTAGACATGCTGTAATATTTGATTATATTGGCTTTCATATTAATTGCATTGGTGTTCTCTCAGATGCCAAGGGATTCCTCTCATGCCCCCTCAAGGTACTACAGACGACATGCAACGACGGTTCTTCACAAGCATGCCAACTTAAGCTCAGTCTCTACTCAGGGACCAGAGGAAAAACACCCAGGTGGTCCTGCCTCTTTACTTCTTGAAGCTGCAATTGGCAACCCAGCGCCCATAGGTCCTGTACCTTTTGCTGCTACCACCAATGGCAGAGAGCATATTCCATTAGGGGAGGTGACCACAGCATCAAATATCTTTGAGAACAGGCCAGAAGAGAGTACCCACAATCAGGAGCAAGAGAATGTGCATCTAAGCCAATCTCTCACCCTTAGCCTGTCAGAGATGGCTGGTTTGTGGGATGATGGCACATCTGGTGACAGTGGGGTGGGATTTCTTGCAGTTGATTCTTCTTCAGTAACAGTTGGTGAATATAGAGTGAAGGAAGAATTTGCGCCTATTCTCAGGGCTGTTCTTTTGAAGCATGGTGACATTGCTGGAAACTGCTCCTTGCAAACTATGCAATCCCGTTCATCTTTCTTAGAGATTGTCTGTGCCATTGTCCACAAATTGCAAACGACCAGCCTCCCATATCTCACACCAGTTGAGATCAATAGCATGCTTGCAATTGTTGTGGATCTTGAACTTGTAAAGCTAGAAGTTGGCTGGCTTCATCAGAGGCTGAAAGAGATTCTTGATGCAATGCATCTGGTCAAGAATATTACCACCTTGAAAGAGGAACAAAAGAAAAAATATTACCTCATGGAGGAGACCAAGAAAGAGTTGGAAGCACTACAAGAAAAGGTTCATTTGACTGAGGATAAGCTGGCGGCAATGAAGGCTGAGGCTTACAAATTTAGTGAAACTATCTCAGATGCCAAGACCAAGGTGGCGCGCTTGTACCAAAGGCCCTTACTTGCTGACCTGCTTTGATTTTCCCTCCTACCTTTCTCATGTCTCTCATACATCATGTTGGAAGTCAAGAGAGTAAGGGACTGCATGGAACTCTTCCATTCAGGGTAGAACTCTCTGTAAATTAACTTGAAACCTTGGCCAATGTGTATCCTAGGCACTGCATAGAACTTCTTTACCAATGGAAGGCACTCCATAAAACACTCTGTATTGAAATCTTGTAATCCTCTTATTGAATGTCTATGTACCTTCTTGCCTATTTAGAAAAACAAAAAAGAAAAAGGAAAAAAAAAGTGCATCAAAACATCAACTTCCTCTTTAAAGATCAGAGGCAACTAATGTCCTCTTTCTCCAACATCAAAACATGCATCATTATAGATATTTCATATCCCAATGCTTCCATCTGGGCCAAAAATTATTTTATGTTTCTTGTAAGATCCTCACTTATGATCTATACCTTAGAAATTTGTGGTTATTGTTGAGAAAATTTTGAAATACGTTCCTTTGGATCTCCAGATTCCTGTAATTATTGGGGTTTACAGTCTGTTTGATTACCTAGAAGACAGTAAGTGGAAAAATACCCTGCAATATTTGAGCATGTTGAGCTTGTACTGTATGTTATATGAGTTACTAAGTTTCATTTCATTTTCACGAACCTCAGGCAAGATTCATAGTTTATTTTCTTCTAGCTGAAGCTTTGTTTAGTTAGTCAACAAAAGGATTTGTTATTGGGAAAAGTATGTTATGATGGACGTTTTTGGAATCCAGCTTTTCATATAATCCAAGATATGTACACTGTTTGGAAAAATATTAAAGGAAACATGCACTATATACCGTTTCAAAAGGCTATTCCAAAATTGCCCTTTAGTTGTCCCTGTCAGCAGCCACCGCCGTCTCCATGTCAGCAGCCAACGAACCGGTCTCCATGTAAAGCAGGAAATGGCATTCACATGAAACCCCGCCATTTTCTTCACATTTCGAAACTTACTTGTAGCTGTGGTGCTCTGCTCCAGTCGAACCCTAAACCATAAACGACGTCCCCGGAGATTGCGGCATCGTCACCGGAATCGGATAACAGACCGGTGCTATCTGATTATCGTAGCGTATTCAGCAGCCACCGCCGTCTCCATGTCAGCAGCCAACGAACCGGTGAAAAGTGTTCACGGATCTCGATGAAGTCCTGCTCAGGAGTACCGAACTTTCCAGCTCCGATGGTGCCACGTAGAACGACGACGGTCATTAGCAGGCACAGCAGCGTGATCTTGCCGTGACGGAACGCCCTCTGCATCTGCCGAACTCGGCAAGCTCCAAAGCACCAATCCAGCATTTTGACTCACCGACCCGAGTCAGAAACCCTAGCTCTAATCCTTGGCCAAAAAAACAAAACCAACAAAAATTGAGGCAAATCAAGATCTGGAAATGGAAATTTGAGGGTTGTGAGCCATGGACGCCAGCTCAGAGACGGATCTGAAACTTCAGAATTGACACCCTAGCCCTGGCGAAAGTGAATATAGAGTAAACTAGAGTTTCGCCAATCTCTGAGAATTGTGAAAGTCGATGGAGAAGAAGGCCGGGACGTTTCATAAGCACAGCACAAACAGTCATGGAGGGGTATTTTCGGTATGAAATAACACCTCGAGGGCATGTTTCCTTTAATATTTTTCCGAACATATCTTGGATTATAGAAAGTTGGGATCCTAAAACGTTATTATTCCCAAACGGAACATCAAAACATAACTTTCCCGTTCTTATTCCATCATAATTTCTCAATGGAGTAGGGAACAGTGCTGTTGCAAGCTTCTGAGTGTGAGGAAGCCTTTGAATTACATTAATGCTCTCTTTCTCCCTTGACTAATCAATTCAGCCTTTGAATTACATTAATGCTCTCTCTCCCTTGACTAATCAATTTCAAAAGAACAATCCCAAAATACTTCAGAAACCCTGGACTGGTGGAAAGAGACCAAATGAAAATGCCAATCAAATTGGCATACTTCTTCATTTATTATAGAGAAGGAATACAAAAATTTCCATAAGCACCCACCAGTATGGCATTAACGCCCAACACATTTTAACAGCCACTGCATACATGAGAGTTAAACTGATAGAAGTTACTTCATGAAAATGAAAATGAAGAAAGAAAATGCACACACATTACATCAATTATTTTACTTGAATCTACTGCAATGATCCCATTCTATTAACCATTGACCTTCCTGCAGTTTTTCCTGATCTCTCCCCTGGAACCTGTCAATGGAGATATATTTGCCATCTTAATCATGGATTGAGCAAATTGCTCAAAGAAAAGCTTGTTGTTCGCTGCATATTGCTTTACTAAATCCATGGAGGCTTCGTTCTTTGTGTAGAGAACTTGATCAGAACTCAACAGGCCTTTTGATGCTAATATGTTCTTGAAGTAGCTGTTATCAAACTTTGTAGGGCTGACAAAGTCCAAGAAAAACAGGTTCTGGTCACCACCTGATCTTGGGCAGCGGGTGCGCAATTTAGCAGCATATGACTGGTCCAGCGAATAGTCCGGCCGGCCATTGCCAGATTGGTTGTAGAGCCTCTGTCTGAAGCTCGTGCACCGGGAATCCCCAATTGTATGGCTCCCTGCACTCAATTATCAGAAGAAAAATTAACCATATCTGCTTCTTACAATCATCAGGGAGTTCCGGTAAAAAAAGTAGTTAAACTTTCATCAATTTTACCAGATAGAGCAACAAGATCCACGATGTTAAGCCCCTTTAGCTTGAACTTGGTGAGAATGGTCTGGAAGGTGTTGTTTGGAGCAGGAATGTTGTTGTTGGAACCACTCAAGCTGGCACCTCTGGAGTCCCTTCTCCCCAGTGGCACCTCCCAGCTAGGCCCCCCAGTCTGTACACTCAAAAAGAAGTAATATCACCATGCTGGCTAAAAATGGTAGCTTTGCCATGTCAAGAACAAGACTGAAAAATGTGACAACTGATAATAATACTTACTAGGACGCTTGAGTCTCTAGCAGCAATAGCCAAGATATCAGCGCAAGATACAGTGTGGGGGCATTCCTTCTCTACTGCAGACTTGATCTCGTCAACAACGTCAAACCCTCGAGCAGAATTCCGGTTAGGAACGGAATTCTTCTCAGAGATTATGCTACCACTGCTGTCTAGCAGGATTGATCCATCGCAGCCCTGTATGGAAAAGTATATTAGTAGTGGAAAAAACACACCAAGCCCACAAGGACAATGGCCTTTTGACTGTATTGCAATGTCGAGACGGCAGGATGGTGTATGGTGCATGGTGTATGGTTTATGGGCCAGTCAGGCAGTCACACAACACGAACCTTTACAAAACAGTCATGAAAGTGAAGCCTCATGATTGAAGCAGCCATGCGAACTTCTCTTGCAACAGCCTTGGCCATCACCGACTTCACAATTTGTTGAGCTTTGGGGCATGAGTGGTCGTAGAATTGTGGATAGAGGTAACCACCATTGGTCTTGTGAGACAAGCTAAGGGGAACAAAGCCAAGAAGAGAAAGAGTGAGGAATAAGCTCATGAACCGAGCCATATCTTTTGTTTCCTATTGTTTTTTCTCGAAAAGTTGTGTCGGTGTGTTATGATCAAAGTGGAGATGGACTATAGGTACTTATAGAGTCGGAAAAAAGGGGAGGGGGGCCCTATAATATATGGATTATGGAGTCGGTGTCTGCAGCTTTAAGCTTATTAGTAGTTATCCATGACACAGAGTAGACACGTCAACCAATCCATAAGAAGCTCTGTATTGATTACAGTGAAGAGTGGGCCAGGTATCCTCAGTCAGAAAAACAATTATTTTGACTGCTTTGCCCTGGAGCTAAGTAGAGTGTGATGTGGAGGCTTGACACACCCTCCAGGCTCTAAGGCTCAAACTAGCCCTTAAAACCCACGCTACTGTTTGGGAATAAAATGTTTTCGAAAAATGCTTTCGAATTTGAAAACAGTGATGAAAAACAGTTTTGAATTTTAAGAGTAATTTTTGGAAATTATTTAATGATGCGATGTTTCATAAAATAAAAGTCTTCTTTATTTTTATTTTTTCCTTCTGGAAGTCTACTTTTTTACTGGGTCGAAAACGCTTTAGCCTTTTGGGTTGGAAATCAAATTTCACCATGAAAATCATTAAATGAGTCCCACCTAATCTTGGTCTTTCTCGTGAATCAAATAATGGGGTGCAGGCATGCAGGAGAACGACCGCCACCATTGGAGCAGGATTACCTGCTCCGTTGACAAACACGACCATCTCCAAATTATTGACTCAAATACCCTGATAAAAATAGATTTTTCTTTGCTTTTTGAAACATTATTTTTTTAAAATATTATTAAAAATGGTTATTTAAATAAATAAACACAAAAATATAACTATTTATTCATATTCGATTTAGTCTCCATCTCTCTCCTACATATTCTATTTGTTCACATTAAGACCATCTTTTCAAAAAATATTCACGTTTGAAAATACTGTTGCTAAACTTTTCCATGGGACCTACGTTATAAATCAATCCTATCTCTTTTGATTCCCACCTTTCATTTATGGGTTTTTTATTCAACACACCACGTACATCCCATAATTACGGATTTTTCATTCAACGCATGCTGACCACGTACAATGTCTTAAAGCTCTTCACCTACTGGGACCGTACATGGCTCCCGCCCAATAACCCTGATGAACTGTATAATTGGAGTTCGTCCGTTTGGGAGCGAGAAGAGAAGAAAACAAATCTTGGATAGCAATTGCGAATATTAGGTCAATATAATTATAATCGGTCCACTGAATTATAAAGCCATAATAAATCAAATTATAGGTAGGGTTGGAGACCTACTCCCTTCTTTATGCATCTTTCAAGGAGGAAAAGATATTACTTTATCAGTGTCTTTTTGACTGCTGATAGATGCCCCCTTTGTTTTTGCACATAAAGTTATGTTGCAAACGAGTTGTGTGCTCTGGTCAACTGCCTACACTTTGGTTGATAGGCTGATGGTCTTAGCTCCATGGGAATCCTTTGACATCATTTTGAGCTATTATTTTCTTTGCGAATCTTGCCATAGAGGGTTTGGTTGACTTCGCAACCCTATAATGATGCTAATTTATATTGAGATGAAATGGGAAGAGTAAGAGGCGGGAAGCTTAGATTAAACCTTCCCAGATACAGACTGCTGCTACAAGTTTTGTTTTTAGGGAACAAGAATAACCAGATTGCACGAGTTCACAATCATCTGTGATCATCCAGTTCAGGCATGAAAATTTCCTATAGCGCACAACGGCATAGATCAAAGAATATCGACTACAAAATTTAAATTGAACCATACTTTCTTTCACTTGTTTTCCATGTTCCTTGAGCAGCATCAGGTTGGCGTTCCCAAGAGGCTTGATTGATAAATGCACTGTTGGTATCTTCTGCTCGTGAGTAGTGCGATCCTCCGCTTACCTTTTTATGTCAAAATTCAACAAATTATTACTCTGGGATGAGAAGCAGGAAAAAGGAAAATCAAACTAAATGAGGTTAAAAAGTGAAAATCAGTCACCATTTTAAAACTGTGATACTCGGGCATATATATATAGACCTGACCTAAGTAATTTGTACCACATAAGATAAGCCCACAGAGAAAGAGAGAACACTGATGCAAAGCTATAGGGAAGCTTGTCTAACAGTAAGGCCATCTTTTCCATATATGTTTCTGGCCTAATGATTTCAGACACTAGGTATATCAGCTTTTGTCTGAACAGGGCTTATCATCTCATACACTAAAGTGATAGCAAGATCAACTCAGTCCAATATTTGAAATCAATCTTAATAAAAGAACCTGCGAGTTCAAGTCCAAGTGCCAAGATCATAATTTTGGCAAAATAATTGCTGCCAAATTCACTTACAGCTTCTAAACAGGCAGATAAAATTGTCATGCCTGGCAATGCATCAAGCCCACGCTGCACATCATTAAACAAAAAGGAAAATAAGTAACTGTAGAACACATTTTGAACCATGCAAAGAAATACTAAACTACAAATTATCTAATGCTGGCGAGCAAAAGTGAATCAGCTTCTACCTGGCGCTCCACTCGAGTCTTGTAAACAAACCCGCCACAGCAAAACAACGTTGATAGAACAATGAATCTGTTCCATGCCAATTTGTCCAAACATCAAAAGTTGGAAAAATAAAAATGGATACAGGATGTGATCAAGATAAAGTTTTTCTTTGCAAAGTAAAAAAGCAAAAGGAATTCCTATCTGTATCATGTAGGCATGACCATTAAGTATGAGGTGTATTTTCCTAATGTATCAAAGCTTATAACTAAACAATCTACTAGTCAGTTTCCAACAATGTCAAGAGTTTAGAGGCGGGAATGTTACAGTAGCTGTCCTGTATTTTGAACCAGAGGGACCTCTTTTAACCCAGGAAATAAAGAAGCTTTCCCAGAAACCAAAGTGCAGGTTCAGGAGCAGCACAAGCTCAAGGTTGTATATATGGATTGTTATTCTTGTCATTGGAATGTGATTACAGGTGTTAGGAAATTTTAGGATTCTAGGTTGAGAGTTGAGAGGCTTGGTAATCCTAATCAATGTTTGATAGGGATCTGATCTCCCTCGACTCCATGGAAGTGAGCACATTGCTAAACCAAGTATCTTCTGGTTCCTTACGTAATTGCTTTTTATTTTCTGTACTGTTATTGTGCTTGATTGTATTTAAGACTGCTGCATGATCGACTACATGACATAAGATGCAGATGCAGATGTGCAGATGTACATGTCATACATTCTAATTCATCTAGTTCCACAATTAAATATGTGATACAAACAAACAATCCATGTAGGATTAAAGGACTTTTGAACTTGACATACATGCAAGATGCCACCCCAAATATAGCCCATCCCCTTGTAGTTCCTCCTCCTTTTCCTTGAGGATATTCTGCAAAATTTAAACAAACCAGTCTAGGGTTTCAAAAACTGGCAGCTTAGGACATTAAGCCATCAATAAAAACTTAGAATGAAGTATAAAACAGGCTACTGGCATAAAAACTTGAAATGAAATGTAAAACATGCTACGAGCAACAAGTCTTTGAATACATATGTTCACGGAGCAAGCACCAACCTTTTCAAACCTGGACTAGTCATTGAACTAGAAAAGTTGTTGGGTTGCTAGTGGCCAAACCATTCATTCAACCATGATCCAAATCAAAATATATAATTTATCTATGAGAATCTATATTCACATCCACCTAATCTCTCTATGTATTCACCTGGATAATGATTTTTAGAGGACAAAAATACCCATTAGTGAAAAGATCAAAATAACTTTGAAAATTAATACATATCTTCCTCCATTTCTTCTTTCTATTATTAAAGTTAAAATTATTATAATAAGTTAAAACAATATGAATAATTTTCAAAGATAATTTAATACCATTTTTAATTTAAAAGTGAAGGCAAATTATTTTCTAACTTTCACAGTACAACAAAAAATAACCAAATATACATATAAATGGTAGATTTATTGAAATGTTGGCAACATCTCCTCTATTTGTTGGGGTCTTCGAAAAAATTTGTCGAAATTTCAGTTTTTACATTTTGAGCATGAGCAAAAGGACATTGTTTATGATTAAAACCAGATCATTTTAAAGTATAAATAAATATATATATCAATGGACTGGCTTCCAAACTTGGCTAGTTCAACTGGTTAGTGATCAAGCCAATAAATGGGCTAAACCTTGATTTGGACTGGAAAGGGACTAGTCAACAGTCCAACCAGCCAATCTAGTCCAATCTTCAAAACAATGGAAAGGACTCATTTGCAACCATATTTCAAAGAGAAGTTCAACTCAGTTAAAGCAATAAGATTGAGGAGCTTACCACACATTTTTGTGAGAGTAAACTGAATGGGCTCATAACCCTCTACTGGAATAGTAATATCAACTTCATATGGAGTATCATGGGCCTTCTCACCTAAGACCATTATAAATGGAAGATCAGAAGATCAAATATTGAAGAAGATATAATTATTGCAGCAACAAGAAATATCCATACAACTCCAATCCACAACCAACATTGTGGGTGACAACGTTGTAGGTGGTCTTCCAGTTGCCCCTGAGCCTGATAATCCTACCTTCAGGCCATGTTCCGGGAAAATCTGGGGAGAAGAAGAAATTTTGATTCCAGAAGATACTTGATCAAACTAAGAGCATAAAATTTGCAGATTTATCCAATAATAACTGGTGTTCCACCTAAAATGAGAAGAGAGAAATTAGAGTACCTTAACAGTAGGTTTTTGCACCAAAGTGGAAAGGGACGCAATTGCAGTCATGTAAAGAGCAACATAAGTCTGTTCAGTGCCAAAGCTGAAAAATGCAAATACTTTCTACTATTATTGTTGAGAAAAAATTGAATAAGTCTTAACATCAATAAAATGTTCATCATGCATAACTTTTGTGCAATAACAAATAGCAGTCTGACAGACTGACAGAAGTGACTATAATTATTTCAGATTGGCAAATATGAGAATATATATATTATATATATAGTAAAAGTGCCAATCAAAAAGAGGCGCACACAGTTCACAGGAAGTATACATGATAAAAGATAAGGTAATGTGAAATGGCAGTAGATGAATGCATAGAGCAGAGACTCAGATACATCTTCAAGCCAAATTGTGCAAACCAGTGCTTGTGTGCTTCTATACTAAAGCACCTGTAGCATTTTATTGAGGAGATGAAACCTGAAGTAGCGAGAACAAAGGCCTTACATGATAATAGAGGATTTGGAAGCCTCATAAAATGAAATAATATAGGGCATTAGTAGGTGATAAGTGACAGACACTGTGAGATAGCAATTGGAGCGCAAGTTCCACAAAATGGAGTTGTTAGCATATAAAAGATAAAAACAAATTCATTTCTTAAAGTCCAAAATGAATTACTTTCGAATGAAGCCCAAAATAGAATATAGCATCTTGAATGTTGTGAAAAGTCAAAGACAAGACCTTAAAGAGTTAGGATGAGCAAATTGAAACGTTTTCATTTCACAAGTGGTTTCCCACAGACCTCCAAACGAATAAAATTACAGTTATGACCCAATTTACTAACAGGAGAGGACATGCCAATTGTCATATGTAATTGCATATACATATACACACACAACACACAGGCATACACAGATCCCATACCACTCCTCCCTAAAAAGGGGCATGTACAGTCAATGCTAGACCATCACATTGAAATAAAAAAGCTAAATTTTTTCTTAAAAGAAGTAGATCAGGAAGTAGGATGCTTATAAATGATGTAAAAATTTAAAAGGCTCATACATATCAATACAGGAACAAAGAGAAATTACTCATTACAATTGACAGAAATTAGGGGGAAAAAATAGAAAATATGGCATAAAAACTCAAAGTGCAAAATTCTATACCTGAAGGCATGGTGAGACTTATCAAAACCCAATTGAGTCATGCCATTGTAAACCTGCAAGTTCATAAAGGCAATTCCTCCATATGAAACTTTAGTTTGCATGAGCAAAATTTAGATCTATGACTGCAAATGACATGATTTCTTACAATTTCCCATGACCGCGGATGAAAACCAACAGTGAAGCCCTGAAATACACGCACACCCTGTTCCTTGCATGGAATGGCAAGTTCAACAAGAACTCTGGACTCACACAGTTGGAAATAACCACACATTTAGAGAAAGTTGAAACCTCGACTTATAACCATTGAGAACTTTATATGCCAAAATGACAATATTTAGTCAACATTGCAAAGTAATAGGGTATTTAACATTAAGCAATCCCATAATTATTGTAATTCGTAAAACATCTTCCCTCTACCAGCCTTTCAATTTTCTTATTTAGAGGAGTTGAAACATCGTATTATAACTCATTATTCAGAAAGTTTGTATGTGAAAATGACAAGATTTAGTCATTATCTCAAAGTAGTATAATGTTTAACATTATGGATAAATTTCCAAGATCTACTCAAGAAAGGAGTAAAAGAATACAAAACTTCTGAATTACTAACTTAATTAAGGGTATTTGGGTAATTTTGTAGTTAGGTATCATAATTATTATTTGAGTTTTATTTAGAATTTAGGAGGTTTTAGAATTCTGCTTAAAAGTTCTAAACTTCCTGTTTTTTTAAATTATCATTTTATCTTAAAGTTTCTATTTTGAGTCATTAGAAATTTAGAATTTAGAAGTCTTCTTTATTAGAAATGTTATTACAAAAAGTTTCTATAAAGTAGGTTTCCAATTTTAAAAATGAATTTTTTTATTTCTATTAATTTTTTTAGACGATTTAATAGTTTTAGAAAATGAATAAAAATCCTAATTAGTTACTACATAGGTTATGTCTACTTTTTCATAGTTTTATTCAAGTTCTAGTGCTTTTTAGAGCCTATAAATAAGGTTAATTGACTTAAAACGAGATTAAGTACTGATAATCAATATGATTAAGTTTCTTCCCATACCTTGCAATTCTCAATGGTAAGCGTCCACTAATTTTCTTCCGGGTGAAATTCTAAGGTTCTATCTGTTCATCTTATCTTTCTTTCCTTATATTTTATTTTAGTTTCTATGTTGCCATAAATTTTTATCCTTCATTCCTCTTCTTGAATTCTAAAAGATTGAAATCCTAACCCTTGAGGCTTGGCTCAAGTGGTAAACGGATGGGGAGGGATTGTGGGATGTTCCAGGTTCAAGTCCCAATGGGGACAAAAATTTACCTATTAAAAAAAAAAAAGATTGAAACCCTAACCCACCTATTTGATTATAGACAACCATTCTAAGGTTGTCCTACATCAATTTGTCTACATGTTGAAATTTATTCAACAAGACAATTTCTTTTGCACATCAAAGAAAAGTGACACACCATCAATGTTTCAGAATAGGTTTAGCAACATGGTTTGTGTTCTACCATGAAATGTGGACAGTGGGAAAGTTTTAGTTTAGTGGATTTTCATGAGTGAACCACATTACCCACTTAAGAGAAAGTGCATACTATGCTAAATATCAACCATGAGACTAGAGTTTGTCAAGGTAGTGAATTGGAATATGCTTATGGAATTTACAAAGTTATGTAATTATTTTTACAACTACATTTCTTCAAGTTTGTTGAAATCTGGTGCTGGAAATCTTCAATCTTGTGTAATTTCTTGCTTTGTTGCAAAAACATCAAGTATTTGTAGTGTGTCATTGGTAATTATTTGTAGTGTTTCATTGGATACTGAACTGAATGAAGTATTTCCATATTCCCTTCATTATATATGATTTAGCTGACTAGGAGATTTTTCAGGAAAGGGCTTAAATTCCTCAAGTGTTCCCTGCTAAGCATTTTGCAGAATTTCATTGGAGACACTATACTGCAGAAGAGACTTAACTATAGTCCATCCTGGTACTGAAAAAATGTCTGAAGAAATAACATACAACAATGGGGTTATTTGCATCCGGAGAAGAGAGTGAAAGGGACTAGTGACATGGAAGAGATATTTAACAAACTACAATACTAGAATCAGTCACATGATTGTGTTCTTATTATTGAATGAACATATTATAATTGAGGCATTTTATCATGTAACTATTACTCATTAACAATTCTTCCATGACAGAAATCCTCACAATTGTTATAACTTCAAGGGGGTATCTCATATCTCCAGTTGTAGTGATCCTAACAGGTACTTGGAACTGACATTTCTTATAAATATATTCTACTAAAACTGAACATTTTCCAAAGATAACTCTTTGTGGAATTTTACTATTTATTTATTTGCCTTTTTTAGGATGTAGATCTTATGACATTCAATTGAGGCCCTTCGAATTCCCAATCTTAGCAAGTAGTAGAAAACTCTAGCATATGTAATGTGTTAGCCCAAGGACTCTCCTAAGTATGTTTTGATTATAACAAAACATGATTAAGTGAACTAGCATGTTTAAAGCAAGTAAAGTTTTAGGTTTTATTGACAAAATCGAAAGAAAGCTCAAGTTCACCTAAAATAGATTCAAAGGATACGAAGACATGAATCCTTAAAGACAAGTATTGTCTAGGAATCTATGTAAGATGAATCCTTTGGGTGCACTTAGGATTAAGTTATTTTTCATGCATTCATTCATACCTTGTTTTTCATAAAAGTGGCCTTAAACATTTTTAAATTGAATGAATACGGTTTATACATCAAAACCTTAGGTTAAATTCTTTCAAAATTAATTTACAAAGGTTTATAAATGAGTTGCCTAAGGGTTGGAAAGCTTTGGGCCGAAAAAAAAAAAAAAGTATTAAGTTGGTTTTGGCCCAACCGGCCAAGGCCTTCCTGAACTGGTCAAACTGGTCGGGAATCGGTTTAATCGGTTCTCTCTCTCTTCCAAAACCTTGGTGCTGCCAACAAAGGCTCGCCCTTTCCCGATCAGAGGTTGGTCAAAACTTAAAAAGGAACAACAATCACCTACAGTACATTAAATACCCAACAACTACTCAACCGGTTGAACCGAAGCTCGATCAATCGAGGCCTACTTTTGTAGAATAGGGTGCTCAGGGTCGGTTTTCTATAAATTGAGAGCTCACCTATACATATATTGATAAGAGAACATATGCATTAACTTGCTTACCTACTCATTTCTCTCATTCAAAGCTCTCAAACTTAAGCACATTTACTTTTCCACCTACAAATCCATTTAGTACACCCCTTTGTGTTCATCCTAGCTTTTATTTGGATTGATCCATTTTTGGGCTAAGTTGAGTCATGTTAAAAATCCTTTTTAGTGAAAGGTTGAGTGTTTGGGACTTCAAGTTGGTATTGAACTTGAAGAGAATTGTAATGCCCATTGGAGCCATTGAATCCAAGTGTACAAGTTTAAAGGCTTGATGTGAAGCCTTGGTTAGTGGAGTCCTCACTCAGAAAGGAGATTGAGGAGAGTGGATGTAGACAGGTTTGCCGAACCACTATAAAGAGTTTGCATCTCTCTTCCCTCTTCTATTTACTTATGTTACTTCAATTGTTGCTTAATTTGAATTGTTTTTTAAAACACCCAGTTCACCCCCCACCCCCATCTCTTGGGTGTTTTTTCTTAATTATTTTGGCTTTGTTTCACATCATGCACCAGCAGAACCCACTGATATAGAAACTGAACATTTAAATAACTCTACACTATAGTAGGAAAGGAAAATCTGATGGAAAATAGAAAAGAACTACGGTGTTGTGTAGAAGACCTGCAAGTTGACTCATAAGTAACATTGCATATGCATCCAAGTTCACCTGAGATATGGAAAGAAAGATAAGAAATGAGCAGGGAATTTTAGAGAACAAAGAGTTCTGTAGGTACAAGAAGACACGGGTTTAGGGGAGAGAGGAATCAAGAACCCAAAACAATACGAAGAAACAGTCTACAGTAGAAGACAACAGAGTATTGCACTCAAATAAATTGATTCAACAATTAAAAAGTGCCTTATCCCAGTTATTTGGGGTCACTATCACCAATTATTAAACAAAAAAATCACTGGGAATTGAAATTGACCGAAAATAGAATACAAGGCAAGCAAAATTGTTGAAGCAAAGGAACCCCATTGCAGAAAATTGGTTTCAATGAGACTCATAATGACTATTCAAACAATGGCTTAGGGAGAAAAATTAAAAACAACATAGAGATAAAAAAACTATTGCATATATCTTTTGCCTACAAAAGTTTAGATGTGTCAAACAAAACTATCGCTTTCTATCATGTCTAACTTGCAGTTCAAAGGTTTCTAAGTTTTTCACTATCAAATCTTAAGACTATCAATTTTTTTAATCATCACCTTAAATTGCATTAAATACAAACATGCCAAAGGGATCCACAAAGACCAATGATTATTATGATAAATCTATTAAATTCTGAGAAATTCTGCAAACCAATTCCACTCCCAAAGCAACCAAAATAGAGTTCAAATAACATTATTCATATTCACAGGTGTCCCTGTAGTCAACGCAGATAATATTAACTCCTTGCATAGGACTTACTGAAACTCAAGAATGAAGAAATAACAAACCTGTACATTGTCCATTTGAACAACTTCCGCATATAATATTTACCTGAAATTACGCACAAGAACCATTTAAGGAATTCAAAAAAATATGATGAAGAACACTTCAATGCTCAAAATCACAATGTCAACAATGTGAACTGAAACACACCCCTCTGGCTCTCCCCTAGAAGAAACATACACACAAAACACACAAAAAGAAAAAATATAAAACAAAAACCAACAAATTAAAACAATAAAAACTTGTTTTGACAGTAGAATCATACAATTTCTGCAGTATTTCTTATGGAAAAATAATATTCCATCACTAACCTGAGCTGTACGTCCCATTTTGTCATGAGTTCTCTCACAATTCAAGAGGTCACCATTATAAAATTCCTGTACATAAAAGAAAACGATCATAACAATCGTGTTTTACAGGTCCAGCAATCCATAAAATAGTCAAGAAAGTGTAACTTGTTTTCCTGGACCAAACTGTTTATTGGAGAATGCTCGATGTTCTTATTTGATTTCATTGATTTGTTGGGTTCATTTTGAGGGAGAGTAGTTTTTTGTTTCTCTTCCCTTTTTTTGGTGCTTTTTGGCAGCCATCGTATATATCGTGTGTGCTTGGTTGTGCCCCTTTTTGGTGCTTTTCAATAATATTTTTACTTATCTATTGAAAAAACTAAAATAAAATAGTCAAGATCCTAAGTCAAGAAAAATCAATGCAGGAGATTCATAAAAAATATATCAGTCAGGTAACTATGCAAGGATAAAAAAAATCAGAGAGCATGTTGAGCATAGAAAAAAAGAATTGCACTGCCTGGGAAAAGTCACCAACTTTTCTGTGTATACATAACAAGTTCACAAATAATATGTGAGACCAGATCAGACTCACTTGAACAAAATTAATGTGTCCTGAACCAGCAACAAAATGGTTTAACTTATCAAATCGGCCAAAATCCACATATCCCTGCAAAATCATGACCAAGTACTTAGACAGTGTGAACTATACTGATATTACTAAAAACATTAGTTAAAGGCGTCAATCACAGAAAACAACATCCATCCAGTCAGAGACAACCTAGCAATTAAAAGAGTATGTAGATTCAAATTTGTTCTGTAGTTGGACCTATGGGATCTAATAAAAGGATGCATTAAAAGTTAATTAGTTATTATATGGCACAGTATAGGAGGATGTGATCACCCATGCAACAGCAGCAGGCATCATATAGAAAATCAATGATGCAACTAGGACAATTCTATTTTTGCTTCTTTTTTTTTTTTGTTTGCCACATCAAACAGGCACTTATGAATATAAACATGATTTTACCCAGGAACACCTGCATCACATTGTTTTAGGCATCAGATCAGCTGACTTTTAGTGAGCTTACAATTTTTTAAAGTGAAACTGTTTTTAATTTACATTTTAATGCAGATTTTTTCTACATAAACTACCAAATTTCTGGGATTTTGATGGTTTACATAGGGGTGGGGAACAGGAAGGCAGTACCCCAAGTTGATTTGGTAGTCCACTATGGTGGACAGAAAGTTTATTTGTTAACAGTTGCAGACAGCAAACCAGACGAGTTTTCTATACAATGCATTAGTTTCAGAAGTAAAACAAGCATGATAATTGAGTGCTTAAGAATGTGGCAGTTCGGATCACTACCGTTTGCGATCTACTCTCCACATCTTTACAAAACCGAACCACCAAGTCAGAATCCTGCATGGAGATAAAACCTTGATGTATAAGCCCCATGGATAAGGTAAACCATAGCGGACTTGTGCACTATTGACAATTGGTACATTTAGATAAATGATTATTAGAGTTATATGATGACATTACCTTCCCATCATACTCAAAAGGCTGCCCAAGCCAGCTACTCTGGGTATCAGGTTAAGATGAAACAATTTTCATCAAGTATTTGGCCCCAAATTCAATCCAATTCACATAATTGGAATCACAGGCCATGGTGACTGACTATTTAGAGAGATTCACAATCATATACTCATCAGAATTTGTTTGGTTTGGGGCTATTCACCACAGTAATTCTCCTTTCTTCCAAGGATTCAAATGCAACAGATTTAGATCACAACAGGAACTATTGTGTATCATAAATGACAATAAACAGGGGACAAGGAATAACTTAGGACACATTGCAGGATACAAAATCAAAAATGTGGCTGGAATTATCAAGAGCATAGCAATTGGAACTCGGCGCAACAATGGAAGAAGCCCCAGGTACCTGCAAAATCACAGCTGGCAGGAAGAGGCAACTCGTTCAGATCTCAAGATTGTCTTAAGGCTATGTTTGGTTAAAAGGAAAAGTAGATGAAAAAAATGAAAGAAAAACAAAATTTGGTTTAAATTCAATAAATTATTTTTATAGAATTTTTCAAGCTCGTGATTAAATAATTAAATAATTTGAAAACTCATAAATTTATAACTAATTTTAATTATATTTGATTAGTATTTTCCATAATAATAAAATTATTTTCCTTAACATTTTATTTTCTTTCCACGCCACGTTCCTGGAACCAAACATAGAATTGAAAGTGAAAAGTTTCAACAAATGATTCTGCATGGCAATTTAGGATCAGAAGATATCTATACCTGTGACTGTAGTTATGAGCAAACAGTACAAAGAATGCCCATCCAAACAGTTCCCCAAACTCAACATCTCTTCAAACATACAAGCATGTCCCTGCTAACAAAAAGAATCAAAATCTGAGAAAAAAAAAAAAAAAAAAAAAAAACATTTTCCTTGTTCTTCCGTTTAGGACATGACCGGAAACAAACAAAGCCTTCAAAATCAAGTAAAACTCATGATTGCATTCAGTGAACTTGAGATTCAATTACAGAAACTGAATCTTCCAGTGAAACACCTGAAAAATCGGGTCGGCCGCGCTTTGAGATTGGCGATGGAACTCTCTACCCTTCTCTGTTTATAAGTTAATTTAACACATGACGAAATGGGCTAGGGGATTTGAAGACGGGGAATTTAAGGGCTGATCTTGTTGTTCAGCGCCGTGGGGGAGAAAGAGGGTTTATAAATTTTATGAGACTAGCGTGTTTTAAGGGGCTAACATAGATCTCTGTTTTTCCGACATTAGAGAAATAGAGAAAGAAAAATAGACCGCTACTTCTTTATGTGTTTTGTATGTAAATGTTACCCAAAAAAAATCAGTTTCATCAATGAACGAAGGATTTACGTACCCAAAAAGCTATTACGATGAGTGGCATGAATTCAGCTTTTATTTTATTTCTTATTTTTTAAAACAATACTAAAACAAACGCTATGATTATTGAAATAAAATAAAATATAATATGTATATATTAAGATATCATATTTCATGAGATAAAATATGCATGTCCTATGATATCATTTATATCTTAAGATATCATATATGATTGAATAAGATATGTATGTTTTAGGATATGATTTCTAAAGGGATATGATATCCTTAAATATACATATTCTACAAATATAATATTTTAAAGTAGCATATTTTATATTATATTTAATTTATAAAATGAATAAAAAAAATATGAAATATACATTTATTTTTAATATTTAAAATAAAAATTATATCACATTTAAATATTTTCAATTTTAAAAAAAAATTATTATGTTTAACAATATTCATAATTAAATTATTTGAACTTTACAAATAATTTTTTTTATATTACGTTATTGAATATATAAAAATAATTTATATATCATATATTAATATTATTTTATAAATATTTTTTTTAGTTTTTCTTTTTTAATCATAAATTTAATTTATATTAAAAAAATTTTATAAAATTAGTATTTTAAAAAATAAAAATTTAATAAAAAATAAATTTATCATACATTAGATATGTATATCTCATATCTTACCATGGATTAACATATCTCATGTAAAATGAATTAAAAAAAATGTATATAATACATCCAACCACTTATTTTATCTCATGTTTAATTGAAAGTAGAATATGATAAGTGAGAGATAACTTATCATATTTCATCACCAACCAAACATGAGATATGATATAATATCTCTTCTTTATCTCATCTTATGCTATATCCAGCCAACCATCATAAGGTTATTGGATTAAAAGGAATCATTTTATAAATTTAACTCTCAATTTTTTTAATCACTCATTTTGGACAAAAATATCCTTATTTATTTATTTCTAAAATAATTTTTTATTTAAAAACCAACACTGTAAATAATCAATATATTACTTCCTATTTATGTCAAAAACATATAATTTTCAAGGAAAATAAAAAATATTTTTCTTATCTTTTTTAATTAATTAATTATAAATATATGTTTCTAAAAAAACCTTTAAAAAATAACTAAATGTAATTATTCGTCAAAATTTTCAATGTTCTTTTAGCGTTGTTTTTTCCTTTGATCCGGAATGAGGATAGTGATAAAGGGGATGTTACTTTTTTTTTTAATTTATAATTGAATAAAAAATTAATTTTTTTATTTTCATTTTTGCTAGCAAGTTTTAAATTTTAGGAAGGTTGAAATGTTAATGGAAAAAATTAAGATTGACAAACAAATCCAACCAAACACTTTCTTAAAGCTAATAATAATAATAATAATAATAATTAAGCATGTTTTTTATTTATTACAAAAATACTAAAAAATAAATTAATATAATTAAAATCAATATCCAATGCTTTTTTTTGGGTTTTTATATCAGAAATAACAATAATGGTTGTATAAGATACAATAATTCTCTTGATTAGATGCTTTTGTGAGAATGTCATATGATTTTCAAATATTATTTTAAAAAATAAATATAGATTTTTTTTTATTTTTCATATTTAATATTTTTAAAGATGTAGTACGGTGATTTTTTTTTAACAATTCTATATATAATTTTATCACCATTTTCTTATTTAAAAACATAAATTAAAATAAGAAATGTATCTGGTGAGTACTTAATTATAAACTTTTGCATTTTCAAGTTTATTTAATTTTTATATAAAAATCAAGAAATAACTTAAAGTAATACAGAAATAAATTTATTAGAAAAATTATTAATGATTTTTTTTTCTAACCAACTTCACATTTTCTTATATTTTGGTAGGAGTGGATTTAAGGATACGCTGGAATTCTCATGAAGTATTAAGGAAATAAGGGAAATAAGAAAAAGTTAAAGAAAGTAATCCGATACGGTTGAAACTAGTTACTATGTTGATTTCCAAAAATTATTAAAGAAAAAAAATAGAAGGGCGGTTTTTTAATGTTTGGTTTTATTTACGAAATAACATAAAAATAAATATAATTAAATAATAAAAAAATTATTATATTTAAAAATTATTTAAATAATAGTTAAAATGATTCGAATGAGTTTATTATATATATAAAATAATTTAATTTATTTTAAATATATTTAAATTTATATTTCCTTTACACCTTTGTTTTCTTCCCCTCATATTTCCTTGAATTCTTGACTCCACCACCCGTCTTTAATTTTTTATTTAAAGTATTATTACTAGATTGGCAATAACAAAAAATGTAAGCCCTATTCATGCTAATTTTTTCAAAAGATTAGGGTTGTTTGATGACAACATATATTTTAAGATGCGAATTTTAAAAAAAAGTGATGGTAATTTATTTTAACTATATTTATTTTTAGAATTTAATAACAAAAAATTATTGCATCAAGTTTGATGGTTGTATATATAAATGCACATTTAGTATTCAATGATATAAGAGGTTATTTAGTTGTATGATTTAAAATAGATTTTTAAATTAATATTTAACGGTTAATCAATCGAGTGAATCAAATTCAACAAATGAGATAGTAGTAGTCGTTTTGTATTTAAAAATTTAACCTATAAATAGAGCGTTTCGTTTTATTTATTGTACTAGGAAACACTACTGTCGTATTTTTATGTACTTATTTTTCAGAATAAAACTATCTTTTTTTTTTAAGTGCTTTTAAATCATTCATTTGCAAATTTTTCTATTACACTTTTGTTTTTCCTCTATTTTATTATACTTGTTTATTTATTGAGTTAGCCTGAAAGGTTTTCATTCATAAGTTAATGGACATAGGTTATGAGTGTTCGGCTTCAGCTAATGTTATACTAAAGGAAACTCGTAGTGGAACATTTGAAGTCGGACATCTAAGTGTAAAGGTTTGAAACCTAACTAAAGCTTCAAGATTAGTGAAACTATCTTTCGATAAAAGTTTTAGGAGAGTGGATGTAGGCAAGATTACCAAGTCATTATAAATCATTATTTTGAATTATCTATTTCATTTGTCTCTTTACCTCTACTACTCTTATTTGGTTTAAATTTAAAGTGCTGTTAAAGTTTTAAAAACCCTAATTCACCCCATGAGTGATTTTCTAATTAATTAGCTTTAAATTTGTATTTGCAACAAACACTTTGTATTTGTATTGAATTTATTTACCTTGGCTTAAGATTTTTAAAATAATTTAAATTTTTAAAAATAGATATATTCATTAAAAAATTAATAGATAAAAATGATATATTAATAAGTCATGATTTTATGTGATTTTCTTAATTCATTAGTCTTTAAATTCCATTTTCAAACTAGTGATACCTTTTTATTAATTTATTTATAGATTTAACTATTTTAAAAAATAATTTAAATTAAAAATATATATATAATTATTAAAAGAAATTATATTAGTAAAAAATGATATATTATGAGTTATGATTTTACTGTTTTCTTCATACATACAAATATAAATTATATTTTTTGAATTTAGATAAAAAAATTATAAATTAAGTAATAAATAATTAATAGTTTTAATTATTTAACCCCCAAAAAAAAAAAAAAAAAAAAAAAAAAAAAACCCCACCCCCCCAAAAAATGAATTTTTTAGTTTGTTCTTAATCTATGAATTAATTTGAATTCAAAAAACCGATGTAATTAATTGTAGAATAAATGAAAAACTTCTTGAAAATTATATTCATTAATTCAAAATAAATGTGTATCTAAATGAAAAACTTAAAACTTATTTACATTAAAATATTGTAAAAATTAATTATTTTAATTATTAATTTATTATTATTGATTTTTACCAAGAAATTTATGATGATAATATATTTATGTGTGAACATGTACTAAAATACTATATAATTTTTATAAAAAAGATAATTTATGATGTTATTATAATATATTTTAACTAAAATACTATTTATTGTAAATTTATTTATAATTACAAAAACAATTTTCATTTTTAATATAATTCGAATTAAAATTTAATTTATATTTATAAGTTAAATTTGTAATGTTTTTATTAAAATTAAAACAAAAAAATAAAAAATTTAAACAACTTAAGCGGTAAACTTTTTTTTTCTTTTTTTTAAAAAAAAATTTATAAGATATTACAATTTTTTTTTTATTGATTTGATAAATGAAATAAAATAAAATCCATATTTTATAAACATGAAATCTGTTGAAAAAAAATATTATTCAAAATATTTTAAATTGATTTCTTTAATTCATACGCTCTTCAATATAAAAATTTTTATAATAAAAATCTCAAAATAAAATATAAATTTTTATACATTAAAATTATTATTTTTTAATTTTAATATTATTCTTCATTTTTATATGTTTTTCTATAGGGTTGTTCTTTGGTACCCACTTTTTATTTTGGGCACGGTACCTCCCCACATTTGACCCCAATATAAAATGGACTTGTTGTAAGTACATGATATTAAAAAATTTTATAAAAACTTATTATCAAATGGTAAGATGACTTGTTGGTGTGAAATAATCACATTGCATTTCACACATACCTAAAATATTACAACTTTTTTATATTTATCATTAAATATCAAATATAATTTGTTATTTAATGAATTACCTAACTCCATTCTAAAAGAAAGAATATCCTACCCAAAACTACTCTTATACTCTCTTTATTCATATATATATATATATATAAAAGGAAAGTAATTTAATATGAAATTAAATAATTTCAATACCATATTACAAATTAATGTAGATGTATTGATGTATCAAATTTGAAGATCAAGTTTAAAACTTTTGAGAGAGAAAATTTAAACTTTATATTATATGAAGAGATGAAGGATTTCATGTGAATACAACAGTGTAAAGGTAATATTTGATATTTTTTTTATTCAAATATAAATTTTGTAAGTAGAAATATGAGTGTTAAAATAATGATTTTTAGAAAATTTTTATGAAGTTTTATTATTAAAGTTTGTTATCATCCGATTTTTTAATATTTTTATATCATTTTTTTTCTTTTTTCTTTTTTTGTGGGTTCAGCGATTAAATTTGAAATGAAGCTTTATATGTCATGGATAAAGATCATTTATATATGCAATGATTTTAACATTTAGAATTTAGTGAGAAAAGTGATGAACGAATTTAGGAATTATAGAAAAGAGACATAATATTTGATATTTTTTTATTTAAATATAATTTTGTAGGTAGAAATATGATTTTAAATAATGATTTAGAAGTTTTTATGAGTTTTATTATTAAATTTTGTTACCATATGATTTTTTAATATTTTTGAGGGAGTACAACTTTGTGTGAGGGGGTACCACTTTGTTAGAGATGATACTAACTTTGTGAGAGAGGGTACACACTTTGTGAGAGGGGGGGTTACAAACTTTGTGAGATGTTGGTACAAACTTTGTTAGGAGGGTACAAACTTTGTGAGAGTGGGTACAAACTTTGTTAGAGAGGGTACAATCTTTGTGAGAGTGGGTTACAAAACTATGTGAGTGGGGGGTACAAACTTTGTTTAGAGTGGGTAAAACTTTGTGGTGGGTTAACAAACTTTGTTAGAGGGATTACAAAACTTTGTTAGTATTAGGGTACAAACTTTTTTAGAGGGGTACAAACTTTGTTAGAGGGTACATTTTTGTGAGAAAAACGTATGAACGAATTTAGGGATTATACAATATACTTTATATATTATTGTAAAAAAGTAGAGAAAAAAGACACAATATTTGATATTTTTTTCACATTTAATATAAATTTTGTAGACTAGGAAATGTGTTGTTAAATAATGATTTTAAAAGTTTTTAGAGTTTATTATTAAAATTTTGTTAACAGATATGATTATTTTTTTATTTTTAGGAGGGGGGTACAAAACTTTGTGAGAGGGGAGGTACAAACTTTGTTAGAGGGGGTACAAACTTTGTGAGAGTCGGTAAATACTTTGTTAGAGATGGTACAATCTTTGTGAGAGTGGATACAAAACTTTTTAGAGGGGGTACAAACTTTGTGAGAAGGAGGTACAAACTTGTTAGAGTGGGTACAAACTTTGTGAGATGGGGTACAAACTTTGTTAGAAAGGGTACCAACCTTTGTTAGATAAGGTACAAACTTTTTTTAGAGGGGGTACAAACTTTGTTAGTAGGGGTACGGAATTTTGTGAGAAAACTGTATGAACGGAATTTATGGGATTATAAATTATTACTCATATATTTATTGTTAAAATAAAAGAAGAGGAAAAAGACAAATATTTGATATTTTTTTATTTAAAATATAAATTTTGTAGGTAGAAATGTGATTGTTAAATATTGATTTTAAAAGTTTTTATGAGTTTAATTATTAAATTTTGTTAAATTGATTTTTTAAATATTTTAGAGGGGGTACAAATTTGTGAGAGGGGGTACAAACTTTGTGAGAGTGGGTTACAAACTTTGTGAGGAGAGGGTACAAACTTTGTTAGAGAGGGTACAATATTTGTGTGAGGGGGTACAAACTTTTGTGGAGAGTAGGTACAAACTTTGTTAGAGAGGTTACAAACTTGTGAGAGAGGGTACAACTTTAGTGAGAGGGCGGTTACAAACTTTGTTAGAGAGTGGTTACAAACTTTGTGGAGAGGCGTGGGACAAGCTTTGTTAGAGAGGGTACAAAATTTGGAGAGGGGGGGTACAAACTTTGTGAGAGTAGGTACAAACTTTGTTAGAGAGCGTACAAAACTTTGTGAGAGGGGGTACAAAAACTTGTGAGAGTAGGTACAAACTTGTTAGAGAGGTTAAAACTTAGTGACGAGAGGTACAAACTTTGTGAGGGGGGTTACAAAACTTTGTTAGAGAGGGTACAAATTTGTGAGAGGGGGCACAATTTTTGTTGAGAGGAAGCAATTTGTTAGAGCGGGTTATTAAACACTTTGTTAGAAGGGATAAAACTTTGTTAGGGGGGGGTACAAATTTTGTTAAAGGGGGTACAAACCATTATTAGAGGGGTACAAATTTTGTGCGAAGGGTGTTCTCCCCATACTATGAGAAAATGTTTTGAATGAATTAGGGGTTTTAAAATATTACTCATATATTTATGTAATCTTTAAAAACACACATGTAAATAATCAATATATTAAGGATATTTATGTCAAAAACATATTAATTTTCAAGGAAAAAATAAAAAATATTTTTCTTATCCTTTTTAATTAATTAATTATAAAATATATGTTTCAAAAAAAAATCTTTAAAAAAAACAACAAAATGTAATTATTTCGGCAAATTTTCAATGTCTTTTAGCGATTTTTTCCTTGATCCGGAATGAGATAGTGATAAAGGGGATGTTAATTTTTTTTTAATTTGTAATTGAATAAAAAAATTAGTTTTCTTTTCATTTTTGCTAGCAAGTTTTAAATTTAGAAGGTGAATAGTTATGAAAAATTAAGATTGACAAATAAAATCCAACCAAACACTTTCTTAAAGCTAATAATAATGATAATAATAATAATTAAGCATGTTTTTTTTTATTACAAAAATACTAAAAATAAATAAATATAATTAAAATCAATATCGATTTATAGATGCTTTTTTTTGGGTTTTCTATATCAGAAAATAAAAATAATGGTTGTATAAGATACAATAATTCTCTCGTTAGATGATTATATTGAGAATGTCATATGATTTTTAAAATTATTTTAAAAAATAAATTATAGATTTTTTTTATTTCAATTTAATATTTTTAAAGACGTAGGGTGATTTTTTTTAACAATCTATATATAAATTTATCACCATTTTCTTATTTTAAAAACATAAATTAAAATAAGAAATGTATCTGGTGAGTACTTAATTATAAACTTTTGCATTTTCAAGTTATTTAATTTTTATATAAAAAATCAAAATAAACTTAAAGTAATACATGAAATTAATTTATTAGAAAAATTATTAATGATTTTTTTCTAACCAACTTCACATTTTCTTATATTTTGGTAGGAGTGAGATTTAAGGATACCTTGGATTTCTATGAAGTATTAAGGAAATAAGGAAATAACAAAAAGTTAAAGAAAGTAATCTGATACGGTTGAAACTAGTTAATATGTTTGATTTCCAAAAATTATTAAGAGAAAAAAAATAGAAAAGCGGTTTTTTAATGTTTGGTTTTATTACGAATAACATAAAAAAAATAAATATAATTAAAATTAATCAAAAAATTATATATTTTTAAATTATTTAAATAATGGTTAAAATGAATTGAATGAGTTTATTATAATATATAAAATAATTTATTTATTTTAAATATATTTTTAAAATTTTTATTTCCTTTTACCTCTTTGTTTTCTTCCCCTGATATTTCCTTGAATTCTTGACTCCACCACCCCACTCTTTAATTTTTTATTTACACATATCATTACTAGATATGGCAATAACAAAAATGTAAGCCCTTTCATGCATATTTTTTTCAAAATATTAGGGTATGTTTGATGACACATATATTTTAGAAGGAATTTTAAAAATAGTGATGGTAATTTATTTTACTATTTATTTTTAGAATTTAATAACAAAAATTATTG
This sequence comes from Vitis rotundifolia, assembly GCA_030254885.1. Lineage (NCBI taxonomy): Eukaryota > Viridiplantae > Streptophyta > Magnoliopsida > Vitales > Vitaceae > Vitis > Vitis rotundifolia. Next base: position 18,712,102 of record CM058154.1, on the reverse strand, counting down.
CATCGGGTTTGATGGTCTAATATAAAAGCAAATTAGTATTCAATGAAATTAAGAGTCTATTTAGCTGTGTGATTTAAAAATAGATTTTTAAATTAATGTTTAACGGCTAATCAATCGATTGAATCGAAATTCAACCAAATGAGACCAGTAGTGTTCGTTTTTGTATTTAAAATTATAAACCTATAAATAAAGAGTTTCGTTTTATTTATTGTATAGAGAACACTTACTATCGTCTTTTTACGTACTTATTTTTCATGAATAAACTCTTTTTCTTTTTAAGTGCATTAAATCATCATTTGCAAATTTTTCTATTACACTTTTGTTTTTCCTCTTAGTTTTTATTTATTGAGTTAGCCTGAAAGTGTTTTCATTCATAGTTATTGACATAAGGTTATGAGTGTTCAGCTTTAAGCTAATGTTATACTTGAAAGGAACTCGTAGTGAATATTGAAGTCGGAAATCCAAGTGTAAAGGTTTGAAAACTTAACTAAAGCTTCAAGTTAGTGAAACTATCGTTCGATGAAAGTTTAAGGAGAGTGAATGTAGGCAAAGATTACCAAATCATTATAAATCTTAAGTTTGAATTATCTATCATTTGTCTCTTTACATCTACTACTCTATATTTTGTTTAAATTTAATGTGTTGTTAAAAGTTTTAAAAAACCTAATTCACCCATGGGTGATTTTTTTAATTAATTAGCCTTTAAATTTGTATTTTCAAACAAACACTTTGTATTGAATTTATTTAAGTGTTTAACGATTTTTAAAAATAATTTAAAATTTAAAAAATAGATATAATCATTTTAAAAAATAATAGATAAAAAATGATATATTATAAGTCATGATTTTACTGCTAATTTTCTTAATTAATTAGTCTTTAAATTCACATTTTCAAACTAAGTGATACTTTTTATTAAATTTATTTATATATTTAACTATTTTTAAAAATAATTTGAAATTAAAAAAATATATATAATTATTAAAAAGAAATAATATTAGATAAAAAATGATATATTATGAGTTATGATTTTACTTTTTTTCTTATACATATAAATATACAATTATATTTTTTGAATGTAGATAAATAAATTATAAATTAAGTAAGAAATAATTAATAGTTTAAATTATTTAATGAATTTTTTAGTTTCCTAATCATTATGAATAATTTTGAATTCAAAAAACCGATGTAATTAATTGTAGAATAAATGAAAACATTCTTGAAAATCATATTCATAATTCAAAATAAAATGTGTATATGAAATGAAAAACTTAACTTATTTACATTAAAATATTATTAAAAATTATTATTTTAATTAAAAAACTATTATTGATTTTTAACCAAAAAATTTACGATGATAATATATTTATGTTTTGAACATGTACTAAAATACTATATATTTTTATAAAAAATTATAATTTATGATGTTATTATAATATATTTTACTACAAACTATTTATTTTAAAATTTATTTATAATTAAAAAACAATTTTCATTTTTAATAAAATTCGAATTAAATTTAATTTATATTATATAAATTATATTTGTAATGTTTTTATAAAATTAAAACAAAAAAAAAATTTTAAAACAACCTAAGAGGTACACTTTTTTTCTTCCTTTAAAAAAAAAAATAATTTATAAAATATTACAATTTTTTTTTAAGTTATTTGATTAAAATGAATAAAATAAACCTCCATATTTTATAAACATGAAATCTGTTGAAAAAAAATATTATTCAATAATATTTTAAATTATTTCTTAAATCATACGCTCTTCATATAAAAAATTTTATAATAAAAATCTCAAAATAAAATATAATTTTTAATACATTAAATTATTATTTTTAATATAAATATTATCTCTTCCTTTTTAATTGTTTTTTCTATAATATAAAAGGACAATAGCAGTGGAAGTGAAGTCACCGCCCAAACTCCCCCCGCGTGCAGTATATAAAGCTATTCCTTTTAATTTCTCATTCGTTTCCATTCGTCGTTGCGAGCGTCGACTGAAATAAACGACCGAGTTGGCTGCGTGAGCACTCGCTGGGACTGGATGAAAACAAGCAAAGATGCTGTAATATTGGGGTTCATTACCTCAAGCACCGCTGTCAGTGGCGATTGCCAGAGTCTACAAAAGCCCAAAATCTCTTTACAAGTGTCGAACCTCCAAAGCCAGACGTTCACGACTTCCCACTCTCAACCGCAACTCCTTACCCTAAAAGGTCGAGACCTGTGAGGGAGGATCTCTTATTCGCAAACCCTAGCTATGGCGAGACACTCCGCTCCACGGTTTTCTCTTCGCAATAAATTCCTCTTCGCTCTCGTTTTCTTCTTCTCCGTCTCCACCGTCGTTTTCCTCATCAAGAGAGCCCCGTCCACTTCCTGCGATCGCCATTCCGACGCCGGAGTTAAGCGGTTCGAACCATTGCCGCAGTTTGGGGCCGATCCAAGCCCACTCGCTTTCATGAAGTCGAAGCGAGTTCTTCTGGTTTCGCACGAGCTCTCTCTTTCAGGTAACATTCTTGAATCTTATGAATTGTCGTTGTTTATGCGTTTTTGAAACGATTAACTGTTTGCTCCTCCTTTTTCTTGCCGAGGAGATGTAAGAAAGTATAAGCAATTGTTGTGGTTTTGAGTCTTATTTAATTGTTCGTACTCAGAAAGACAGAGCTGTTTATTCGAGGTTATATTTTTCTTTCTGTGTTTATTTCTTTTTCCTTTGTTGGACTCCGGAACAGCACAAAAACACCGAGAGGTTCGATTGATTTTGTATACTTGCAGTTTTCATATGCTTTCTCCATCATTAGGGAGGCGCTTATTATGCTCGTGTGTGAACTATTGATTTGAGGATTAAATTTGGTTGATGTTCTGCACATTTCAATGGAAGTTGTTAATAGATTATTTATTTTGATGTCCAGACCGTAAAATATACACTAAAGCTAAATATGGAAGCAGTTAATGGATAAGAAGCACATGAAACTTAGGCTTCCAATTTATCAGGGCGAATTGTGTTAGCCAGCTCATGTCTGTGTTGTCTTACGTAGCTAATTCAACAGAAATATTCAAGAAGAATATTTTCAGGGAAGGTCTTTTAACTGCCATCCAGGTGACAAATAAAGATAATAGGCTGCTGGATTAGATACAATTTGTCGGTTTTTTTAATGATGAATCCATACTGTTTTATGCACTGTGTCTGTTTAACAAAGTATTTCTGTTCATTAGGATGAAGCATTTAGCCTGGCATGTGTTTTTTTTGTTGTTGTATCTAATTCAAAAATTTTATTTTATTTTATTTTTGATAGCTATTTGTTGTATCTAATTCAATGGAAGTGTTAATGCAAAAAAAAGTCCACGAAATGTGTTTTAACTATTATTTGAGAAAAATTGATGTCAAGATAATGTGCTGGATGCATTCGTGTGTCATCACATTTTATCAGGTTTCATTTTCAGTGAATCTATGTTGTTTTTTTTCCTGTTGCTCATTTGTGTGATCTGACAAAGGCTTCTGGTTTGTAAGTATGACTTATTTTAGCCATGTGTTTGTCTTTATTTTCATATATAATCCAATGGAAGTATTAGTTATGAACACAAAAAGATGTTCATGGAATGTGTTTTAACGGTTTTATGTGGAATATAGTGATTTCAGGATTATAGGCTGCTTTATTAGCATGTTCTCCCATTTTGTCGTGTTTCCATTTACTATGGGTACTAGATGTCCGCCAAATATCATGTAAGTAAAAAAAATGTAAAATGCCAAAAAATAACCTTGCCTTTAATACCTCATGGCCTGCAGAGTTAGGGTATTGGTGACAATTATAAATTGAATACATGGGTGCCTATCTGGAATATATTGCTTGTTTACCTTCACAAAATGATGGAAGCCATTGAAACCCAACTTGATAAAAGGGAGGTGCCTTGTGGAGGCAACAAAAAAATTTGCACTGCTCAGCAGTCTTGAACTTCTAAAGAAGCTGTGCTGCTTGGACTTGGCCACATGTGTCAGCTGTGGGTACATCCTTAGGAGTTGGATATTTTTTAACTCCAAAATTTAGGATGCAAGGAACCAGCTAAAAGGAATTTAAATTTTAGATATGGATACATGTATATGACATAATAAAAGGACAAAAAGGAAAAACCAATTAGAAACTAATTGAAAAGAGTAAGGGTATTTTTATAATAACTTCTATTTTTTAATTTTTTTAATCTTTATCTTTTCTTCGTTACCGCTAAATCCTCTCTTTTTCAATGTCCTTTTCTTCGTTGAGGTATTGGTGACAATTATAAATTGAATAAAGGGGTGCCTATCTGGAATATATGAAGTTTAACAGAGCGGCGGGATATATTTTGTGTCCATGCTTGTTTACCTTCACAAAATGATGGAAGCCATTGAAACCCAACTTGATAAAAGGGAGGTGCTTTGTGGAGGCAACAAAAAAATTTGCACTGCTCAGCAGTCTTGAGCTTCTAAAGAAGCTATGCTGCATGGACTTGGCCACATGTGTCAAGTGTGGGTACATCCTTAGGAGTCGGATATTTTTAACTCCAAAATTTAGGATGCAAGGAACTAGCTAAAAGGAATTTAAATTTTAGATATGGATACATGGATATGACATAATAAAAGGACAAAAAGGAAAAACCAAGTAGAAATTAATTGAAAAGAGTAAGGTTATATTGATAATAACTTCTATTTTTTAATTTTTAATCTCTACCTTTTCTTCATTACCTCTAAATCCTCTCTTTTTCAATGTAATAATCTATTAAGGAGGTTGAAAAAAAATAGTCAAAGTCAAACAGCCATATTCAAAGCCAAGTAAGAGAAACAGAGAAGGATCTCACATCCACACCCACGTCATGTTGTGTCGACATAGATACGCTAAGTAAAGTTGGAGAGTTTGGGTATCATAGTAGTAAAGAAGAAGCAGTATAACAAACGTCATTTGAATTTTGACATTTTTGGAAATATATGCATGATAATATAGTTTGGTTTGGATATAGCCTAGGATTACTCTGTCAAGTATTCCTAGTGTTTGGGATGAAATGTTACTCTATAAATGGATCAAATGGTAACTTCACTAGATCGAATATATCGATATGCATGGAAGGAAGTAATACTTTTTTTGTCACTTAATAATCATTGCAACTGTTTCAGAGAAGACCCTTTCACCATGTCATTTTCCTTGCATGAAAAAATTAATGAATAGACAGACAAGTGTTGATGCATCAAAAAATGCTTCTTTTCCATTTAGTTCTCCTTTTGGGAACTTTAAATTCTTTCGAGGGTGGAACTCCCAACTTTAACCACAAAGGATCAGTTACTTACCAAGACAGTATTTAAGTCTGAGTAGTTTTTTTTTTTTTTCATTTATTTATATCAGAATAGAAATTAGTATACAGGGAAAGAAAAGGGCAGAATGTTGGTTTGAACATGCTGTGTTAATACATAATTCTGCTGAGGGCAGAAGACAAGTTTCTTAATAGGAAATAAATGACACCAACAGCTATAGATCTCTCTGTCTCTCTCATTCTCTCTTGTTTTCAAAGTCTGATGTCTATAACGACTTTTTCTTTGTCTCTGAAGCATATGCTGAATATATCTTTCTTCTTCTACTACTTTTGCTTTCTCATTCTCCTTCATTTGGAGTTCTTATTTTTTATTTCCTTCACAGGTGGCCCACTATTATTGATGGAGCTAGCATTTCTGTTAAGAAGTGTTGGCGCTGAAGTTTGTTGGATTACAAACCATAAACCATCAGAAACAGATGAAGTGATATACAGTTTGGAGAATAAAATGCAACACCGAGGAGTACAGGTGATGTAAATTTCATTTTGTCAAATTGCATACTTATGAACTGGGTTAGTGTGCTTCTAAGAGTTTTATTATCTTTTCTTAACTCTTGGGAATTATTATTTTAGTTATCTTTTCTTAACTCTTGAAAATTGTTGTTATTATTATTATTATTATTATTATTTTGGTATTTTGATTAACCATTAAAAGGTTCACACTGGGTTCTCTTTAATAGGCAGGATTGTTTGTTATAGTCCATATTGCCGGCGGGAGAGGGAAATCATTGATATGTTGAACATTAAATCTCTTCTGTATATTATTACTAGAATTTCTATTTTGACAACACCAAATGAAACATTATAGATGAATTTAACTTCAAAAAGCCTAACATGGTCTTTAAATCATTTGATTAAGATAAAAGGAAGCTCAGAATTTCAAAAAAGTGAAAAGGTATAAAAATACATCTAAAATGAAAATTGCAAACTCTGTTACAGAATTCTAAATGACTTTTGATGTTCTACTTCTCAAAATGGTGTAAGAAAAAAACGTTTACAATGGAGTTTCTTCAGGCTCTTTTGCCCTCTGTTTGAAGTTATTCCAGATGACTGTTTGGCATTGTGCCAAGCTCACACTTTTGATGCTTGCCATTTTAATCTTGGTTTGGGATGGTATGGCCTGCAGAGACACTTTTATCTTCTTGGGAGTCATGGTAAAATTTGAACTTGAGTTTGTACATATCTGGTTTTTCTATGTTGCTTAATTTGCCTTTTCCTTTGTTTTGGTGGGTTGGTACATTTTCTTTGTAACTTATGATTCTGGCTTCTAACTATGGTTGTCCATACATTGTTAGGTTTTGCCTGCAAAGGGTCAAGAAGCTATAAACAGAGCTTTAAAAGCTGATTTGCTTGTTTTAAACACTGTCATGGCTGGAAAATGGCTGGATGATGTCCTGAAGGAAAATGTCCCTCACGTTCTTCCAAAAGTGTTGTGGTGGATTCATGAAATGCAAGGCCATTATTTCCAATTAGAGTATGTCAGGTACCTCCCTTTGGTTGCTGCCGCTATGCTTGATTCACATGTAGCAGCAGAGTATTGGAAAACCGGAACTAGAGGTTATTTGAGGTATCTGCAAGTGTGTGTCTCTGTGTGAGTGTGTGCATGTGTGTGATTGTTGTGTGTGTTGGTCTGTGCATGACCATGTGTGTTTCTTGATGTGGCTCTTAAAATGCTGCTCTTAGTTGCAATTTCCATTTTGATATGCTTTGTGACATATTGATCTAAGATAAGAAAAGTAGTATTTTATAGTAAATGTATAGGTCCTTCAATGCTTATGGTTTATATAAATTGGGTGAAATTAAGACTTTGAAGACCTTATCTTTGATATATATGTACTTAAAGCTTTTAGTTAGATTGGCATTCTCAAAGTTGTGCAGTGTTTCCTTAGAACTATGATTTTCTTCTATGTTCTCCTAGCTATCAATGTTCAACAAGGAAAGATTACAACCTAGTGTAAGAGTATATGTTTGATTAGTAATCATTGTTTGTATGTCCAAATCTAACATACTAATGTTTGATAACTGAGGATTTTTAAAACTGTTACTCATTTCCACTTTGCAGGATTGAAATGCCTGATACCTATGTGGTTCAAGTTGGCACTAGCAAGGACCTCATGGAAATTGCTGAAGATAGTGTGGCAAAAAGGGTTTTGCGTGAACATGTTCGGGAGTCTCTTGGGGTTCGGGATGAAGATCTACTCTTTGCAATGATAAACAGTATGCATTTCACATTGCCGATTTATGTTTTGGTTTTCATTCACTTTGCTAATGCTCAATCATTATAATCCTTTCCATATCTAGAATGAACGTTTTGGTCTGGTACAGTTGTAGTTGAGTTCAGCTATTGCAGCTTATTTGGTTAACATGCTTGCCCAAAACCACATGTTTGCAATTTCTACCAGTTGAAGCAATATGCTGCAGACTGTATTTTGAAACTGTCCTCACATTTTACAATTCTCACTCATCATTGCACTTAATAGATACATAAAGTATCTATTGCTAATGCTATCATGCCTTAAAGGATCATGTTTGTGCTAGTATCTTGTACAATTATATCTCAGGAACACTAAAAGTATACATAATTTCAGGTGTTTCACGTGGAAAAGGCCAGGATTTATTTCTGCAATCCTTCTATGAGAGCTTGCAATTGATTATACAAAAGAAGTTGAGGGTACCATCAATGCATGCAGTAATTGTGGGAAGTGACATGACTGCTCAGCCCAAGTTTGAGTCACAACTGCGTGATTTTGTAAGAGTAAAAAAGATTCAAGATCGTGTTCACTTTGTAAATAAAACGCTGACAGTGGCCCCTTACCTAGCTGTCATTGATGTTCTTGTTCAGAATTCCCAGGCAGGTTCCCCTCTGCTTTAGCATTCTGTTGATTTTATTGTACTTCACTTTTTCTTTCTTTTCCTTTGCACATCCCCTTTGATTTATTGTCTCTGCACTTGTTTTAATTGTTTTCAGTTTCCCAGCATAGGTTTGTAAGCCAACATTGTTACCAACAACCCATATAGATAAAGATGCCTCAACGATGGAGAAGTTGTTTCATAATATTCTTTTTCTTCTTTGCAGGCACGAGGAGAGTGCTTTGGAAGGATAACCATTGAAGCCATGGCATTTCAGCTACCTGTATTGGTAATGAATGGACTTTTCCTTTTAATTTTTGGTTGTTTTTGTTTGAGGCCTTCTGATTGATACTTTATAGTATGATTTGAGTACCATATGAAGGTTGTCCTCCATTGTGAGTGGCATTCAACTTCATAAATTTTAGTGTTTGTCAAAACATGTATTCAGGGAACAGCAGCAGGAGGCACCACCGGGATTGTAGTGAATGGGTCAACAGGTTTGTTACATCCAACAGGGAAAGAAGGGGTCACTCCTCTTGCAAAGAACATTGTCACACTAGCCACTAATGTTCATAGAAGGCTTACCCTGGGAAAGACGGGATATGAGAAGGTAAAAGAAACGTTTTTGGAACACCACATGGCACATAGGATTGCCACAGTTTTAAAGGAGGTGTTGCAGAAAGCAAAGAGTCACCCAAAACTGTAGAGTTAAAGCCTTTGCCTCCATATAGAAAATCTTCCTGTTCAGCTCATACATGGTGTGCTTCTTAATGCTGTAAACTTGCTTGGGAGGTTAGAATTTCCATAATAAAAATTTTCCTTTTAATAGCATTGCCCAAAGTTTTTTTTCTTCTCATTCTTCTGTCTGGCAAGAGTCATATCCAAGAGAACCAGAAATTATCTGTGGGAGAATGTAATGCTGGTGGCTGGCTTATAAGATCACAATCACCTACGAGGAGATGCTCATAGCAAAAGATCATCTGCACATATTCTTCACATTGTCTGCACATGTTCTGCACCAGTGGGGTTTTTTCTCGTTTCGTTTTGTTTTTGGTTTTTTTTTTTTTAATCTCATGCTGCTGACTACATATTCAAACCTTACCCTTTGAGAAAAGCTATACTTACTATTAGGTTTGCCTGTTAGATTTTTATTTTTGTTTTGAATAGACAGCAGTTTAAATTCCCTTGAAATATACTACTCTGTATCATGTGCTTTCTAATGTTTGTTAACTAAGAGGGTTTTCTAATTGTCCGAACAAAACAAGTAATGCATAGAGACGCTGTTTAGAATTTGGTTTTATCAAAGAGCAATGCAAACAAAGTGAACCAACAAGAGCAGCAAACTTTTCAAGTGGTGAAAAATGCTCGAGTGCTGCAGCTCACAGATTTATGCAGGAAGAATCGAAGAGAAGCTTATAATGGAGTTGGCATGGAACTGTAAGGTTTTCCCTAGAGGCTTCTCTCCTCTTAATCCCTTGACAACAACCTTAGTAATGAATTTGGTTATTTGGGCGAGTAACATCATCCGTTGAAACTCTCTCCTTGCAGAAGGATTCGCCTGCATTGCTCTCAAAGGGCTACTCAGTTTCACATCATGAAAGATTCTCATGTTATTTTTGGGAATCGCACCCTTCACCCGGGTCTCCATGGTATAGTTTCAAGCTTCAGCTTAGGTATCTGATGTAGGACGTGATTCCGAGAAAATTAGACTTAAATCAATATCTCAGGCCTTTATTCAACCAAATGAAATAATGCCCTCATATGAGAGATTGTGATAATTCAACCACTTTTTTTTTCCTGTTCTTCCCTCCAGGAATTGGTTGTTTGGCTGTTAGAAGATGAGAGTGGTCTCTGCATCTCTGCCTTGTCTATAGCATGTTTGCCCCTAATATATCTGGAAAAAACGCGCAAGGTGGGCAATGGTGAATGTCCTCCAATTCGTCAAAGATGGTACTATTTTCTTTGGGAAATCAATGTAATCAAACACTCATTTACATCTCTACAAGTGCCTCAATTCCAAGAAAATAAAACAGAAATACCAACAGAAAGAAAAGTCATTTCATATATATTTTTTTTCTATAGCTTTAAAGGAACGATTACAATAGAAAAGGTATTGATCAAGACATAGGAGCAAGGTGCTAGGCTGGTAGTCGATAAGAGTTCAAGGCAACTTAGGCAGTGAAGAACCATTTGCAGGTTTCGGCTGATTGACGTTGGATTTGGCGAACCAGGTGGTGTACAGAAATTGCTTATGGGGCCCTACATGGTTGCATATTAACCTGAGCTTCTGCCTCTCCCTCATCCATCTCAGCACTATCTTCATGTGCCTTTTGCTGGTCAGTCCTCTCAACCCAACTTGCTGCAGACGTTGCAGATGAATTAATCATCTAAATACTCATAATGTTTGTAAATGTGCAATCAAAATATGAGGATCTACTCAACAACTACACTTATAAAAGGTTATGGTCTTTGATTCTGCACTGAGGAACCAAGATGTAACAAATTGGAATCCTTCTTCGCCTTAAAAGCTACAAGTAAAATACTGGAAAATAAGGGCATCTGTGTTTTAGGTTTGGAAAGAATAAAGAATGGAGGATTGAGAGAGAAGAATTACCTGGACATGTTCCCAGGTGTCGGCGATGGTGAGAGGACCGTGCTCCTTTACTATATCAAATATAACCCTAGTGAGGGTTTTAGTTTGCTCAGGTGGAGTTTTTAGCTCTATAGGTTTCTGCTTTGGCTTCGGTTTCTTTGCCAAATACCTGATCGCTGTTGCAAACATGATGCTGTCGCTGCCGATTGATTTTGCCGTTCACCTTTTCTCCAACCCCAAAACTACCCAAGAACAAAACGTAGGACTAGTACGTTTGCCCAAGGCAAAACGACGTCGTTGGATCGGAGGTGAAAAAGATGAAAAAAGGACCCTGTCTTCTTAAAAGAAAAAATCACTTACTTCTAAAAATGTGATTAAAAATCCCTTTTAATCTAATGTGCCGCCTTCTTCCTTCGAGTGGTCTCTCATGTCTCACAGGAAGCACCCAATGAACTGTGAAATCGCGTGTAATGGTCAAATTCTGTACAAAGACATGTCTCTTCATTCTCCCGAAAACCTCCTATCATCAGCTGCAAACTCAATCTTTCATTCCCTTCTCTGTACGCCAAGAACAAAAGATTTTAGAATCGCGGCTTGTGTCAGTCCTTCATGGCTGCACCCATATCAACCAAGTCAAACAAGCGCACGCCCACATCTTCCGAAAGGGTCTGGAACATTGCTGCTTTGTTCTCGCCAAGCTCCTCCGTACGCTCACCAAACTCGATGTTCCAATGGACCCCTATCCGCGCCTTGTCTTCCAACAAGTTGAATACCCCAACCCATTTCTTTGGACCGCGCTTATTCGCGGTTACGCTCTTCAAGGGCCCTTTATGGAATCGGTTCTTCTGTATAATAGTATGAGAAGGCAAGGCATTGGCCCTGTTTCCTTTACTTTTACAGCACTGCTCAAGGCTTGTAGCGCTGCTCTTGATGTCAATTTGGGGAGGCAGGTACATACCCAGACGATTTTGATTGGCGGGTTTGGTTCTGATTTATATGTTGGGAATACTTTGATTGATATGTATGTGAAATGCGGGTGTTTGGGTTGTGGACATCGGGTATTCGATGAAATGCTGGACAGAGATGTGATTTCTTGGACTTCTTTGATTGTTGCATATGCGAAGGTTGGAAACATGGAGGCTGCAAGTGAGTTGTTTGATGGGTTACCCATGAAGGATATGGTGGCATGGACAGCAATGGTCACAGGGTATGCCCAAAATGCTAGGCCAAGAGAGGCATTGGAAGTTTTTGAAAGAATGCAGGCTGCAGGCGTTAAAACGGATGAGGTTACCTTGGTTGGTGTCATTTCAGCATGTGCTCAACTAGGTGCAGCTAAGTATGCAAATTGGGTCCGGGATGTTGCAGAGCAATCTGGATTCGGGCCTACCAGTAATGTTGTTGTGGGATCTGCATTGATTGATATGTATGCGAAGTGTGGGAGTGTAGAAGATGCTTACAAGGTTTTTGAAAGAATGGAGGAGAGGAATGTGTATTCTTATAGTTCAATGATTGTGGGTTTTGCAATGCATGGTTTGGCTGGTGCTGCGATGGAATTATTTGATGAGATGTTGAAGACAGAGACAAAACCAAACAGGGTCACGTTTATAGGTGTTCTTACTGCTTGCAGCCATGCAGGTAGGGTAGAACAAGGTCAGCGATTATTCGCAATGATGGAAGAATGTCATGGTGTTGCACCATCAGAGGATCACTATGCCTGCATGGTGGATCTTCTTGGTCGAGCTGGACGCTTGGAAGAAGCTCTCAACCTTGTAAAAATGATGCCCATGAATCCCCATGGGGGCGTGTGGGGAGCACTTCTTGGGGCATGTCGCATCCACGGGAATCCTGATATGGCCCAGATTGCCGCAAGCCATTTGTTTGAGCTTGAACCCAATGGTATTGGGAACTTCATCTTGCTTTCCAATATATATGCTTCAGCAGGCAGGTGGGATGATGTTTCAAAGGTAAGGAAGTTAATGAGGGTGAAGGGTCTGAAAAAGAATCCTGGATGCAGCTGGGTTGAAGGAAAGAAAGGGATAATTCACGAGTTCTTTGCAGGTGATATGTCCCATCCGAAGTCCAGGGAGATTAAGCAGGCACTGGAGGATCTTCTCGACAGATTAATGTATCTTGGCTACCAGCCAAACCTGAGTTCTGTGGCCTATGACATTAGTGATGAAGAGAAGAAGCGGTTGCTAATGAGTCATAGTGAGAAGCTTGCTCTGGCGTTTGGCCTGCTCACTACAAATGCTGGGTGCACCATTAGAATTGTGAAGAACCTCAGGATATGCGAAGATTGCCATTCAGTAATGTGTGGTGCTTCTCAGATCACAGGGAGAGAAATTGTTGTCAGGGATAACATGAGATTCCACCATTTTCGCAATGGGAGATGCTCCTGTGATAACTTCTGGTGATGGAAGCATGGATTGGAACTGCAACATTGACCAATTGGATTTTTTCTTTTCTTTTCCCATTTGAAGTTTGGTTAATCTTACACCAGTACAGAGCCTATTGAATTTGAATCCTAATTATCCACCCAAATTGCCACCTTTGTACACTCTTCTGCACAAGTACTTGCTCCAAACTGGGCTCTGAAGGAAGAAGAGAATAGAATTGACAAGGATGGATTTAATCCGGCGAGCTACAATATCATTTACACAATGATGAACTCCAGATGTCATCTTTGAGCAATCATCAGGAAATCATACTGTAGTAGTCCCAGTTTTCTTTTCCATCCGTATTGGATTTATTTAAATTAATCCCCAATTTTATAAACTAATATAGCTAGCATCTCCTCTGTATTATTACAATCAGGATTTTGTGATAACTATAATTTTGAGAATGATTCGTTTGCAACCAGGAAATTTATTTATTGGGTTTCATTAGTACCCCAAGAATTTAACACATCATTGTAATTTTTAGAATGATTCTACTTATTGGATTTCATTAGTACCCCTGGAACCAAAAACCTCGTTTTTTATCACAGGATTTGACTCTCAAAATTGTTGATATTGCCTAATTGTTGATATGGGGAGGGGTGGGACGTATTCCATCTATTGTTTGCTGATGGCACTTTAATTTTTTTGTGAGGCCAATAGTGACCAGTTGAGATATTTAAGTTGGGTGTTTATATGGTTTGATGCGCTTTCTGGTTTAAAAGTGAATTTAGATAAAAACGAGGTTATTTTTGTCAAAGGGGCAAAAAATATGGAGGAGCTAGTTGTGGGGTTGGGGTGTGGTGCAAGGAAACTTCCCACTTCTTATATGGGTCTTCCTATGGGAGCCTATTTCAAATTCCTAAGGGTGTGGGATGTAGTAGAAGAGAGATTTAGAAAAAGATTATCTATATGGAAGATACAATATCTCTCTGAGGGCAGGAGACTTACCTTGATCAAAATTACCCTTTCTAACCTTCCGATTTATTTTATGTCCATCTTTGTCCTTCCTCGGAAGGTGAGTGCAAGACTTGAGAATATACAAAGGGCCCTTCTTTGAGGCAGTGGAACCTTGGAAAAAAGGCCTCATTTGGTGAATTGGAAAGTTTGTTGTGCTAATAAGGAGGTGGTCTAGGAATTTGCAGCCTCGTGCCCCTTAACAAGGCTTTGGTTGGGAAGTGGAGTTGGAGATTTGCAAAAGAAAGGGAGCCTCTTTGGAAACAAGTCATCATCGACAAGTTTGGTTTGGAGGAAGGGGGTTGGTGTTCGAGAGTAGGGAAATTAGGTTTTGGTGTGGGGTGTGGAAAACCATTAGAAGAGAATGAGAGGGCATTCAAGATAGATCCCGTTTTGTGGTAGATAATGAGAAAAAAAGGTTAAGTTTTGGAAAGACTTGTGGTGTGAGGATCAAAGGTTAAAAGATATTTTTCCTACTTTATTTCTCTTGGCTATAGACAAAGATGGGTGGGTGTCAAATGCTTGGGAGGAGAGTGAGAAGTTAGGTAGTTAGAGTCCTCGCTTTTCAAGACACCTTAATAATTGGGAGATGGGAGAGGTGGAGTCTGTCTTGGAAACTTCATTCTTTGGTTGTTAGAAGATATGTGGAGGATATTTTGAGCTAGAGAGAAAGTGGGACTGGAGAGATGGGGAGTTTTTGTTAGGTCTCTCTACCATTCCTACACAAGGGCTTCTGGTGATCTTTTCCCTTGGTGCATTATATGGAGGTTTTGGACTCTAGTGAGAGTGGGTTTTTTTGCTTGGCAAATGTCTTGAAATAGAGTTTTGACTATCAATTAATTGAAAAGAAGGGGATGGAATATGCCAAATAGATGTTTCTGGTGTAAAGAAGAAGAATAAATTAATGACCACCTTTTTCTATAATAAGACTAGTATATTGTGGAATTTGATCTTCTTCTTTTTCGATGTACTATTGGTTTTACATTTCACCGTGAGGGAGAACTTGCTTAGATGAAATAACGCTTTTATGGGTAAAAGAAGGTGGAAGGTGTGAAGAGTTGCCCCTTTATGCCTAATGTGGAACTGAACTTGCTTAAGATGAAATGATACTTTTGTGGGTAAAAGAAAGTGGAAGATGTGAAGAGCTGCCTCTTCATGCCAACCTAAAATTGCTTAGATGAAATAATACTTTTGTGGGTAAAAGAAGGTGGAAGATGTGAAGAGTTACTTCTTCATGCCTAATGTGGACCTTACGGAAGGAAATGAAAAGAATGAGAGAGCATTCAATGATGTTGAATGCATTGAATAAACCATCAAATATTTTTTTTTTGTATAATTTTATGAATATCACATTGTTGGTTGATTTTGCAGGGGTGGACTTATTTGTCTATGTGATGCATAGTTTTTATCTCCGTGATGCCTAATGTTTTAAACGTTGTAGTATATATTTGGTGTGTACTGTTTTTACCATTTTTTGGCTTTTCTAATATATGCTCTTACTTGTTGTAGCCATTTATTTAAATTTATTATTGGTTGTGAACATGTGGTTTCTGCAAGACCTGTATTGGAGCATGTACAGGGTACCTGAATATATCAAGATTTGATCAAATTAAAGCATAATAAACTTGCGCTTAAGCATGAAGTCAGATTGGGGGTGGTAACACCAAAACAAAATCTAGTTTATGAAAAATGAAACATAAATGCACCATTAATTAGCACTCAGCTACTAATATACAAAGAGGACAGACATACAGCGACTACAATGAGAAAGCAGAAAGCAGATGCGGGGCTGCATATAGTAGCAGTCCAGCAATTTATTAACACAATTTAGACTCGACTGGTTCATAACCAAACGCTTATGCATCACCCATTCACCTATGACCTATGGACCTAGACTCGCGTTTCAGTTACAAACGATTAGACCATGTCCCCATCTTTTCCAGACACACCTAGTGGCTCCCAGGCAGCTTCTCCTTGATCTTCTCCATCATTCCTTTATGCTGCTGCCCCTGCCCCGGCGTACTTGTGGCGCTCGTATGCTTCTGCTCGTCCTTGTGTCCTAGACCCGGTATCTTCTCTTTTATCTTCCCCTTCATCCCTTTCTTCCTTCTCCCACCTTGCCCATCGTCCTCGGATGACTGCGTATCAAAGCCAGTCAAAATAACAAAACCAATATATCAAAGCTAATTAATAACGATTTGGAATTTGGCATGGCAACTTACAGAGCTGGAGGAGCTGCCGGAGCGATGAAGCACTCCGGATTGGTGGTGGGGCTGCTGCTGCTGCTCCCCACCATGCATACCAGTGCCAGTCCCCGCACCATACGCGCCCATGGCCTCGGTTTGATGGACTGGGTTTCCATACTGGTCGGTCTGGCCTCCGGTCATGACAGTCTGATGCGTTGGGTTGCCGTATGGATCTTGCTGATGTGCCATTGTGTTGAAACGATCGATGAAATTTGAAACGGAACTGGGTATGAAAGCGGCAAAAAGAAATCGGAATCAATCTGTTAGCTTGGTTTCGTCCGATGATGAATGAAAGGTTACGGAATAGGTTTGGGATTTATATAGGCAATGGTGTCGGTGGGGGTGCGACTCTGGGAGCAGAGGAGCTCAAGGTGCATGACAGGATGATCGTACACGTGCCCTGTGAAGAGGACGCTCGTGCCACGTTAAGGATGGAAGGGCACGTGGCAGTGTCGAAAACAGACAAGAATGGTATCATGTGGGGTTAGAGATAAGATTGATTAAAAGCAGGCAGGGAGTGACTCCAGATGGTAAGGATGTTGGAGGGCACGTGGCAAGGGAGAACGTCTAAAGAGTTGACGTAGCTGATCATGCATGGAGAGCAATGGGGATAAGTACCAGGGATTTTCATCCTCCAATACAACAACACCGACTTAAATCTTGAACAAAGTATGGCAACTGTGCCATCCATTGCTATACCATGAAAGTCGTAACTTCACCCTCGTAAAGCCTCTCTGGCTTCCTTCTCCTTCCTCCAATATATATATATATATATTTTCTTTCTTAAGTACCTTTATATATATATATATAATAATAATTAAATAGTATTAATTTTATATTAAATAAAAAATTTCATTTATTTATTAATTCTATTTTATTAATGCAACAAGAACCGTGTAAAATATTGTTGGATACATTAAAAATGACATTGTTGTCAAACAATATAGAAAAAGGAACAAATTTTATATTGGGGTGAAAAAACCTGGCCTGGTAGGAGATGGGTGGGCACGTTGATCAGAGGTCCATTTTGTCGTAAGCCTCACGCGGTAGATGTGTGGGAAGGCTCTTTCGGATTCTGATCATCCAGAGGAGCGTGTCACCACCCCCAAATCCTACACCAACTCTCAACGAATCACCATCAATGCAATATTCAAAGATTAAAATGTCCGAATATATCATCAATATTATACAAAATTTGAAAAGATATATCAATCAATAGATATTTTAGGATATTTTACTGATGTTTTAGATTTTTTCATGTTTCAATCTATATTTCACTGATATTTTAGGATATTTTATAGATTTTTGATTTTTTTATTAAAATAATAAATTATAATTATTTTATTTTTATATTTGATTTAATTTATTACCAAAAATATAAAAACATAATTTTTGTCTTTTTTATGTAATCTATATATTTATTAAACATAATAAATATAAATATTAAAAAAATTATACCTATATTATTATTTATTTGATATCATTAAATATATTTAAATTAATAATAATATTGTAAAATAATCTATAATATAATTTAATAATAAATATGCATTTATAAAAGTTATATTTATAAAATTTATATTTTTTATTAATGTAAAGGATATTATTATTAAATATAAATGTATTTATATGTATATATTTAAAAAAATAATATATGATTATGCTTACGCGCACCTTGAGAACTATAACAGAAGTGCTTTTAGTGTTTTTTAGGGTTTTTTTTTTTTGTACCGACTAGTTTTTAAAAATTTTGAAATGCCCCTCAAATACACTCTCCTATAAGGCATGATGCACAACAACAGATAAGTGGGAGGGGACAAAAATCTGTTATCTGATGGATTTGGAATTTGGGCGATAGGGTTTACAGTGAAGCACATCAAGACTGGTGAAGATGGGGTGGTGTCCAAAAGATTTGTCGCCATTTTTGTGATAATGACAATGGCTGATTTCAGTGACCAGCTTTCGGTATCAGGATGCCTGGTTTAGCAATTCTGATGGCTGCCTTGAGTTTTCGAAGTGACTCTGGGGGCCCAAAATTTGGCCCACTGCTTGAGCCCATAATGCAAACGTTTGGGTTATGAGAATGTTAACAAATTCTAAGCCCACAGTGAACTTTTGGCACCTCTACGGCCCATGAATGGCAGTCACGCCATGGCCACGCGCTATACCCATCTTCATCTAAAAACCCAACTCTCCAAAACCCTATGCTCTGTTCGCGCTGCCCCTGTCTCACTCTCCGGTTATCCCTCTCCCACTCTCCTCTATTACTGTCGGATTGATCAGAGATTTCCAAAATATCTCGGATAAATTCCGAAAGTATTTTCGAAATTTATTTTAGGTGGAGATTCATTAAGATTTCGTTCCATTTGGACATAATATAAGTGATACATGGTGGCTCTGTAGAATTTGTAGATACGGTATAGGTCGTAGCAGGAGTTTTTCATCCTGGTCGGTTCAAAAAGCTAGGTTTTGTTTCACCTTTTTCTCAGAGGGAGAGAGGACAGAGATACAAGAAACAAACGCCCCCCACTCATCCCAGAGGTAATCCTGACCCTTAATGTTATTTTTCTTCTTCTTCTTCTTCAATATGATTATCGTTTCAGCAATCCGGATATCTCCATTTAAATTCCTATATCTTCATCCTTTAGAGCTGTGGTTTTGACTTGTTTTCAGATAGAACACTGGTGTGAATAAGAATGATATCGGCTATTTCATGGATCCCAAAAGGGGTGTCAAAGCCTGTTCCTTCGGTGGTTGAGCCGCCTTCAAAGGAGGAAATTGAAGAGATGCTCAAGAACGGTGCTTTGGAGAGATGGTAAAATTTTTCTTTCTAGCCCTCCGTATGTTTGTGTATTCATACTTATTTCCTCTGGCGTATTTAGTCCCATATTGGTTGACCTTGACAAGTCATTACTATTGTTGCTTTGCAGATTAAACTCCTATATTGTTCATTGTGTGCATATATATAAGCATTTTTCACTGAAGAAACGAGTCTGTTAGGAAAGAACTGAATAAATAAGGGCACAACAATTAGTAGGAAATGTTTACCAATGCTATTGCAATGACAAGAATAAGAAGTCCATACAAAAGGCTAGGGTTGATATCATGTAGGAAGGGCATTTCCTTAAGATTCCTTGTGGGTCAAAGCTCTTTTGCCTAAAGTATATTTACTTATTTTTCATTAAGCTAGTTTACTTATTTGTTGGATCCTGAATTAAATTTTGGTTACTTCAAAGGAAGAGGGCTATTTGATTAGCCAGGAGAACTTTAGCAATGCTTCTTAAACTATTCTACATTGATCAATGTAAAGCCCACAGTAAACTGTTTGAATCTAAAGCGTTGCCTTTTGAGTTGAGTATATTTTTCCACTGTTGGGAAATTTAATGTCACAGTATTCCTTTCAATCATTTACTTTCCTGGCTCTTATAGGCCTCCAGTCTACATGATAAAACTTTGGCATGAGCCAGTTATTCACTTAAATAAGACAAGAGAAGGTATCTTACCAGTGATGAAAAGATCTTTGAATGATTTGTTACATGATTGCTATTTCTTCTTGGAATTTGGTTGTTATTTGTTCTACATGTCATGAGGCTGGAAATGCCGTTTCCCACTTTTATTCTGCTTGATCCCATGTTTTCTGTGGTTCAGCTTTCTTTAGAGTAAAGTCCTACCAACTTGTTTGTCATAGGAGATCTACTGTCAGTCCATATATGTATGGGTTCATTTTATTATAACAATCTGGCATTTCGGTTATCTATGGATTATTGTAACCAAGGATAGAAAAATTGGGATACATCCCCAATTTTTAGTTGAAATATTGGGTGTCAGGCCTGCCTGACATGATAAGTGCCTGAAAATTTGATTTTTTTTTCTGCATTTATCATCGATATTTTGGTGACATACAGATATTATACCGATTTTTCAGTAATGTTACTGATCTAATCAGTGTCATGTCAACATTAACTATTTCTTAAAAAATCTCTAATATGGCTAGATCCATATCCAGCCCATTAGTGAAGGCCCACACAGCCCAAGTGTAGCTGTAGCCCATTAAGGTGGGTTCCTCAATAAATTCACCATTTTTTCTCTTTCTATTTCTGATGTGGGATAGCTTTTAAGCTAAAGCTAAAATATAAAATAAAGGTGCACAAACACTACCAAGCCAAGGTTTGAACCTGAGTGCTCAAGTGTGATTTTCGTTTGCGGGAACCACTAGACCGAACGTCTTGTTGTGTTATGTTTGCACATACAAATTCGTATATACTACATAAATTAATTAAAGTAAAATAATTATAAATAAATCAATTTTAATTATCTTACGATTCCTTCTATATAATATTTTAATGCAAAACAAATATAAATTTAAAAATAAAATTATTAATATTTTTAAATAAAAAGACTTATTCCAAACTAAATATATTACAATTTTAAATTTAATTTGTTTTTAAATTTGGTCTATTATTACAAAATGTCACAAAACATATCATACATATATTTTTTTTTAAGAAAAATTTGAATATATATGTTATTTCTTATTTATCATTTTTAGAGTTTTTACCCATATTTTCATGAGTTTTGATTAATTTTCGGTTTACCGTTATTTTATGTGTAAACATCCATCGATATTTCCTGATATATCCCTATATATCCGTAAAATCAAGTTACCAATATATCTCTCAAAACCAATATTTTCATGCTTGCTTGTAACTAAGTATATTATCTATTACCATCATTTTATTTTTTTTGATATATGTGGAAAATGTTATATTCTAAATTGAAAAAAAAAAAAAAAACAGTGATTGGAAGAATTGGGTTTGCATTGTTGTTTTGAGTGCCATGTTACAGCCCATTCTGTACTTCTGATGCATTTTTTTATGCAGTGGAGATAGTGAAAGCGAGGAAGATGATGAAACTATGGATGTTGATGCTGCCAAGCAGGATGATACAGTTGCCCATGCATTAGCTGCTGCAGATGCCCTGGGCAAGACTCCAAAGAACTCAGGAACAAGTTTCCTGGACATAACTGATGGTCTGAAGGAACTTGACATGGATCATTATGATGATGAGGATGATGGTATCTCTATATCCAAAACTCTCTGGTGGTGTTGTTTTTAATTTTATTATTATTATTAATTTTTTGTTGTGGTTGTGAGTTGGGGGAAATGGTCTGGAAGCATTTCTAAATCATGACTTTTTTATAGCATAAATTGTTTGTGAAAAATGTTGTATTGTCATTTGTGAACTCAGGCATTGAGGTATTTAGCAAGGGACTTGGGGACACCTACTACCCAAGTAATGACATGGATCCATACCTGAAGGATAACAATGTGAGTTTGAGTGACTTTTGAATACCATTTATGGCACTGATGGTGTCTTTTGACTTGTGATGCTAGAATAACAATTTTTTTTTTTGGACAGGATGATGACTCTGAAGACCTTGAGGATATGACTATAAAAGCAGAGGATTCAGTCATTGTTTGTGCACGTAATGCGGATGATCTCAGTCATCTTGAGGCATGTAATAGTTAGCTAGAGTCTACATGCTTTAGTAACTCTCCCACAGTCCTCTCCGTCTCACCCCCCATTATTTATTGCCCCTCATTGGTTAGTTCAATATCTGTACAAGCAGGTTTGGATATTTGAGGAATCAGAGGATGGTGATTCAAACATGTATGTACATCATGATGTCATAATCCCAGCATTTCCCCTTTGCACAGCATGGCTTGATTGCCCACTTAAAGGTGGAGAAAAAGGTGCGTCTCATTCCACTTCTTGGTTGAAATTTGAAATTTGTGCTTGCAGGCACAAGTGGACTTTTCTGTTTTTCATTCAAGTTATGTCTTTTGTTTATTGCTTTATTATGCTAATTTTGTTTAAGAATGATTGCCTAATCTCCCATTGGCCTTAGAAATTTTACCTTATTTTGGAAAATGAAATAAAAGGACAACTATGTTGGTAATATTAACTAAGTTGTGTACCTTTATGATTGTGGTTTTTGGATTGTATGGTGTTTTTATGTGTGCATATGATGGTTGTAACTTGTAGTTTCTTGCTGACTTCCTTCCAAGAAATCCTACAACTTCATGAGAACAGGTTTTTTGGGGAACTTGCTTTAGAAAGATTTCTAATTTTCATTGAGTCTACTTTTGCTATGGAAAATTATATTCTGGAAAAGAAGCATACCATTGCTTTTGGATGGTGGGTGAGGCATTATTGTTGGGTTGTCTGTGTGCTGTATTATTAAAGAACATCTGTAAAATGTGGACAACCATCCAATAGTGTCACCCACCTCTGTATCAGATGAGGATGTGAGTTTTTTTTTTTTTTTTGGTTGAATTTTAATATTTTATTATTTTTTATTTATTTGAAAATTTTTACCTGATTCACTTTTTTGTGATACCATACTATAGAATAATCTTTTTGTTGGGTAAGTTAATTTGTTTACCAATGATTGCATTTAAGGTAGTTAGTAGTGCAAAATTACGTCAATTGCAGAAATAATGGTGTCGGAAGTGGATCTTTATGAGGTGGGGTATCTATCAGTAGACCTTTAGTACCTATCAAAGAAAAAAATAAAAGGAAAAAAAAATCAGTAGACCTTTGAGAAAGAAGGTTCTCATGTGTGAGGACACCTTAATATAGAATTGTTTTGGACCTAAGATATATATCTCTCAATGCTTTAGAATTTAGTACAAGAAGATCGTGTGTGTATATATATATGTGTGTGTGTGTGTGTGTGTGTGAAGATAGTAAACTCAAGCTTCAATTGTGATGATCTGAACCAGTTCTAGTTCATTTGTAAACTGGCAATGCTGAAGCACAGTGTTTTTGGAATCTGCTATCTGTGTTCTTCTCTGTTATCTTTCAGAAAAATGCAAATTTAACCACTTCATTATCATCTTCCCTTTCATTGAGCTTGAATAATATGCAACATTGTCTTTGATCATTTTTGTTTCAAACAATTTTTATTTATTCAATGTATTTTTCTCAGATTGATGTTTATCTTGTATTTTTCTTTTTTATTAAATGATTTTCATATGTTGGCAGGGAACTTTATAGCCGTAGGCTCAATGGAACCTTCCATTGAGATATGGGACCTTGACATTGTATGTGAGCTATGGACCTTGATCTCATTGGTTTATAGTTGGTAAAGCTATTGTTCGAGATATTAATGCATAATCTCTTACTGTTTTCATTGTTCTCAGATTGATGAAGTCCAACCATTTTTGGTATTAGGTGGCATTGCCGAGAAGAAGAAGAAGAAGAAAGCAAAGAAGGTAAGCTTGTGAAATTCTTATAAGTTGGGTGGTTTGAATTCTGATTTTTGCTTTCAAATTAACACTTCTTCATGCATGGCAAATAAGTGTTAGGCTTAGGTAAATCTAGAATTCTAATATCATTTATTGGTACGAGATCATATTTGTCTCATTGTGCTTCTTCTAATTTTGGAATTGCATTGACTTGGTAGCATTAGAAATGGTTTGGAAGGAGAGAAAACTGATGATGAAGCTCCCTGTTAATGGTATTTCTTTTAATATGCCTATTATCGAGCAACTGAAATTTATGAAATGAGTCTTTTCCAGTGCTTTCAATTACTCAAAAAAGCCAAATCTATTTTTTATTAACACATTGGAAACGATTTTGGTCAGTATTTAGTGGATGTTTTGCCCTGTAGGCGAGTCCCTAGAACTCCATATATGAATTAGTTTTCAAGTAGCGTATTAGACTGCTGGACAGAAAATGCGCCTGTGTTGAACATGTGTCTGTTGATGTGCTATGTGCAGCAGACCCTAGAAGTGCCCAGGACATAAATTTATCTGTTTTTGTGGATCCATCACACAAGAAGTTTAACAAGGACATGCTTTTTTTGAAATACTATAAAAGAGTTGAGTTATGAAGACTAAGTGGTATACAATTAAAGTTTTACTAGAAGTGAGAAGTAATGTAAAATAAGTTCTCTGTCAAAGGAAGAGAAGCATGAAGACTGGAACAGTGAAATGTTGGATATAATTATATTGGGATAAAGACACCCATGTACTCATTGCTGTTTCTTACTGTCTGTATTTTTTTCGTTTTTCTCTTTTGGTCTGGATTCACTGTGTCACCATGTCCATGTGGTATCCCATTTTTGTGTCCACGCATGATCAATTATCTTGTAATCAAGGATATCTGATGCAGGAGTAAAGGCAGAGAACCCATTGGTCTTAAACAGTATGGGTTAGGCTATATTTATTGGTCAATGGGCATGACTGATGAGCTCAACTATACTTGGCTACTTGATCTTATGTTTAAAAAGCATGTACTATTTGTGGCTATTTGAAAGAAAAAACATATTATAAACACCAATAAAAAATGGGAGCTTCCCCACCGACATAGGAAGTGTTCAAAGGGGCCAAAAGGCTATAAGAAGCACAAACATATTCCACATCAACATTCTTACTACTTGAGCATAACCAGTCTATCAAGTCTGGTAGGGAACAGTCTTGAAGGGAGCAGTGAGACTAATGATAAAGGTCTGAAATAAAGGAATCCTTGAGGGATTTATCTGAGTGTTGCACCCCTTCAAAGGATATTCGATTTTGCTCCATATAGATTGTCCAAAACAAACATAGAGGAGTTGTTCTCCTAGCCTTCTTTCTCTTTCATATCCATGAAACTCCCATGGAAACCCATTAGTAACTCCTTCATCAAAGAAGGGAGGATCCAGGAAATGTTGTGCAAAGCGCTATGGCCTCCTAGCTTTCCCATAATGGATGAGGAGATGGTCAGCTGATTCTTTTGCACTTGTACACATATAATAATTACTTTCCAAAAACAGCCCTCTTCTTTTGAACTGATCCAAGGTTAGGATTCTTCTCCATGAAGCTTCCCACTTGACGAAACCCATGTTTTTAGAGGCCCAGACTTCCTTTGAAGAGAAAAACGGTCCTTCAGCCAATTCCAAAGTCAGAAAAATCTCCAGCATTGGTCATATCTATGCATACTATATCAGAAAGAATTTCCCTGTATTAGACTCATTAAATGGCTTCATCAAATTCCAGATCTAGCTAGTAATTGGGTTCATTTTCTTGGTTCCCACTTTTAGCTAATGATATAGATTGATGACCAATACATGAAGCCAAACATCAAGTTTCTCTTTTTTTTTTTTGGTGGATTTTTATCCTCTTAAGTTGTACATTGTGTCTATATTTTGTATATGTTATTGTTTCATCCTTGATTTATATAGCTGTTTTGTTAGGTATTTCCTCTATTTTCTTTTTATCATCCTTCTATTTTTGGGAGGATTTCTTATTATTTACATGTACTTAAAACTATTCATAACAATGAATGTTTTGTTTCCTGATGAGAAGTGCAATGTTGGATCTGTGATTTCCTTCCTGTGCAGTACTTCTCTTGATATTTTATAAAATGATGATCATTTCTACAAAAAAAATTTCTAGCTGTTTATGAATTTTCATTTTGTTTGTATACTATAAATAATTTCATTTTCAATTTTTTTTAATCTGTAGTAAGGTGCTCACCCAATGGAAGTTTAGTTTGTTGCCAGTTTTCTTGATAATTCTGTTTTCAGAATATTGGCAGCAATTTTTAAAAATTTTGTGATTTGATTCTGAAGATGGTTGATTTCTTGTCACTTCTCTTACCAATCTGCATACTTGCTTTATTTAGACATCGGTCAAATACAGAAAAGGCAGTCACACCGATTCAGTGCTTGGTCTTGCTTGGAACAAGGAATACAGGTCTGCGCTTGTCTATGGTTATATATATATATATATATATATATATATATAAATTTATAATACTAGGTCTATGCTAGATCTACTGTTCTCTTTACCTTTTTTTTTCTTTTTTAATTTTTAAATTCTTTAAATCTAAATGCAGGAATATACTTGCTAGTGCAAGTGCTGATAAACTAGTCAAGATTTGGGATGTCACTTCAGGAGAATGCAATATCACCATGGATCACCATACAGACAAGGCAAGTATTGGCTTGTACTTTCACTGTTGTATTTTACTTTATGGCTTAAAAAAAATTTAGGGTAAATTACAAAAACACTCTATATTTTCACTCGTGTCTCAATTTGGCCTCTAAGTCTTTTTTTGTTTAAAATAATGCCAACCTTTAATTACGTCTAAAGGTCAAATGAGCACTTTTGTTGTGATTTTTCATCAAAAATAAATCGAAAACCTATGTGATGTAGGCA
This sequence comes from Vitis rotundifolia, assembly GCA_030254885.1. Lineage (NCBI taxonomy): Eukaryota > Viridiplantae > Streptophyta > Magnoliopsida > Vitales > Vitaceae > Vitis > Vitis rotundifolia. The sequence continues at coordinate 18,685,480 of CM058154.1, read as the reverse complement.
CATGAACATTACAATATCAATTAAAATTTATGTCTATGTCGTGTAATGCCCACGTGTTTGTCGTATGGGTTCTTTCATCGATTTCTGACATAAAATTCTAATAGATGGGGCTATATTGATATTGGACATAACTTAGGATTGGAGGGTTGATCCTTCATCTCTTTCCTTATGAAATCTGAACCAAAGTTTTTAAAGGCGTTCTTCAAGCGCACATCGAGGCACGCTTCAGGGCGAGGTGGTTTCCAAAAGCGTTGAGGCGCATTGAGGCATAAGAAAAAAAAAAAACGTAAACCCTAAAATGCGTATGCTTTAGGGGATAACACGTGGTTGAGGCGCACCACAAGTGCGCTTTTCATGCCTTCTGGGCGAGGTGTAAGCCTCAACAGAGGTACTGAAGTGCCCAAAAAAATAAAAATCGAATAGAAATAGATCAAGAAAGAGAGAGACAAGAAGATCCTCATTGTTTTGGTCTGTTTTTCTCTCATTGGGGTCGCCACTTTTCTGTTTCTCGGGTTGCAGATTTTCTCTTTGCTTTTCTCACGTTTCTCTAGTTTTTCCACTCATCTCTCTTGTTTTCTTTCTCTTGTTTTGTTTCTCTCCCTCTTCATCTCTCTCATTTCTTTGTTTTATGTCTTTTTTTTTTCTCTTTTATTTGTGGAAAAAGTCAAACTGCCATAAGCTCTATCACGTGCCCTTTTAATGCATATAAAATTCTAAATCATTATTTCCTATTTACTATTTCCAGTGGTTGAATTTCTATTTTTTCCCCTTTTTTATAATTAAATTTATTGAAAGAAATTTTTTTCCATTCCATTAAATCATTATAAAATTTATAAGAATATTATAATAAAAATAGAAATATAGGTCACTTACTTTATTAATTATTATTATTTTCTTTTCCTATTTTATAGTATATTTTTTTCTATATTCAATTTTATGATTGAATTATTATTATTTTTCAAATAAAAATAATTATGTACTGCAATTATTATTATTTTTTAATTTACATTATGGAATTATTAATATGGTTTTTTTTATGAAAATGAATTTATTGTTGATTTAATTTTATTTTATAGATTTAAAATTATTTTAAATATTTATTAACTATGAAAATTATAGTCCTAAAAGGCTTAAGCCTCAACGCCTTGAGGCTTAGACCTCGCCTTTAAAAACTTTGATCTGAACTTCTTGCTGCTCCACTTTCACATTAAGATTATCGAAAGGTGGTTACTACATGATAGAGGCAAACAAGTATTCCGTTATCACAATAGTAATAACCCACTGAGCGATAATTCAGTGAGTACCAAGAAAGGCATCAGTTCAGAGTTGAGAATCTCAGCAAGTAGTTGTAAACAGGTAGTTGGAGTGGTAGAGCGAGCCACTTGAGTCATCAACATGCAAGTAGCAAGGTCCTTATGCTGAAAGCTTAATTTTGGATTTAAGGGGTTCCATAGTTTTAAAAGGCTCAAGGCGCACCAAGGCGCAAAGTAAACCTGGAGCCTGAGGCGCAAGGCACGGGCTTTAGTGAAGTGAGGCGCACCCTAATTTACATATATTTTTCCTCTATTTTTCTCCTATTTTTCCTCTATTTTTCCTCTTCTTCGTCTTCTTCACTTCTCCACTGCACGGCTGAGGTTAGGGCAAAATTTAGGAGAGTTGTTGGGTTGAAAACAACCAGAAAAGGGGGCTAGAAGGGAAAATAGGGCCAAAACAGCGTTGTTTTGGCTTGTTTTTTATTTTAAAGGAACATGCTCCAAAATGGTGAAGAAGGAGGTAGGGGATCGAGGTGCACGTGTGGATAGTGTCGCGCCTTGCGCGCCTAATCGGTGCCTTCATGAAGGGGCGTTGCCTACCTTTAGGCGAGGCGCCGGAGGGTGGCGTTGAGCTGCTCGGAGCCTAGGCGCGCCTTTCACAACTATGAGGGGTTCAAATGGGTTGGGTTTAGTACATGTCCAGAGCTGCTACTCTTGAGCATACCTTATTAATCATTAGTTTGAGAGATGCATCCTAAACCTGATCCATGTATTTTTGGGTGAAGCTGCATGCCACTTATATCTAAATATTACATCAAATATATTAATAAACTGTTTTAAAATGGATGATTTTGCAGTATAATAAGATTCTAAAAGAATCAATAATTTATAAATTCTAATCTGGTTGAGTTTGGCTGTGGGCTTGGATTAACCCCAGATTTTGCTGGGGTTTAAAAGCCTCAATGACCATTTTGTTTTAGGTTGTAAACTTTTGGATAAATATAGAATATGAAAGCAGGAGCTTTTGGAGCTTGTTTTGTAGTGCCAAACCATGTCATAATACTGCCTGGATATTGTTGACAAACTTAAGTTGGTTTCTGTATTATATTTGGCAATTGGTCGCTACAGTAACTTGTTATCAGTCTTGTATTACTGATTAATGACCTTCTAGGATTATTGCACTCACTTATTTGAGCTGGTTTGCAATGCCATATGTTATTATTTGTGTTGCTACCTTCTTTCTAATGAATTTCTTACAGGTTCAAGCAGTTGCCTGGAATCATCATGAGCCCCAAGTTCTTCTAAGTGGATCGTTTGATCGTTCAGTAGTTATGGTAATGGAGATATTTGCTTATTATACTGTTCATAATGAACTAATATTCTGCACGTTCATGAAAGCTATTAATGAGCAGATATTAGATCCTAGTTTGCTATTCGTAATGTCATTTCATTAAATCCAGCCTGATGTAGAGCACCTCAACCCACATCCTTCTTTTCTTATCTTGTGTGTATTTGTTTTTTTTTTTTTTTTCCTTCCTTTTCTTCCTTTTCTCGTAAGTGTGCCGACCTTTGGTTCTCTGAACTGCAGTGATCCATTCACTATTCTTATCTGTTGCAGAAGGATGGGAGGATACCAACGCATGCTGGTTTTAAGTGGTCAGTCACAGCTGATGTTGAAAGCTTGGCATGGGATCCACACACTAATCACTCTTTTGTGGTGCGGGCTTCAATCTTGTATCCATGACTATCTCCTTAATTTATTTGCATGATCTTTTAAATTGAAAATCAATGCTGAAGTCATTTTGCACTGAATGACATTTCTTTGTTAAGATTTTAGTTAAGTGGCATTGAAAAAAAAAAAACTAGGATTTATAATTTGCAAATATGTTTTCAGGTCAGTTTGGAGGATGGTACAGTTCAAGGTTTTGATGTTCGTACTGCTAAGTCAGATTTGGCTTCTGAGTCAAAGCCAGCTTTCACTCTTCATGCACATGACCAAGCTGTTTGCACAATCTCCTACAATGCCTTGGCACCTAATGTATATATTCATCTTGGCACTCCTAGCAAAAATACTTGCATGCTTGCTTCCTATATTTGGTTTATGTAATTTTTCTTTTCTGATTTTCTCTACAGCTTCTTGCAACCGGATCCACAGATAAAATGGTAAACTTCTATGATCTTTGTGTTGGCCTCTGCCTTGTTACCCTGCATGCATATTACACAAATGGTTCTATACTCTTGATTGAACTTTTTTCCATTTTGCCTCAGGTAAAACTTTGGGATTTGTCAAATAACCAACCTTCCTGTGTTGCAACCAGGAATCCTAAAGCTGTAAGGAACCCTCAATTTTGTTTTTATTCTTGTGAACATTTTTTGGGTTGGGGAGTCTTCTTGAGTTACTAGGGCAATGCCATCATTGCTATTCTTCAAGTCCAATCCAAATAGGTTTTGGTGTGTTTTTTTCCTCTCTTTGTGCGCATGTGTGTAAGTATGTATACATGTGTGGGTTTTAAGATTTGTTTTCTAATATGCTATCAGGGAGCTGTCTTTTCCATATCCTTCTCAGAGGACAGACCCTTTTTGCTGGCTATAGGGGGTTCTACGGGAAAATTGGAGGTAGAGTGGAAATTCCCTCCCAAATTTTTGGTCCATCTGTAATTTTATCTGTCTAATCCATTCTATTGAGGTTTGATTGCTTGCAGGTATGGGATACACTATCTGAAGCTGCTGTCTCAAGAAAATTTGGCAACCACAGTAGTCAGGGCATATCTAAACCCGAGGCTTGACTGAATTAGAAAATTAAAGATGCAGTTTTGGTTTTCAGCCTAAGAGCTTTCATGATAATGTGAAAGGAAGCGTATTTGCCCATGCATCAGCCAATTTTGTGTGTGATTTGGAAAATGAAATAGTAAATGATTATAATGATCCTGTGCTCCACTTGAAAATAAATTATTCTTTCTAGTGACGTTTTAGAAGTTTTTGAAAATTTCAGATGGATATTATAATGAAAGTTCTAAGTGGATTTCAGTATGTAAAGAGAAAATGTTTTATTTGTACTTGAGCACATAACCATGTAATCGATGTTAGCCAGCATCCTCCTTATTGGACACAGCCTGTTCTGGAACCTCACCCAGTGATGCCTCGGCCTAAGGGGTGTAGACAATTCCAAAAATTAAACACAACTAAGCCAATGATAAGGATAGTAACTTGTTTAAGCTGCAATGCCCCATAAAAATTTCTGTTTTTATCTTAGTTGTGTTATTGATTTATTTAATAAATATTTATTAATTTAAGGAGAGTATTATATATTGTATTTGTGTACCTATGTGACCTATAAATTTGAAATAATGGATGTGCTCCAAGTTAATACATAGAAAATTAAATTGTACAAAATGGGAAGAGCTGTAAAGAATAGAAATATGTCAAAACTTAAAGTAGAGATAATTAATTCTAAAAAATAAAAAGATTTTTAAAAGAAAGAGAAATGTCAAAACTTAAAGTCTTAAGAGAATAAAACGGTTTGAGAAAAAGTTTAAATAAATAAAAATAGAAGTTGTAAAAACTAGAAAATTATTCAATGTTATGTTATGAAATTATTTATTTATTTATTTTTTCTATGAATTTCATCAATTATTAATTTATATTTTCTTGAATTCTCAAGGATTTTTTTAAAAATTATTATTTTATGTATATACTAAGCTTATCAATTAAGATTTTTTTTTTTGTTAATTGCATATCATTATTAATTTAAACTTTTGTGTAAAATGAATGAATTAGAAATTGAACACCACATAGTGTCCATGGAATTAACAAATATATAACAAAAAGAGTTATAATGATTTATTACAAGTCAAAATTTCGTGGTAGGTGACAAAGTATTTCCTCCTCATTTTTCTAATTGAAAGCTTGCAATGATTAGATTAAGGATTATCTCTTGCATGTCATTAAAGTTGGTTTTAAAATCTCTCAAATTAATCCAAAAAAAAAAAAAAACATGCTTACTAATTATAAAAGTCAACAACCACATGTTAATATATGATAAAATGAAATGTTGGATAAAGTACATGTATGATGATAAAACAAAACGTAATTATTGATGAAATGTTGGATAAAAGTACATATATGATGATAAAACAAAAAGTAATTATTGATGAAAAATATTCTAAATGTTCTCAAATCGTGACATTTATCATTATAAAACAATCTTGTGATCATTACAATTTATTTGGATCGCTCCATTATTTTGCAAATATGTTGCTTTCTAACTATTACATTACTATTATTATGGATGATTTTGATAAGTTACTTAACATGTGTGTGTTGGACGGATGAATTGCAAATTTTAATAAAGGAATAAATAATTACACAGTTTGTAGATGAAACTTTTGATAAAAGCATAGATTGCCAGCAAACATATGAGAAGTCTATAATTATTATCAAAAATAAAAATATTCAGAAGTCTTAATATTCATCATTATTTTTAATACATAAAAAGTATTTTTCCAAATACAGCTATTATTTTATTCTTTTTAAGCAGATATATTTTAAAATAAATTCTTAAACTTATTATCAACCTTTTTCTTTTCCAAATCTATTGCACAGGATGACGCCATCCATGACGGAGGCTAGCCGCCATGTCATATTTCTATCTTCGTAAATTGTCGTATGTGCCCTTAAATTATAAACATAGTGACAATAATATGAATACGTTTGGCTGTTTTTAATTAAAGTTGTGAGAGACGTAGTCCACAAATTCGCAAAGATGTTTTGTCGTCACGCTACAACTTTGGATACTGTTGTTGAAAACTGAAGAAATTTGGTCCACATCAGATAAGATTATTCAGATTTTTGTAATCAAATACCTACCATATATATATATATATATTTTTTTATTTGCTTCGAGTCCAACTTCGCTGGACAACTAGCAAAAGATAAAAAGCCACGTGTCAAGAAAAATCTAATAGGAGGAAAGTGTAGATAAATTTCTGAGCGCCCCAATACGGCTCCGTGGCTGTTAATCCTGACTGGTAAGTGCGTATGGGTACCGTCTCTCGCTCCGCTCTCCTGCTTCTCATTCCCACACTATTATTCTCTGCGGCCGTCTCCGACGTATCTTCCGATGAATCCGATGACCTTTTGATCCACCAAGTCGTGCCGGAGGGGGACGATCTATTGAGCGCTGGACACCAGTTCGGCTTATTCAAGGCTAAGTTCGGCAAAACCTACTCCACTGTGGAGGAGCACGACTACCGCTTCAGCGTCTTCGAGGCTAACTTGCGTCGCGCTAGAAGGCACCAGTTACTTGATCCTTCTGCTGTACACGGGGTCACTCGGTTCTCCGATTTAACTCCTGACGAGTTTCGCCGGAATTATCTCGGATTAAAGCCGCTCCGGCTCCCAGCCGATGCACAAAAGGCTCCGATCCTCCCGACCAACGATCTTCCTACCGATTTTGACTGGAGAGATCATGGTGCCGTAAACCCAGTTAAAGATCAAGTATGAAATTGATCTCTATTGCTTTAAAGATTTCGTGAGTGGGTGATGGTACTTTTATTTTCAAAGAATTTGATTCAAAACACTCATGTTTATTGTTTGATTTAATTTGAGATATTAGGGTTCCTGTGGATCATGCTGGTCCTTCAGTGCAATTGGAGCCTTGGAAGGAGCTCATTTTCTTACGACTGGAAATCTTATTAGCATGAGTGAGCAACAGCTTGTGGATTGTGACCATGAGGTTCGATATTCTTTCTTTTCCCACTACTTTTCGATTTGTGTTGGTGTGTAATTGGATAGTAACACTTACCTGGAAGGATGACCATGAACTTGCATCCACTTCTGCACCCTTCCAAAAAGGTGGTTGCCAAAGAATGTCTCAATTGCGTCAAAGCTGAACTTATCTCTTACACTTCCCTTGATGATTCCAAGTTACGAAGGATCAAGTGCTTCCCGAGTTAAAGGGAATGCTTGGGATTCCTACATAGGACACCTTCTTGGTGGGTTGGACCGACCATCAAGCACATAAGATGGTTTGATCCGTAAAGTTAAAGGTTCATTGCAAGAACAACCAAACATTGGTAAGCTTGCTTTGACCAGATTAAGAGGGAGAGAGGATTACCAATTAATTTCCCAATGAAAAATGCTTCCCTTTAGCACAATTCACATAGGATAACTGGTTAGCATTAATTTTTAATGATTTTGGAGGTACCTACGCTTGAGACCACACTTCACCCTCATCCCACCTCTCAACCTATGTTGGCTATTCATTCCAATTTGGACATCCCACTATCCTTGTGGGAAGAAGAACAAACTGGCCCTTGCATTTTCGTGTTTTCTCCGTGGGAAAAATTCCTGATGCCATATCGAATATATAATATTTGAGGGTGCGTGGGGATGAGAATGCTAACGTTCTTTGACTGTATTGATGTATATTTGAGGGTGCTTGCAGAACTGTTTTAACTTTTTATCTCTTTTTTACATCTTACCAACACTTTAATCAACACTCAAAGGCACGCTTAATTTTCTGTGAAAGCATATGGTTTAAGAATGCATGTGTTAAGAGCAGAAAATATGTTCTTCCTATGGGATAGTAGAATAGCTATGGGTACTAGACTTTCTGAATCATACATCCAAAGTTGTGGACATTTGGAACAAGAAATTATGTTTCTTTCACTTCATACATACTAGTAGGATTGGTGCTAATAGTTTCTCCAGAGGTGTCCAAAACATTGTCCTCAAATTCATTACAATTTGCTTGGTTCTCTATAACTCTGGGTAAAAATAATACTTGCTTGTTTTATATTCTCTTGCCTCAATACCATGGTGAATGGAAAAATTTATTGTTGTCTCTAATCAACTTAAGCTTGTACCTTTTGCAGTGTGATCCAGAAGAATATGGTGCTTGTGACCAAGGGTGCAATGGCGGGTTGATGACAAGTGCTTTTGAGTACATACTAAAAGCTGGGGGAGTTGAGCGAGAAGAGACTTATCCTTATATTGGATCTGATCGTGGTTCTTGCAAATTTAACAAAAGCCAAATTGTTGCATCAGTATCGAACTTCAGTGTTGTTTCACTTGATGAAGATCAAATTGCTGCAAATTTGGTGAAGAATGGCCCTCTTGCAGGTAGTTAGCTGCATTTGCAGGCGTTTCTTCCCCTTGTTTGTTAGGTTTGTTTTGTTGGCTAGTGATGAGCTAAATTTGTGATTGACTTGAAATTTCAATAATTCTGTTGCTTTGTACATACAGTGGGTATCAACGCAGTTTTCATGCAAACATACATGAAGGGAGTTTCATGCCCATACATTTGCTCAAGAAATTTGGATCATGGAGTGGTTCTAGTTGGATATGGTGCTGCTGGTTATGCCCCCATCCGGTTCAAGGAAAAGCCTTACTGGATCATAAAGAACTCTTGGGGAGAAAGCTGGGGAGAAGATGGGTATTACAAGATCTGCAGAGGTCATAACGCATGTGGAGTGGATTCCATGGTCTCAACTGTAGCAGCTATCCAGACCACCACCCAATAGACTATGAATCCATTATGAAGGTACTAGATTTGTGGCACCCTTATATATATAACACACCTGAAAAATGGTCTCTCGTAGACATGGTCAAATGGATTGTAATAAGCCAGCAGTCATTCTATAAAACTTGCCTCAGGAGCTGCATGTACTTTTGGTCCAGTATGTATCGTTCATATTGTAACTGTCTTTTCGCATATGTTTGATTAGATGATATAATTATGTGAATGCAAGCCAGTGATGTTAGGGTTTTAACCTAAATTGACTTGATTTTCATTATTGTTTCATTGCCTAACAGCTTAAACTTTTGAATCCAGTTATTAGCTGGAAATTGGCATGGACGACAAAAAATTAGTAGGAGAATTTTCAGTCACGTCTGGGATTTTGTTCAGGCCAGGCCTGGCTTGTGGGCTCGGCCATCCATGAACTAGTCTCCCCCTTTGTTCCTCAGACCCAGCCCACCCCAACCCAAAAACACTCTACTCTCTGTCTCCCTCAGGCAACCCCATTCCTGAGGCAGCCCAGCCTAGCCCACCTTATACCCATCTACCGATCATGGTTACTAAATTTTTATAATTAATATGGTTAGAAAATTATATTATTTTCACACAAACAGATCTAGATATTATATTATACAAGTCTATTGAGGAATTTAGAGGTATGGATTTTATAGTTTTAGACCATTTCAAAATTAGGTCATCCTGCAAATAAACAAAAAAACGTATGGCCTCTGCTCCACTCGTAGACTTCTCTTCCATTCCTTGGAGCCACAACAAAGCGCTAATCAGTAATCACTACCTTCATCTAAAATGTTGTTTTATATTTATGAGGCGGGCTCCTAACCAAGCTTGAAATCCTGATCATATCAGAGGGTTTAATGATTTTGCAGCGATAATTCGTTTCCGAGTAGTACCTTTTTTAAAATTCTTTAAAACACAAATAAAGCAAATTTGCAAACTAATTATACATTTATTGATATTTTTTGACTGAATGCTACTTCTACTTCCAACTTTTCCAATTGGGATTCAACCTCTATCCCATTCACATAGTCTAAACTTGAAGTCCAATCGCTAAACTGGATTCGCCTCTTCAAATTTCTTTGCTGATCCACCAGGTTACAGCCTTAACCTTCTTGAATTGATTCTGCCTCTGCATACAGTTAAGCAATTCATCTCCAAACAGCATGGGTGCTTTGGACTGAAGTGAGCGGCAAATACAAATTTTCTTTTCTGCATGACAATCTAAGGCAAGATGAGGGGATTGAAGGACCAAGAAAATGTAAAACAAACATGATCTATTAAATTTGTGGACAGATAATGTCATCAATCAACTTCACTGAAAACAGAAAATGATATGCATAACGTTAGATGATTACCATCTGACTCTTTTGATGGCTTTGATTGATGTTAGAGGAAGAAGGCAAAAGTTTTCAACGTGCAACCTTTATGAAAACTCAGAAACTTGCTGCGACTTTTGCCCAATAACAAACCCCAGAGTGCAAAAACCATATTGCAAAGAACTAGAGCTCTTGCCATGATGAAACTGATCTCCAGAGTGAACTACTGATCTTCAAAATTACATCCAATCTTTACCATGCAGAAACTACTAGTGCCATCCATTGTTGGATGAATCCACACCCTTCTTTAAAATAAAATTGGTATCCCACTAAAGTTCAATGCAAATCAAGAGGTTACCATTACCTCGGCAAGGATGATAAAGGCAAACCCTGTAGGAAGGTGTATGAAGGTGGATACATATCCATTGCTGCCTCCAAGGATACAATTAATTCACTTATTAGATGGTCCAACATGTAGACTTCATCAGCTTGATTTTTTGTTACCCATTCTTCTATCATCCTGCATCAAATTTGTTTGTTAGACAGCAGAACATATCACAAAAGAAGGGGGCAGGTGGGAGGTAAGGAAATCATTTTAAGTGAATCTTTAATGGACTTGGTGAAAAAATAAATGTAAAGATGAAAATCATGGTATACAGCATGTGATAATTACTTGTGGCTCTTTGGTCATGTCAGACATATTTCTAGTAGTATTTTAATGAGATATTACATGTACTACGCAAAATTTGATATCCCCAATTAAAATATTTCTAAGCATTCTTCCAAGCATATATTTTTAGTGCAGATGGATTGATTTCTTCTGGCTCCAAAGAGTACAAATCCACCATCTTTGGACAACCAGAGTAGGGCAAATCTGACCCGAAATTCCCAGTGTGCCGAGAAACAGGTTTAGGATCAATGTTCTGCTAAATGGGCCAGCTTACAAGTTGAAACAGACTATAAACAAGTTATGTCTAAGCTAGTTTCCAAAAGGCAATCAAACTTTTCTTTTTCTTTTATTTATCTTTTATATTCTAATATATAGGCTTCCAAAAGGCAATCCACTTGAACCCAGCCCAGTTAATTAGTTTCTTATGTAAAAATATATAGAACATTTTGTATGTTTCTTTAACCTTTTTGTGAACGAATTTCTTGGTATTGGTTACCCCTTAATAGTAGAGTTTGGCCTGGGAAGTTTTCATCCCAACCTAGATTATAACTGACCAAACCCAGCCAAACTGAACTCATTGGCGACTCCAACACAAATCTCGTAAAGCTTTGGGGTTCCTAGTACACAAAATACTTCATCCCTGCAGTTAGTGTGACACCAATCTCAATTCCCACACTCTGACAACATTAAAAGTTTGATGGAAGAAAGACATCATGCATGGGCAACTGAACACTTCAACAGCAATCAGTCATGTGTTTAATGTCCCATTACCTCCTTGTGATCTCTACAATACAAAAAGGTTGAGTGAAAGAGGCAATCTACTCACTACAATGAGATGATTTCAAAAATATCATTGACACTACACATTATAGAATACCCATCAGATAAACTAAAATAAGCCTCATTAAGTGAGATATGAAGATAAATGCTTTCTAAAATATAAGATTTGTTCCCCATCTTCTGATCCCAGCATAGGTTACAAGAATTATTTGCTAAATAATCCATAACCTAGGAGAGATTTGTGGCATCATCATCAGTTCACACTTTGTTCAATAGAATGAAGGTCAACATAAACACCATTTTCTTCAAGAGATAAGAATTAGTTCAAATTCCGAGTTTGAGGCTGCTGATATGACAAGGAATAATGATTTGATCATCTTATTTAGCTTGGTTAAGTAATATTGACTAAACAAATGTAATTTCCAAGTATTTTTCAAATTCATGTTCTTAAGAGATTCGAATAAAGGTTTTAGGTATGCCCTTTACCCAAATCCTGTGTCACCCGGACTCTTCAACTTCACCCAACAAACCTGTGTTGATACGACAGGACAACTGTGAGTATAGGATCCTCATTGAATACTCTCATTTTGCTTCTGATGTTAACTATTTGGATTTAAATCAAGGGTGTGATATTCTTATTCTGCATCACCCAACTTCAGCCAAGGAGAGCAGAAAGTTTTTTATTTTTTATTTTTTAAAATCAAGGATATGTTAACTTTTGCTTCTAATTGGTTTTTCTTTCATTGTGTCATATCCAAGTAACATAGCATTTTTTTTCTTGCTTTCCAATAGTCAAAAGGGATACCATGTATATAGCCTAGAAAAAAGGGGGTGCAATCCAAGTAGTCTGTGTAAAAATAGTATTAGACATAATATTTCCACTTTATGAAACTAGAATTCCATAGCTGATTAGAAGTGAACAGCCAGAGAAATGATATATAAATGGGATTACAACCTGACTCAAATAATGTCTAACAGTCTTGATTTACAACATATCAGATATAGAACAAAGGAAGCTTTTATCATGACAAAATTATCAATGGAGATATTATTCCTTCACATCACATCATTCATGAGTTTTCTTATCAGATTGGGAACAAAGTCGATAAGTGAACTCCGTAATTATGAAAGGGCAAGGAAAACAGAGTAGATTTGTTTCTGGTAAGAAGGAAAAAGGGGGAAAAAAAAGAGAAAAGAAAAAAGAAAGAAAAAGGAAAATAGAGTGCATGAAGAGCTCAGTTGATAAACTTACCTTATTTGAGATTCAGTCCTGTAACTGCAGTCCGAAAAAAGAACTTTGATGGCAGGGAACAAATTTATGTTTGCAACTGGATCCACTGTGTCCTCTGTTCCCAAACAATAGCCAGTACAGCACCAGGAATTTGGATTTAAAAGAACAATTTGAAGCACTGGAGATTTGGTTCTCAAATCCCTAACCACAGTCCTAAATGACAATTCATCCTTCGCACTTTCCAACAGCTGACTTGTGAACATTCTTTCCAGGGTATACTTCCTGTCATGATGGTTAAACAAACATGTACTCTACATTAATACTGAAGAAACAACCTCTAAACTTAGAACCTTTCAATTTTCTCAATTAAATGTTTCTTTTAGGGAGCATATTGATGCTAATTACTAAGAGTGAAAATAAAATGATAGCAGAAAAATCACTTATATATGTGAGAGGATCATAACCATGACAATTAAGTCCATTGACCGAAAAATTAACTATCAAAAGACAAACCTGGAATAAAGAGGTTTATAGTGCCATCTCATGCAACTAACATGATTTCAGGTCAACTTAAACACAACCTGATTAGTGATTTTTTTTTTTTTTTTTGATAGGTAACCTGATTAGTGATTATGAACAGGTTGAATCAAGCAGCATTCTTTCCCAACTCACCAATAAAAGTCAACAAAATTATAGGTTGAAACCTTGTTATAAAAAGGCTTCATTATATAGTTAAATTATCAATCATTTAAATATATATTTCTTTAATCAAAGTTTTCTAATTTATTTGGCTCAACCCTAAACCAGAGAGCCCAGGTTAGATTGGATACTATTTGACCCAACCATAATGTGCTCATGCACCAACTGGATTGCCCGGCCTAACAAACAGTGTTAATGGGACACAATACAAGCAGTCCTGAGATTTTTTTTTCACCAATTTAGGCTTTTAAAAGTCAAGTTCATAATGAGGCTGTAGTTCAAGCAAAACCTTGGTCCAGGCAGTGGGATTTTTGGTTTTCCTTGGTATAAAAAGGTTATATATATACTCCACCTTGTCCAATAATGGTTGTGTTGAATTCTGTATAATTCACTACAAAAAAGCTACTCATAAAGCAAAAAACCCTCCTTTTACACCATTTTTTTTTTTTCTGTTTTGATGGAGGTTGGGGGGTGGTGTACTTCCTTTTGGTTTTTTAGGTTAATTCTATATTCCACACCTGTAAAAGTCAACTTTATCCACATTTACCTAACACTGTAAGCCATAATATATGTGTGTATATATATATATTTGATAAAAACTCCCAGTACTTGAGAACTCAGGAAGTAATTACCCTTTTACCCAAACTTACATGCCATACTTTTTTATGACATGCTGTTAAGCTTATAATTAATTAAAACAAAAGGCTAACTTAAGTAAATGATGAATACAGCAAAAGCCAAAAAACAGATTCTCCCACAGGTGTCATCCACAAAATTAAGTGGAAGAATTAAAGCAGATAATAGACATCTATTTGCTTAATGCTTACCTAAAAAGGTCACCTGATTCACAGACTGGCAAGCAAGTGGAGATGTAACATTTAAACAATCGAACTCCACCATCTAAGGGTGCATAACCATCAGCACAAGGGTATGCTCCAAGAAGAGATGAACACTGGGGGCATGCAAATTTAATCCACTCAACATCTTTTGAAAGATTGTAGGATCTAGCCATGAAAATGTTTCCAAGAAAGCCATTAAGGAAAGACTTCTTATTTGCCAGGACTTCACTAGCTTTTGTAACCTTCTGTTCCTTTGAGATTTTGGATGTATCAGGCATGCAAACTTCCTTATCATGATTCAGAACATGAATTCTGTTATCGGCACAACATCCAGGTGCTGATGCTACATTTTCAGAAAAATATGATACTGGAACCATGCCAACCAAACTGGGAACAGTAATTTCCTTTTCAATAATTTCGTATCCTGGGATATCAACAAAGGGTTCCTTCTGAATATGCAAGGAGTTTAATTTTCCACTGAGATCAGACATTTTCTCTTTTTTAACTGTAGGGCACACACATCTTCCATGATTGCCTCCAGCATCTTGCATATCTTCATTTATACTGTCATCTTCAGTGCAATCAGGTTCAGATTCATAGTTTTGGTCTCCATCCCTGTCTGGAAACTCAAATCCCACAAGGTCATCCTTGCAAAGAATAACAGATGTAGCATCTAATAGGCATGATTCCTCTCCACATGAATAGGAATTTGCATATCTAGCTACCAGCTTCTCACTTATGCCTCCAAATGAACAGCAACAAGCACCAAACCAGTTGTCAGCAACCTCTCGCCAATTGATTGATGGCATCTCAGCAAAAGAACTACATAAATGGGAGAAAAAAAGTTTAAGGTGATGTCACTTCAACCTGTTTCATGCAATTTGCCAACTCAAATAAACATGTATAAGAACAGTCTCTAAAAGTTTTCATGAAATGATGAAAGTCATTAAAGTAGCATTAATCGCAGCGGAATTTTTAAATCCAACCAATATATATTATAATTTATTTAATTCTTCAAGAAAGAAACTTTATTTAAAGGCTTAACATTACTGGAACAGTAAGTAGCAGACACTTCTAAAATGGAACAACATCTGTGTTAGACACTACGGTGAACCTTTTTTTTTTCTTTGATAGGTAAATGGCACTATGGTGGACTTAACACTCCTCCAACATGCATATCCAATGGCAGACACAATCGGACATGTGACAGACATGTGGAGCCATAGCTCAGGCCAAATAAACAATTATTTAGCAAGAAAAATCACAGTAGCAGACACACTTCTAAAATGGAAGAACATCTGTGTTGGACACTATGGTGAACCTTTTTTTTCTTTTTGATAGGTAAATGGCACTATGGTGGGACTCAACACTCCTCCAACATGCATATCCAATGGCAGATACAATTGGACATGCAATAGACATGTGGAGCCATAGCTCAGGCCAAATAAAAAATCATTTAGCAAGAAAAATCAGAAATATAAAGTATATTAACTTTACAATGTCATATAACAAGTAGATGATCTAGAAAAGAATACTTGCCCTGTCAATGCCAAATTAACAAACTATAAGATCTCTAAGGATGTTGTTAAATACACCAGTTTTTTCCTGCGTTAGACCAACATCAGAGGAACATAGAATCAATTGATCACATCCTCCTTCACTGTCAGTTGTGCCAAAGTAAGGGTGTTATGACGGCTGCATTTCTCTTTGTTCGGCATTGTTTGGGACCTTCCTTCTTCAGTTATGGAGAGTCTTTTTAGCTGGCATGACTTTTTTGTGGGAAGAAAATGCAAGGTGCATGGAACTGCTTCGTTGTACATTTTTTTTAGAATTGGAAGGAAAGAAATGGAAGAGCGATCCAAAATGAGGAGCCAATAGTTCAATCGCTGTAGTGCTCTTTCCTTAGAAGCATGATTTGAAATATTTGTAAATATGAATATATCGGTAATTGGATTTTACGGATATATCGGAAATATCGGGGAAATATCGGTGGACATTTTGACAAAAATATCGGTAACATGAAAATTATTCAAAATTCATAAAAATATTTAGAAAAACTAAAAAAAAAATGATAAAATAGATAAAAATACACATGTTAAAGATATTTTCTAAGTGTAATTGACATAGGTATGGTTAAAGAGAAAAATATTGGTAAGGATATATCAGTCTTAATAATTTATTATTTATCTAATTAAATTAATTTTAATTTATAAAATATTAGAACTTCATTATTATTATTTTTACATTTTAGTATTTTTTGAATAAATTTATATATTTAATATTTAAAATAAAAGCATTCAAAATTAAAAGAATAAATATAAAAAAATTTAAAAGTGAAGTGATAGTAATTTTTTAAAATATGATTAATGAGATAAATGATGATACATTTAATATTAAAACTATAATTTATTTAATCCAAATGCATTCAATAATGTAAAATAAATGATGATGCATATGTGACTTTTTAATATTTAATTATCATATAAATGATATTAAAAAATATTTGTTAAGAAAATTATAATGATGATTTCTATACATTTATTAATTAAATAAATAAAATTTAAAATTTAACTATTTATTTTTTAATAATGAACTTTAACATATTTATTATCATCATTTATTAACAAGGGAGAACTGGGCCCAGTGGTCACCAAGCTTGAACCCAAGCCTTTTGGCCTGGGTTTGAATCCCCTTGACAGTAATGTAAACCTAAAAAAATTGAAATTTTTTTAAATTTAAAGGGAAAATTGAAATTTTTTGAAATTTAAAGGGGTGGGCACAGGTGAAATTTGAACGGGCAGCAGCACCTTGACAATATTTTAAGGTGGTTGTATATAACAACACACAATCTCTAATTCCCTGGAGCAACCTAACACATTTTCAACCAGCAGAGTTCATATTCTTGTGGGATCTGTATACATGTGCATTTGGGTTCTACCCACTCTTTTAGCAGGTGTTTTTTAATCTATTCTGGTTGGTAGCCTATCCAAAAAAGGGGATATTCTCAAAGAATCAATGATCTAAAATCTAGGGACCATAGGGCAAAACAAACAGCATAACCAGAAAGAATTCTCAATGGGGCCATAGGGCAAAACATACAGTATAAGCAGAGAGAATTCTCAATGGGGATGGTAATTGTATGGGTAGATTGAAAAACTAAGCTGCTGCACTCCCAATTGGACAGGTATGAGGGGCCAGCACTCAGGGCAGGTGGGGGGATGGGCTGTTTGCCAAATTGCAATCTTCAGAATTGAACAGAACTTGGTTGCCCTACCCTACCCTGACCTGAAACTGCTAAAATAATCTTTAAATCAAACCTCAGATAAGATCAGCAGTGTTTTCACAAAAAGGTATAACAATGAGACCCTCACAACTATTTGTGCAAAGAATGAGGGAGATATGCATTTTATAAAGCAAAAGATCTTTCTGATAGGCTACAGACAATAAAATCTTCATATCATTTATCAATATAGTCATGGATTAAGAACCAAAAGTATGATGCTTTAAGTTGATTTACCGGCCACTCTGACTTTACTGTGATTAACATCTAGACACCATATCGGTTTGCTTATTTATGTAAGAAGAAATATTTGTGGCCAAAAGATAAACATATAAATAAAGAGGAGTGAGATAAAAAGCATGTAAAATAACTCAAAGTTTAAAGGCAATGTCATAAACATCTGCACAGCAGCACAAGCGTGATAGAAAATAGAAAGTGACAATTTAATGAGCATAAATTGGGGGGACAAACCCTACCTGAGAGGCTTTTTAGTTAAATTAGTTGAGCAACTTTTGCAGTAGAAGTGCACTCCTCCTCTGGAAGATAGACTCTTTATATCTGAACCAAAAACTCATGGCAGATTAGAAACAAGGCATAGAGGAAAGGACAAGATAACAATAAATCAGAGCCTATCGAAAAGCACATCTTCTAAAGACTAAGGTACCAAGAACTGGTTGGGCATGGCCTGTCTCAGCTCACACTGTTCCAACAACCAGTGGGGTTTTTCATAGGTGAAAAGCTTCCAAACTGTTCCAATCACAAAAAAACTTGACAGGAACTCCTTCCAGTGTATGATAGGTTTCATGCTTAGAGCAATGGCACGCCTTTCATGGGAAATATTTGAGCAGGCACAATAATGTGCTGGATATGGTAAAAATTGCAGACGGAAATAAAAGCACAAAATATTCAAAGGCCTTAATTCTATAAAGACTCTTAAAGCCTCAGCTTTCTTTTTCATTATCCTGCTTCTGAGAGCCAAATAGGAGCCTAACAAAGTATGCTGCCTTTCTTCCACCAATTTTCAAAACCAAACTCCATGCTTAGGCTAATCTTGAAAAGAAGAGCGGGACAAACAAAAAGAACAAAAGCAAGAAAGACTGAGCTCAATCCCAATTGAATTAATAGGAGAAGCAAATTCAACCATCACTGAAAACAGTTTGTTTGGTAATTATATTAATTAGATTATATTACTTCCAAAATACCCTGATCAAGGTTGATCCACCTCAACTTTTTTCAATCAAAAAGATATAAGGGAAATTTGCAAACTGATCTCATCGGGTTTGAAAAGGATGCAGAGAAATGGAGATGCTAAGACAAACTTCTATAAGACAAGGGCATTGATACAGGTTCACATTTTTCACTCATTACAAACGAACAACATGAAGGATGGATTTGACTCTCTTTTAATTTGACAAAGAAAGTATAATTTAACAAAATTTTAAAAAAAATGGAGGCTCTAGCATCTCAATGTTGGTTAATAGAAAACCAACTGGTTTATGTCTCAGTTCTTGTAGCATGTGCCAGGGTGATGGATGATCCCCTTTACTCCTCGTTATCTGTATTAGTCATGGAGACCTTGAGCTGTTCTCTCAGTAGAACCATGGGGGGTGGTTTCATAATAGATCTCAAGACGGAAGGGAGAGGTGGAAAGAGAGTAGAGTTTTTGCACCTATTTATTTCTGATGATTCCCTTCTTTTGTGATGCACATCATGATTGGTTTTTGTTTCTAAGGTGGATACTCTTTTGTTTTGAGGTGATTTGTGGCCTTAAAATTAATTTGCAAAAGAGGGAGATTATTCTGGTAGGAGATGTTGATGAATTTGGATTTGCTAGTGGCAATCCCTGGGTGTAAGGTGGGAAAGTTGCTGTCAACTTACTCGGGGATACAGCTGAGTGCTCCATTTAAGTCACAGTTGATTTTGGATTCAGTTGAGGAAAAGTTTCACCAGCTTGATGAAAGATGCAATATCTATCTGAGGGAGGGAAACTTACACTGATCAAAAGCACCATTTCAAGTGTTCTTATTTATTTTATGCCAGTGTAAGATGGTCATCTGTTTGCTCTAAGAAATCAAGAGGGTTAGGAATCTGAAGCCTTTCTTTCTCTTAGTGCTAAACAAGGCCTCTCTTGGAAAACGGTTCTAAAGTTTTATGGAGGAGTGACATTTTCTTTTGAGGGCAGTCATCCAGGGCAAAATTGGTGAGGTAAAGGAGGTTGGGCCTCTTTATTGTTGAGGGGAAGAGTGAAGTGATTATGAGATTGGTCTTTGGGAAGTAATTAGAGAAGGATGGGAAGCATTTCACCCCTGTATGAACATTGTTGTTGGAGATGGCATTCAAACCAAATTTTGGAGTGAGAATTGGTGTGAGAAGTGATCATTTAAAAAATCTATTGTGCTTCTGTTTGATGTTGCTTGTAATGGAAATGTTAAAGTTGCTGATCTTTGAAAGGGGAGGTCCAATCAGGGTCACTAATCCCCCAGCTTTAACAGAAATCTCCAGGAAAGGGAGAAGGGGATGGTGCAAGATTTCCTTGAGTGTATCCAATCAGAGGCTGTGAAGAGATATTTCTCCTGACAGGATGGGGTAGAGGTTAACTAAGAATGGCAAATTTTCAACCAAAATTACTATTTTTTTTTTTTTCCAGATTTTTTTCCCCAAGGTACATATTTCTTTTCCTGCTAAGAAGGTTTGGGTTCCATTAGTCTTTTCTTTGCCTGGAGGATGTGTGAGAAGATTCTTAGTCAAATCAGCTTACGAAACAAGGTTGGTGCTTCCTATTCAGTTCCTTTGCAAGTGGGATG
The DNA here is from genome assembly GCA_030254885.1 of Vitis rotundifolia. Classification (NCBI taxonomy): domain Eukaryota; kingdom Viridiplantae; phylum Streptophyta; class Magnoliopsida; order Vitales; family Vitaceae; genus Vitis; species Vitis rotundifolia. The sequence goes on along the minus strand of CM058154.1, from coordinate 18,665,071 downwards.
AGAAGCCAACTAATTATATTATCTCTCTCTCTCTCTCTTTCTCTCTCTCTCTCTCTCTCTTCTTGGCCTGGGCAGTTGTTTGGGAGAAGATTCTTACCTCAAATCAGCTTATGAATCATGGTTGGTGCTTCATAGTTAGTACTTTCTTTCCATAGGGTTTGCTATTTTCTATGTTTGGGGTGTTGTGGGTACTCCCTGCTCTTCGGTTGGCATGGCGGTTTCATGGGGAAGAGTTGAAAAAAGCTTTGAAGGCTTGTTCCTCTTTGTTTGATGTGGTCCATTTGAACAAGTGAAATAAAAGATTCAAGAAATAAAGTTCATAATAAACGATGAAAACTTCTTGATAGATTTTCTTTTTCCTAGGTCTAATGTTGTACTAGAGAACGTGTTTGGCTCCTTGTTTGATTGAATTATCTTTTAAGGAAGAGGTTAAGGTATTGTTTAGCTTTCCTTTCTGACCACGAACATGCCTTGTGTACTTCCTCTGCACTTGGCTACACTTCTTTTGTTAGGAGCTTTTTAATGAAATTTTGATTATTATAGAAAAGAAAGAAAGAAAGAAAAAAATTGGATGATTGCATTTCTATCAAATTTGAGAGATCAATTGAGAGCCAACTTTGAGAAATAGGTCATTACATGCCATGACTTGATATAAACATTATAATAGCATCAATTGCATCTTTCCATTTCCAGCAAGTCTAAGCTCAAATCTTAAGTTCATCTTGGAGATAGGAACCACCTCCAACTTCAATGCTCACATCACGGACTTCAAGTTTACTTTCACCACCTATGGTTCAGACGAATTTGGACCAACCTCTAAAAAAATTGAGTACCTCAGTTTCCTCCTGGTTTTTTTTTTTTTTTTTTATAAAAAAATTGCTGTCTATTTTAAAAGGTGACAGCATTACGGGTCAGCTATGGCAAAATGCATTCAAATAGCCAAAGATATCAAACTATTCACATTGAAAATTTCATTATTTTCATGGTTAAACCAACCAAAACATCACGATTTCACACATTTCTAATTTATTCTTTGGTCGATGGCTGAGAAAATGTAAGAAAAGAAAAGAAAAACAACCACAACCCAACCCACCCCCACATGCTTAGTTGAGCAGAATTGTCGTCAATAAAAAAAAATACATAGAATCACAATTAAAATTTCAGTTCTTTTCTTCTCCTTAGTTTTCTCAGCAACCAAACAACGGGTTATGCCAACTGACAGCCAATTCAATAAACAGTTGATAAACAAGATCATCGACAACTTAAGCTTACCAGAATCCATAGAAAACAGCTGCGAGGTAGCTTCCGACATATTCAATATGGAATTGAAGTTCGAAACGATGTGGTGATCGACAGGAAGAAGCAGGACGAGCTTAACCTCAATGTGATCCTCCATGGCTCTGAAACTAATTGGTGATTCAATGTCAACCAAAACCCTTGGAACCGGCACCCTAAATGAGATTTCTGTTTCTTCTTCGAACCAGCTCACTAAAAGTAATGACCGTTCGAAATTCAAAACGACTTTCAGATTCTTGCATTGAATGCAGGGTTTGGTGCCCTGATCGAAGAGAAACAATCGGAGGGTTGGGATGTGAGATTGAGCTTCCCAAGTGAACCGCCATTTTCTAGGGTTTTCGGAGGTTCCAAGCTCTGATGACATCGCGAAATCCGTTTACCCTATGCTCAGTTGATTACTCCTACTCGTAGCTCAACGGAACAGGGTTTTGGGTTTAAGCAAGGGTTGTAAAAATCGAATGAATACCAATATGGTTAGATGCACGGTAATAATATCAATATTTTTAAAACAAAAATATAATTAAAATTAATTTTCAAATATATTTAAAACTTTTAGCTTAAAATATAATCACTATATTTAAAAATTAATTTATCATTTAATAATAAAAAAATATTTTCATAAAATTTACAAAATATATTAATAAATATAAAAAAATTTATTAAATCCTGAACAATCATAAATCACAGAAAAATAAAACCTTAAACTATTGATTTAAATGTATTTTTATTAATTAAAAGTTAAGGAAAATGAAATAACATATTTATAAAATCAATAAAGCTTAATTATAGTACGAAGGGTATTTTTTCGATGCATATTGAAAATATACCACTAATTAGGTGATATCATGTGTATAGTTTTTTGTCTCATTATTTATAACATAATTCAATTTGTTTATACCTTTGTATCTTGATCTCATTTATTTGTATCATTATTTAATGGTATATATTGTATCGTGGTTGTGATATCTTATTAGTATCCCTTTAGTAACTTAGCATTTTCCATGTGGATATCAAAAATTTCAAATTGCACTTGTCAAAAATCAAACTGATTTGATTGGTGTAGTAGGACCACATCAGTTTCTTTAACGTGACAAAGCACAAAGCTGATTTACTGAAGTGGCGGATGCCCATTATTCTCCATAATCAGCTCAAAGCATAGGAAAGCCCACATTAGCTGAATGGGCCTACTGGCCATCAAGTCTAAGATCTAGCTCCTAATAATTCACCCTTGGGCTGTCGTTGTCCAAGCCCAATAATTTTTTTTGATAGGTAAATAAGAGATTGTATTAGAAAAGCCTACCAGAGGCGAAAAGATTATACACGAAGTATACAAGTAATGCCTAAGAAGCTAGCTAGGCTTAAGGAAATAAAAACTTTTATCTTATCTAAACAAAAGTCACTCTATAAAATCAATTAAGGATAAAGAATGATCCTCTAAATAGACTCTACGTCAATTTAGAAAAGTGTACAAAAAAGAAAGTTTTAAAACTTGGTCGGAACGTTCAGTATCATTGAACACTCTTTCATTTCTTTCCTTCCATAAAGTCCACATTAAACAAATGGGGACAACCCTCCAAGTCTTTTCCTTTCTCTTACTAACAAAAACATCATGCCAAACTATCAAATTCCTTTTGATTGAGGAATGTAAGACCCATTGCACATCAAATAGAGAAAAAAGCAAACTCCATAGCATTGTAACCTTCTTACAAAAAATGATCAAGTGGTCACTAGTTTCCTCTTCCACTTTGCACAAAAAACACCTATTTGGCGTATTCCAACCCCTTCTTTTAAGCTGATCAATAGTCAAAATTATGTTCCAAGACGCTTCCTAAGCAAAAAAGCTTACCCTCATGGGAGCCCAAGATCTCCAAAAAATGCTCCAAGGAAAACGTTCACAAGAGGCTTGTGTGAGGGAACGGTAGAGAGATATAATAGAAAATGAGTCATTTTTGCTAATATTCCAACTCAAGACATCCTCCACATCCTATGCAAAACCAAATGATGAATTTTTTTGAGGCAAACCCTCCACTTCTTCCATCTCCCAATCATTAAAGTGTCTTGAAAACAAAGGGTTCCAACTTTCCACCACTCCTCCTTCCTCCCAAGCATCGCACACCCATTGATCCTTGTTAATCGCTAATCAGAATAAATTAGGGAAAATATCTTTCAAAGCTTGGTCCTCACACCACAAATTCTTTCAAATTTTGACCTTCCTCCCATTCCCTATGATAAGGCGGGATTTAGAGCGAATGTTTTCCCAATATTTTCTAATGGCTTTCCACACTCCCATACCATAGACTCCAATATTAGGTGAAGAGGAGTCTAAAAATGCTCAAAATAACTAACGTTCAAAGTTTTCTAAAGCTATTTCCCCACCTTTTTTTATTTTTGTTTTTTCAATTCAAACAAAATTTATTACTCAAACTGAGTACCTAATAATTAATATGAATCCTGAACAAAATTAAGGAAAACGACATTGCACCATTCGCCATAGAAAATTATTAGAGTAGCTAAAGTTTATAATTAGGTATTGTGGCGACATTTCATGCTTTCAGGAAGTTCAAACCCATGCAACTGCTCTCTCTTTCCTATGACATTGTATGCTATCTACCTAGACTTTTCCCTCTCATTATCCATAAAGATAAAGCTAATTAATATATATATAAAATTGCCCCAATACATACATATTTTGAAATGGGTGGCTGAGTTTCATCTCCATTTCAATTATTTTTAGCTGTTAATGCATCAAGCGTGCTCATGTTGTAGAATGAAATGCTCATGACTTTATCCCCCATATTATAATCAATTATCAAGTGGCAAGAAAGACTCGACATTAAGTATTAAGGCTATCGTCAGGCCATGGACAAACAAAACTAATATTAATACAAACCCCCCACTAAACCCAGTTACGTGACCGACCACCTTTTTCCTCGACTGATGTGGGCCTGTGTTTCGCAGATGGTTGCCCACATGGATGCTTGCATCATCCCTCTTTAACCGTGAACATTTAATTATATCTTGAATGCAGGGAAATATAATAGGGATTGAAGGACATGGACATGGTACTAATTACTAATTAGTGATCTCATCTTCCTTGTCTACTCTTTCACAAGTCACAACATGGTTCAAGAAGAGATCACTTCACCTAATCAGTCCCACGTCTTCACTCCATTTCCTTTAGACCAAAGCACATACAGTTAGAATATGAGGTTCTTAATCTAGATTATATTCATAATCTAGGTGCTTAATTTTATATTATGTTCAAAATCCGGGCTCTTTAAGGCGTGTCAAATTCTAATTGCAGTACAAATCACAAAACCTTGTGGACTCAATCATGATTTGAATATCAATTTTTCCGGGAGCCCTCCTTTCCAACCTCAAGTTAAATTACTATGGTTAATTCTCTGGTGGTATATTTTATGCGGTAAAGTTAAATGTATCAGGCATTAAAAAAGGTATAATCTAATCATCAAGTGGTGACCAAAATGCCATAGTGGTTGTCTCTTTGCAATACTTGTACTTTATTGAAGAAATAGGGGCCTGAAGAGACGAGTGACTCTCTGAATTCAATGAGGAATCTCTGATTATTTGAGAGATCATTTCAATTTAAGTGAGATGGGGCTCAGGAAATGCACACGAACCTACCTCAAGAACAACACCTCAAATCATTCTAGTACTAAAAATTAAGCAATCATCAAAGAGGTCGACCCTTAAGCTCGGTATGATTGATGGGTCAAGAATTGACATCCACTGAAACGCACTGAATGATTCATGATGAGAAGTGGGTAGGGTTTCTGAGGCATGGTTTGCAACATGATTGTATTACCAAACAAAACCATGACACAATCAATGACTCTAGACCCACATATTCTTGAAGCTCTTTAGGCATAATTATTTAGGAGTTGGATTTTGTTTTATGCTCTGATTGTCAATGGCCCATCCATGTTTGATTTCATTACTTTGGTATATAATACTCTTTATGTCCAAAGAGCTCACCTCATCAAACAAAAGACCAACACTACCATCCAGAAATAATATTAATTTTGAGGGAGGTCCAATATGGGAAGCCATGCATGGGCAATAATGATGGTATTATATATATTCTTACCTTGTTATATATGCTCAACAATAATAACCATTCATTTGGTGATTGTAACTCTATATAATAAACATTTCTACAACCACATTCATGCATACATCAGAAACACCCTTCTAAAGTGTTCTTTTTATTGGTAATAAAACTTGCAGAATGACAACTTGCATACATTTAGCTCTTAGCTGGACTCATATTTATGACCGCCTATTTTACGAATGAAGACCCTTTTTTTTTTCCTGACTACTTATTGAGAATCTGAAGGAACACCCACTAGCAAAATTACAATAAGGTTACTCAAGATTGATCTATGAATTTCAGTACATGAACATGCCGTCTGCAGAAGCCATGATGGGTTGATTGATGAAGGGGGGAACCCATGGAATATTCATAAAGCATTCATCAGCTATCTGGGTACCCTGATATTCAGTTTCAAGGAGGACGTTGCTTGAGTTGAGGTAGTCCATGATTTCATTGAGAGTCTGTAATCGGAGGGTAAGCTCAGCCATCTGAGCTCTCAGAATAGCATTCTCAGCCTCAACGTTCATATGGAATTGTGTGGTGACGTTCATGGTTGTGAGGATGCGGTTGTTCTCCTTCCTGAGATGAACCATTTGGGCCATCATATCATCCAGATGATTTTGTTTACGCATCCGAGATCGCCTCGCTGATTCGCGATTCGAAAGCATTCTTTTCCGCTTCCTTTGATCCATAATTTGCCGGAGATCCTCTTCGGAACCTGAGTGTTGAAGTTGGCCGGACTCTGAAGAAGCTCCACTAGAAGAACCCATAATATGCAGGCTCAAAAGAAAAGAAAATCAATAAGCTAAAAAAGACCTAGATTTTTTGTGGGTGGACTATGCTTGAACAAGAACAGGCACAGGCACAGGACCTAGATGGTGTTAGAATAACTGTTCACGGATTAGGAAGAAAATTGAAAATAAAAAGGCCAAGAAAGACGATCAGTTATTCATGAAAAAACATAGAACCAGTAGAGGAAGACAACAGAGAAAGACTGAACTAAGTGGGTCCTGCGTCTGAGGGTAGAGTTTATCATAAACCCAGAACGGAGAACTTCACTGAGTACTGGAGACATGAATCTCAAACATCAATAACCAAATATTAATCATGAATTAAGAATACAACAGAGACAGAATCTCAAACATAAGAGCTACAGAACCTCGATCTGGCAAAGTATCTGGAGAGAGCCAGAAAAAGAGCAGGGAGAGCCTCAAATTCTACAAGGAAGACGAGAAGAAAGTGGAAGAGGTTTATGTGACTCTTAATACTGGAATTTATAGACCAGGCAGCCCATTGGAAAGGAAGAAAATATATTAAAAATTGTTATTTTTATTATTTTAAAAAAGTGTAAGCTTTTGGAATTTTGTCTTGACGGTCTTTTTCTTCCATCTAGAAGGGATCTGGAGAGCTGAGGAGTTACGTGGACTAAAAATATACTCTAGGCATATGCACAGAACGTCGTCGTTTTGACACTATAGCATGATTATTACAGCTTACGGTTTGATAATTGCAAGAGAATAGCATTTTCAAAAGCTATAATATATCTTTATTTACTGGAAACGCGGTTGGTGGAATACCATGCACCTAACTTATTATTTCCCTTGCTTGTATCAATGGGCACATGCACCATGCATATACATATATAAAAAGACAGCACTTATCATGTGCTTTTCTACAGGGAAATGTATGGGTACCCATGACCCACCTTGTGTGAAAATTTTATATCATTGAGACTTGACAAAAAGGCCCCAAAAAGAAAAAGAAAAAGAAAAAGCAAGATTACAAATCAAGTGGCTCAAAGTGGCAGATCACAGGATTCATTTGTTGGGAGGAAGAACCATGTTTAATTTGCCACTACTAAACTGCTTATTTTATAAGTACTATATGATTAATGTGGAGGAGTTCTTGTTGTCCTCGGATTCCACCTATGGGCCAGCTGGGGTTTACATATGAGCGGTGTGTGTAAGCAGTGAGCCAGAGACTGCTGCCTGCGGTCTCTCCTGCTCCTCCAGTCACTGCTACGGTACTGCCACCTGTAAGTTGCAATGAAACTAAAAGGGGCTTGTTACTGGCACTGTTCAAATATTGTACTTGGAAGTTAAAAATAATAATGAAGGGGGTTCAGGGGGTTCTGGGGGAGGCAAGGGTGGAATAGCAGTGTGTGGAAGAGGACGCCATGATTGAGGAAGACACCACAAATTTCAAGGAAAAGGTGAGAGGAAGAGCAGTACTGGATCTTTGTATAATCTGTGTGCGGTACAATATCACATGCAATCATGTCAAACTTTGGAGCTGGGGTCCCAATTAGAATTGGCTCTGCGGCCATCTCCTGCCCCCTCCATTCCCAGTGTAATATTGAAGCTGTATCCTTCCCTACTTCAACCTTCAGAATTATATCCCAGAGCCCAATCCTTTTCTTTGGTTTTTTGTTTTTAATTGGTGTGATAGGACCATATCTCACGATTTCTAGATCGGTTAGATTGGAAAATTGATTATTTTTACTATACTCCCCACACCTTCATATGAGAGGATGTGCCCTCAATCTGTAAGATATTTATTTGACAAATCTGCAACCTAAATTTCAGTGCATGATTACACAAAACTAAAAATTGAATAAGGGCTTGATGCATCAACCATTATACCAAGCCCTCCTTTATGGTTTTCCCTTTTTCACTTTTTTTTTTCTTTCTAAAAATAGGATTAGTGATAATGGAGATTCCAATAATCTCCACTGACCCATAGCATATTCCTTGTCAGGATGCTGCGTGCTTAGATGGGGTTATCTCTATTTAAGTGTGCTCCTTTTACTTTTACTTTTCCTTTTTTTTCCTTATTTATGCAAAAATGTGAAACCAAAGAAAGCCCTGTAGTGCATAAAACACCCAAATCCATTTTCATTGCCAGGGGAATCATATTCACAGGATAGGAAACAAAAGTATATGTCCAAGTGAAAGAAACTGATGTATAAATCTATGATTTAGGGCAATATCTTTCACCCTTTTCCCAAAACTATTCAACTAAGGGAAAATCTATAAAGGATCCAATATTCAATCAATGCTTTTAGAAAATGGCATAAAGATCAATATGAAGGACAAATTCAATATTTTGTGTGTCAAAGAATTATTCAAAACAGTTCTATTTTCAATGCCAACGAACTATATATATTTTGCAAAAGATGCTAGAAAGTTTTAAAAAATTGGAAACTTTATTTTGATTCATGTATATGTGATGTGTTGGTGTTGACTGGGGCATCTCTTTCAGTATCACAGTGGCAAATGAGCTGGAGCAAGGAATCTCAGATCTGAATTGAACCGCAAAAGCTTTAGAAACCATGACAAAATTGAATAGTCACACATTAGGAAAAAGAAGTTATGAGAGAACCCCACCTTAGAAAAATGAAACTACTGTTGCGCATGCTGCTGTTGGGCTGCATCTCTTTTACGAGAACTGAATCAAATTGCCTAACATAGTGGTTGGTATCTGTTTGGCTTTGAAAATAGTAGGGAATCCTGTACAACTCTCATGCATATATAAGAAAAAACAATGGTAATTAACAGCAAGAAGGAAAGGGAAAGAACAGTACTGAACATAATTAACACCAAGAAAAAGAATATATTTGAGCTTGTGTACAGTATCTAATACTTCATATGAACTTTTTGCCACAGATTTTTACTCTAGTGGGAAATCAATTATCCATGTTGATCATGACCATTAACTTAAAGAAGTGAATAGAGGTTGATTGGGAATTACGAGCAGAACTGGATTATATTGACACAAATGCTTTAGACAATTCCTTAGTTACAAGCTTCTGGGTCCTTTGCGAAGTAGCAGATTGGGAGTAAGGTGAATGTTATGTGAACCGTCAAAAGAAGAAAAAACTAGACAAGACATCGCTCTAAATTTTGAAGATTTTACTTAGCCCCACTCATATTCTTTGAGGATTGAAGTTTTGTTGTTTCTAGGGTTTTCCACAGGCACTGCATTATTTGTTGTACTCTAATGTTTTTCCACAATTTTTAGGGTTTATCTGGACTGCCTTCACAGCTGGGGGTGGAATAATTGAGACGGGTCACAGTATTCTATGGTAGGCTTCTACTGTATTTTCTTAATTGTCATCTTGGATTACTTTGAGCCGGTGGGTCAAAAAGGACAGCAAGAGGGGTGGGGTGCTAGTGGATCTCTTTCTAGGGTCAATGTTCATTCAACTATGCCAAGGATTTATTTATTATTTTTAGGCTGGCTTAAGCAAGATCTCAAGTGGGTATTCTCTCTCTGTGGACATATATATATATATATATAGTACACAAGCATTCTGAGTTAAAAATAGGGTAGTGTTTCTTTTGTTTGCTAAAAGTTGCAATCTGACCTCACTAAAGCAGCAAGAAGATAAATATTCGTCTCTTTTCCTTTCCTCTTGCCTTTTCTTTTAGGGTTACTACTCTAGCATCCCAATATATTTTAACCCACCTACGCACACTGACAAAGGAAAAGGGACCATGCTGGCGGCCTCTTGATAGAGAGATCGATGACTGCACGTCGTGGGCTCGCCTCACATTATTTACCCCCCAAGAAAGTATTTACATTTTAAAAAATATGGCGGATTCAAAACCATTTGATTCCCAAAGAGCAAATTCAACTGCTTTCAATATAATGTGCTCCAATTTCTTAATATAGTTTATCAAGTAAATATCCATCATTTTCCTCCCTTAGTCTTCTCCACCGTAGCACTTTCCACCAGGGTAAGATGTGTATGGGACACTTTACGGGTCATGATCGTCACCACAGGGCTTTAAGCCACCCATGAGCTATATGTGAGAGAGATCTATGTCCCAAAAGCAAAGATTCCTCCATCACTTTCAAAAGCCATGCATGCAGCAGTAGTCTATAACAGGGACTAAACGTAGTAGGGTAAGATGAGCAATTCTGTGAAGGAACCAACCATCCATTGGCGGTTGAATCTTGTACTTCAATATTTCTAGCTAGGTTTTGTATCACTTTATCTGGTCCAGTACCTTGCTTTGCTGCTAAGATATGGACCTGGGCAGTTGGGACTAGAAAGAAACCAACGACCCAGAATATCGCACTGCCAGCAGACTTAAACCATATCTATGCTTGTATGTCGATCTGCTGTAAGCTTAATTATATTCGGTGCATGTATACTCTTAATAATTTACATCTAATTGTGTATATATTTTTTGCTTTGAACCCAAAGATATTGTCACAATTTTAAAACCTATCTACGAGATTAAGAGAGACTTATACTTACATAGTGTCAAAGTATCTACAAGTTAAGAAGTATCCTTACTTACGTAGTATCAAGAACTTTTTCCCTATACAAACACAATATTTGTATTCCATAGGATTATGGGATAAAACAGACAAATACTCCCTATTGAGTTAAACAAATCTCTACACTATGATCGACTCTAATACCATTTATAACAATTCACACCTAATCATATAGATATTGTTCGTTTTGAGATTAAAGGGTTTTCACGGTTTTAAAACGCGTTTACATGATTGAGAGGAATATATATTTATATAACGTTATGAACTTTCTTCCATATCTAATGTGAAATATCACAAACACACTTCATATAGACACAACATCTTTGTTGTGTCTTATGAGATTGTGGAACCAAACAAACAAATATCCCTCATGGGGCCAAACAAACCCTTACACCAAGGTTGAAGATCAACTCTAATCGATTTGTAATGACCTGTACCCAATTATATAGCTAGACATTATCCGCTCTGTGCCAAGGAGATCCTTACGACTTTAAAACATGTTTATACAGTTATGATATCCCATATGGGATGAGGGAGAGTTTTTTACGTTATGTAAGTATAAACTTCTTTTAATTATGTAGATACGTTTTAAAACTGTAAGAACTCTTTTAAGTCCAAAACAGATAATTTCTTTATGATTGAAAGTGGGTCGTCACATACACTTATTCATCACATTGTTTCATTCAAATTAAGCTTCCGCATTAGGAAGAGAGGGCGGCCAAAAGCATTCAAACTTGGCTAATTAATCTGTTAACTTTACGGTATTTAGTGAACATGAAAAGCATATGCTTATTTTGAAGCTTTAGCTTATAAGGAATCTACCTAGAAGCTGATCTCAAGATTCCCAAAAGCTTTTGACTGCTTTATTTACAAAAGAAATTAACGAAAGTTTTATCTTATTTATTCATTCATCTGTTTCTTTGAGAGACCGTGGGTGGTGGCTGGAAGCCTGGAAGCTTCTCATGTCCCGGATATCAACGTTTAGTTTTGTATAATCTTTCGGGTCACGAAGAGGTACTTAAAATTATTTGTTTTATGGTAATATTGGTGCTTTGGATGTTTTTATAATTATGTTATGATCTCAGTAGTTTGGCATAGGATTTGACAACTGGCAATTGGCTCAGTGACAAGCTAACTCATGGACTTTGCTTCCAACCAGGGAATAGAATACTTCCGCTGGCTGCTACTGCTAGCCCAGCTAAGCAAAAAAAGCTCGCATCTCTAGGCCATCACATTTTGCCAGTGGCTTGATGGGGAGCTTTCCACTACTTGTTGCAAATTATGCTAGTGCTTGACCTGTGATTTTGGGCGGTCCCACTACTCAAAAGCCCAATAGTGAATTGGACAGCCTCTCTGCCTAAGTGGTCCCCACACTAGAGTTGGGTTGGTGACCCTCTTGGGTTGGCCATTCCTTCTCATTAATATCTTTCTAGACGGTACAAAATGTGAATCAAACCAGCAAACTTATTGATCAGTGACATTGAAGTCAAGATCTGTCAGAATTCCCTATGTATGATCGTTTTAGTTAAATATTTGGAAGAATGTTGTGAAATAATTGGAGGTCTAATCAATTTCTTGATGACATCTAGAATTAATATTGTTACTTAGAAATATTTCTTTATGACACTCATTTTTTGGTTGTTGAATTTTTATGACAACCCGCACATCACTAAACCACCCATAGACTTCAATGAGAGCAATGATTTGAAGCCCTTGACCTTTATATTTGTATGTATAAATATTTCAAATTGCACTATACCATTCATAATAGTACAAAGGAATATTTAGCAAATTCTAGGTATCATTGAAGGTCTCATACATTGTGTAGATTTAAAATATCGACTGGTCAAAAACTAGTCCTCATTATAATTGCAACATGTCTCCGATAGCATTGCAATAAGTCCCTTAACAACATTTTTTATTATTTAAAATTGAAATTTTGAGAAAAATAATCTCTAATAAATAAAAATAAAAATATTTTAATCTTCTCGTAATATTTAAAATGTATTTGATAATAATTTTATAAAGTGTTTTTAACTTTATTATACTTAAAAAATAAAAATTTTAAAGTACTAAAAAAGGTTGAAAACGAATCTTAGAATCACTATAAAATGAACTTAAGTCTTCCGGTTGATGCAAAGCTAGGAATGTGCTGGGTATAAATAGAGGAATTATTTCAAGGGGGACAAAAAAAAAGAAGGGCAATGGTATATCAAAAACAGTCTTTTCCTTTAAGCATAAAGTGTTCAAAACCCCTATTGCAATTTTTTTTGGGCAGGGAGGGGGCAGGGGTGTGATGTGCCTCTCTCTGGTCCTTAGTTAGCTCCGCCAGTGCCTCCGATATTGTGCCAAATGCAACAAAAAGTTGATATTATATCAAGCCGTCACTAGTATTAAAAGTTGATATTATATTAAACCGTTCAAGAAATAAAGCATCAGTTCTAAACACCAGAGGCTTGAAAACTGAATACATTTATTGTTCTTGCAATGACCGTACAATTTGGTGGCTATGTTAACAAGGAAATATGTTTAAATCGCCCATGAAGTGGAGAATGCAACGACACCAAAAGTGAACAGCTATCTGCACAGGTGTTACTTATTAGGCAAAGACTTGAGCCGCCTGGCTCAACTTTGGTTTTTCCAAAGTAGGACCTAGATGCATAATGAATGTACAAGAGAATTGACCGTGTTGACTGGAATGCATCAACTTGCCTATTTACAAGCTACAAGAGTATTCAGCTAATAAACATTAAACAAAATCTTCCTGAAAACAAGTGATAACAGCACAACACTAGAATGGATGCTTCTCGGCTGAATAGTTGGAACTCATTTTAGAGCATTTCACAATGCAAAACAGCTAGATGAGGCTTTACCAGGCATGTCTAGGCATGAGAACAAACAGCTTCAGGATGGTAATGAAGAATTTCTCTCCACATCATCTCCCTAATCATCCGCACCTCCAAGTTTTCATCTATGTCAAGATTGATTGAGACCTGGGCAGAAGGGTTACAGCTTGGATCATACAAATTTGATAGATATGGATGTTGAAGTGCCTCTGTAACTGTAATTCTCTTGGTCGGATCGAACACAAGCATTCTCTGCAACAAATCAATAGCTAAAGGGTCAGCCCTGGGGTAAAGATGAGAAAAGTGAATCCCTCTAAAATATGGGAGTGATTTGATATGATTCCTGGCCTTTGGATTATCAATGAATTGAAGATCAGCTTCATTCTGGGTGCCAAGAACATTGATAATTAGTTTAAGCTGGTTGAGGCACTCAGTTCCAGGGAATATTGGTTTCCGGCCAAGAATCTCTGCAAATATGCATCCTACAGACCACACATCAATAGAGGTTCCATAATTGTCACAGCAGAGGAGAAGCTCCGGTGCACGGTACCAGCGGGTAACAACATACTCAGTCATGAATTGGCCATTGTCGTTGCTGGTTCTTGCCAGCCCAAAATCACAAATCTTCAGGTCACAATTTGCATTCACAAGGAGGTTCCCAGGCTTCAGGTCACGGTGAAGGACGTTTGCCGAGTGGAGATACTTCAACCCTCGAAGCAACTGCATTGCGCAATGCAAGATTAGCCACAAGCAAGAGGGCATTAAAGTAAAAGGGGGGAGGGGTACTTTAAGGAAAGTACCATATTTCAAGCTGAAGTATCTCAAAAATTCAACATGTAACTGTGTACCAGAGATAAAAGTTTGCATGTTCTCGGACATTTACAGCATGTTGTTAAAGGTTTAAACAAAAGCGAAAAAATGGGACCGACTCAAGGCACATAATTAATATATATACTTATATATAGCAATAGGATGAATCAACAAGAAACGTTGCAATAGAAAAATATTTTTAAAGGTGATATTTAACATGAGTGAGTTTCAATATTTAAGACAGATCAATAAAATTGGATTGTTGTAATGGAATGACACAAGTCTAGGGAGAGGCTCCCTAGATCATTTTAAATGCCTCCCCAGCTAAGGAGTCCATGAAACTTGTTCTAAAGATGCAAGAACACTTGATCTCTTTGCACCATGTGCAAAAGTTTTCTAGTCATGCAAGGCATGACATGATACTATAGACATCATTCCCTGGACAGGGAACTTTTCTTCAAGAAATGGAACTACAGTTCTCTCTATTTGCAGCCAGCCTCATTGTCACTAACTGTCAAGATTAACAATGACAGTATCTATATTGTACTGTAAAACAGAGGAATCTTGCCTGATATTTTCCAAAACACACCATGTTCCATGCATTTCAAAAAATTTGAATGGCGGGTGTATGAGAGTTACTTCGCATGGCACAGAATCATTAACCTTTTAGTACACAATTTCGTGAATTCCTCAGTCCACAGTTCACAATCTAGTTTGGTTCACAGTTACAGGAAGCCACAACAGGGGACAAAGGGGCACTTGTCATTTAAATAGGAAAGAAAACAAGTAAATTACCAAAGGCCCTTGCTTTTTGGTGAAACGGATATCATGCCATCCTGGAGTGGCACCCAGTGATTAACAATAATATTGAACCATAAAAGGTGAACCAAAGAGGCGTATCAATTTGACTGAATAATGCTTGATTGTCACACTACAGTATGCATAGTGATTTTATGTATCTAGTTTTACCTTTCAACCACAACTAAAGATGTTTAATTTTTCTAAAGCTAAAAATTAGATCTACCAGAGGAAATACAGCAGTATCCCAGGCAAGCAGGTTCTACACATTGAAGCAACAGAACTCATGAAGAGCAAAAACATCAACAAAAACAAAAGAAAACTGGGAAAAAAAATATTGAATAATAATCTTAATTAAAGCTGTATTTATTTGACATGTAAAATACCGCAGGAAAAAAAATCCAAATACAAACTGGAATCAATTGTCGCAATTCATTATTTGTCCGTGAACTTAGAAGTAGTGCATATATTACTCTGTACTGATCTAATGTTTACATATGCACGTTAAATATACCTAAACCTAATATAATGGCAGCTAAAGGTTGATAGATATCTAATAAATGCCACTTTATGACCAACACAAATTTTGCATATGTTTGTAACACTGTAATCATAAAAAGATATACATCATGTCTTATCCAAATTGATCGTATCCACCACTAAGTACCTGTTCAGTGCCAAGGTATGTTTATAACTCTCAGTAATTAGTCTGGTTGTGAACATGTTAGTTTTAAATGTAATGATAGTTAGGATACAAATGCCAATATCATAAACTCACATGGTACCAAAGCAGCATCACTTCATCAAAGAAGAGAGCACAAATCCAGCTACTTAGAGGCATTGAATCAAATATTAATTCTTGAGTGAAACACATGAGCAAAGATGTAGATTTTTATTCTTTCAGTACCACATTTGTATTGACCTGTTGTGAAAACTAGATGACAGATGAACATTCATTCATTATTTGAGAGAATTTAATACCTGAAAGATGAAATATTTGCAGTGTTCATTCAAAAGTGGCTGTGGGGACTTGATAAGATGATGCAGATCCGTATCCATCAGTTCGTATACTAGATAGACATCTTTGAACCTTGTCTGATGGGTAGGCATCATGACATCCTTCAAAGCAATCACATTCTCATGCTGAATGTGTCGAAGAAGCTTCAACTCCCTCAGTGTTCTCAGAGCATCAACACGGTTCTCAAATACATTATTGATCTTCTTGATTGCAACTTTCTCATTTGTTTCCATGTTTACGGAAGAGCACACTATACCATAGGATCCTCTACCTATGGGTTTGATTGGAACATACTTCGTATCAATTTCGAACAATGTTTGCCACATTGTGTAATAATGCTTCCCTTGTGACCTAAACCCATTTGGAGGCTCAACTCGAGTGGCCATTTCCCTGAGAAACAGAACATGAAAGAACATAAGGGTCCGTTTGGTTTGTGTTTTAGAACTCGTTAAAATTTCCCAAAGACATCAAAACTGAAATCATTGAATTTTTTACAACGTTCGTGTTGTTGTTTGATGTATTAAAAAAAAAAAGTCCTTTAAGGAAAATTCTTAAAAATAGTTTTTCAAAATCACAACACTGAACATATTGCTGCATTTGAAAAAGGAAAAAGAAAGAAAGAAAGAAAGAAAGAAAGAAAGTGAGAGTTAAACAATAGAAGAACGCCCTAAATTCTTCCAGATCCATGAAATAATGAACAATTGATTCCGTAATAAATGGAAATCTCATGGAGCAAAAGCTAATAACAACATGAATAACTCTAATTAACTCTACCTATAGGAAACAGCAGTTTAACTTTGTAGGAGGGAACCGATTGAGAAAGTGAGTGAGACAGGCAGTGATATTGATAGATATGCAAAACAAGATACAGGATTTAAATTATACAAAAAGCGCTTAGAATCTATCCTTACTTGCCGCAGTACTAATGCAATCTTTTAAAGAAACACTTCAACCTCTTCGCTTCAATCTTCTGCGATTCTCTTCTTCGATTTTATGTTATTCTCTTCACTTTCCTCCTTCGCTTTTTTCACAATCTCTTACCACTCATTCAACTTTTAACTTATTCCAGCACAAAAAAACCTCAATTCCGAATGATAAAAAGCCTTGTAACCACGAATTCTAGATCTTTCACCGTGATTTTCTTTCTTGAATCTTTGAATTTCTCTCAACTCAAGCTTCGTCGCGCACAGATTCCCTCGAATTCAAAGAAAAAACTCTTTAGCTTGCTCCGGATTCTTCGCCCAAAACATTCAAACGAAGCTCAAATCTTCTCTCCATAAAAAACAATAACCACAAACTCTGGAATTCGCTCTGAAAACCACTGTTTCCTTAGAAATCAGAACCCTAACCCCAACGAATATCCGCCGAAGTTATCTAAGGATCTGAAGACGAGGAAAACAACCAGACATCTCCCTTATCTATAGAGAGGAGAGCTGTGAGATCTCTTACAGATTGGGATATCTTTTTCAAATTGGGATTCGTTATCTTGTCGTGATCGGAGTAACGAGCTAAAGCAGATAGAGTCTGATAGAAAGATAAATACGGGGTTGGGGGTGGCGCATTACACCCCACGGCGTTAGTTCCACGAACGACAACAACGGATCTCTAATTGTTTAAGAAATATCGCCATATTCATGCACAAACTCACAAATCTCACGCCGTCCATCATCGGCTCATGTTAGCTCGGCTCACGCCTCTCATCCGTTGGTTGTTGAAATTCAGAAAGTGCTATATTTGACTGATACGGTCCTATCCCCTCACCTCAGCCGACATTTAAAAATATACCCAATTTCGTCATTTTCTTGCATTTTTCCTGAACAAAATTTATACTCACAATATATTAAATAAATAAAAATAAAAATATACCTACAGAAATTTTTAGATTCTTATATTGAAAAATAATAATATTAAAATTTTGAAATATCAAAGAAAATTTATTATCTCAAATTTTAAAAATTTTAAAAATTGATATTTTGAAATAATAACATAAATTATTTTTCATTTTAAAAATTAAAAATATAAAATATTTATATAAATGAACGCATGATTTCCTGAATCATGGTTGTGGGGTAGGTTGAAATTGAGGCGGTGGCATGAGCGATGGGACCGTGGATTTAGTAAGGAAGGGAGATGATAGTGGGCAGGCGAGGGAAGCCAGCTGGGGTGCGGGGAGTGGCTTAAATGATTGGAGGAGTGAAGATATGGGACTTTGCTTCACTTTTAATTCATCATTGTCGTGAATGTTTCAAAGAAACATTCTATAAATGCTCGCTTTTCCCGAATCATAAGCAAGCTCTCATGCCACGTGGAAGCGCCCTATTCGATGGCCGGCTCTCCCTCCTTACCCAATTTCTCATGTGCTCTACTGCTGCTCTCCCTCATCATCCCTAGCGCCTCTTTTCATTTTTCCTTCCATGTTTTTTATGCCTTTGTTCGGCAGCCACCTAAATCATGCTGTCCTCCAATTCATTAAATGGACTTGTATTATCAAAAAGTACCACACCATTTAATAAATTAATTTATTAATATTATTTTAAGTCAAAAAGCACATCAAAATAATAATTTAGAAGATTTTTTTTTTTTTAAATTCAAAATAATGAATGCCCCCAACCCCAAAATCTTAATTTTTTATTAACTTCTTCCACATCCATCATTACTTTCCCTTTAATGCACTTTTATGAAGGTGAGTTTATCGATTTCTATTTGGACTCTTTTTTATAAGCTAATTATTTAATACAATGATACAAGTCAATTTTTTTTCTGGCAAATAGGTATAAATTAAATAATTTTAATATTTTGAAAAATAAAAAATTAAGTAATAAATTTTAATAAAATTCAATTAATTAGTCATTTTAAGCTAATAACTACCAAGGTTTTAGTTTTATTGGATACCAATTTGATTTAAAATTACTACTAAATTGGCTCTAAATATTACACTATCAAAAGGCATTAAAATATTTTTTTAAAAAATACAAATATTACAACATTAAAATACTTATCAAAACATTTGAAAAAGTGCTTAAATAAATTTTTTTATATTATTATTTACACTAAATTAAATAAATATATTTCGCAACCTAATATTAGGGTATGTATAACTAGTTTGATTTTTGAGTAATAAAATCTAATCAATCTTAATACCCTAAGGTCATGTTTGGTTGACCGGATATAGCATGAGATGGAATAAGAAATGAGATATTATATCATATCCCATGTTTGATTAGTAATGTGATATGATAAGTTATCTCATCACTTACTTTATCTCATGTTCAATCAAATATGGAATAGGATAAGTGATGAAATATATTATTTTTTTTTTTTTTAAATCATTTTCAAGTAGATATGTAAATCCATGGCAAGAGATGAGATATATATATGCCATGTATCAAAATTTTATTTTTTTATCAAATCTTTTAATTTTTAATATCCTCATTTTATAAAATAATTTTTTATTATAAATTAAATTTATGATTAAAAATGAAAAACTAAAAAATATTTATAAAATAATATTAATATATGATATATAAATTATTTTTATATATTAAATAACATAATATAAAAAACTTTATTGTAAGGTTTAAATATTTTAATCATAAATATTATTAAACATAATAAAATTTTCATTTTTTTTTAAATAGAAAATATTTAAATGTGATATAATTTTTATTGTAAATATTGAAAAAAATATATATTTCATTTTTTATTCATTTCACAAATTAAATATAAATATAATATAAAATAATATATCTCATTTGATATGTTATTTTAAAATGTCATATTCACATAGGATATGATTATTATGAAATTATATCCTATTATATGTATATCTTATTTAATATGATATGATATTTTATGATATGCATATCTTATTCTATCATATCTCGTCAACAAACGTAGCCTAAAAACATTTTAGTTTGATTCTTGTATACTAATTAATGGAAAATCCTATATTTCAATAGGATAATAGTCAGAGGATTAAAAAGGTGTTTCTTGTAAAATTTCCTATTCTATTTTATCCCATCAACCAAACGTCGCCTAAGAACAATTTAATTTAGTTCTTATGTGCTGAAAAATCTTGTACTCCAGTAGGTTAACACTTAGAGGATTGAAAAGATGTTTCTTAGAAAATCTTCGCACCAACTATGGTGATAAAAAAAACCACATACAATTTAAGACCTCTAATTTAGTAATCCATTATATAAGATCAAGATGCATATATTTACTTGACCACTTATTGTGAAGGCTTACTTTTCAGTATTTATATCGTTATCCATGTATTATGAGGGGATGAAAGCCATGAGATTTGAGAGTTCAAGGAATGATAGGATAAGTTACAAACGAAATTTTCTTTAAAAAATAAAATTTCAACTTCCCAAAAAATTGATTAAGACATTTTCACTCAATTTTTTAAAATGGATTTAAACTATACCATTTTACATACTAACCTCTAACAAACTTTTTTAGATTTACCTTTGAAAATTCAATTGAAATGACAACTTCAAATTTTTAATGGAGAGTAAGTGGGTATTTGATAAAACTTATTACTTAAGTTGACTTTAAGTTAAATTGTTAACTTAAAACTTATTATTTATTTTTCTTTAAAAAAATTAACTTAAATTTTATTTTGAATTATTAAATTAACATATTTACCTCTAGTAATTTAACTATTATTTATATTTTCATTAATCTTAAATAATAAATTTATTTATTAAATATTCATATTTAAAGTATTGTAGAAACATGAGATAACTATAAAAATATTATGAATACAGAGTCATAGTAATGAAATATATTTTCATTAAACATGGGTAAAAGATGTTTAAAAAGTTTTGAGATTAAGAAAAAATAATTATTTTTTATTAATATTTAAAGTTATTTTTGACTTTAAGTTATGATATTAACTTATTTTATCAAACATTCTTAATTTACTTAATAACTTAAATTAAGTCATTAAATTGATTTATCAGACACCTATTAAATCACTTCTTATATCAGAATGAAAATGAATAAAATTGTTAATGAATAGAATGAAACGTAATGCCCTAACACTGACTAAATCGATTTATTTTGATTTGATTTAGTTCAATTAAAAGTTTTAATTACTTATTTTTTCTATATTATTATAGTTTGGTAAAATGTCTTAAGCACTATACAAGTCTAAAGTTATTTTACTATAACTCATGTGAGCAACAATTAAACTCCAAAGCCATAACAATACACAACAAACCATCACCTAATTTGTTGAATAGTGTAAAAAAATTCAATTTTTGGAATTAGTGTAAGCTTGAAAAAAGGCTTAAACTTTCAGAGTATGTGGCTGCTGGGATTCGAGCCCAGGTCTCCACGGCCACAACGTGGAATTCTCACCACTAAACTACAGCCACTGGATAATGTATATCGCTACACTATCAATCCTTAACAAACAAAGCAATAAAAAGGAAAGAATAAAAATGGGAAAGGTATATTTTCCTAGATACGTATTTGATGACATCATATAACCCTTTTCTTTCAAATTTAATATTATTTCCATTGAATAATGATTTTGAGACTAATCAATCCCACAGGCTTTAAGGAAAATAAATTGTCATTGGAATTTGGAACTCAGCAGAGAAAAGTCCGGAGAATGCTTCTATGAGCCTGCGATGCTTTGAGCGACGGTGAACAAGGAAGCTGTACTAGATGCATATACATGTGGTGAAGTCTGAAAATTTGATAATGGAGGAATATAATATAGTATGTGTGGGAGTGGGCATGGGAAGCAAGAAGACCATGGTCCCCCAATACTTGATTTCTTGCCCTAAACTTACACTAAACAAAGCATATATTCTCTCACCCTCCAAAGCCTTTGTCCTCTTCTCAAACATCTTTAACCCTGACTATACCTTTAGACCTCCTTTTCAGGGCCGTGCCATGAAAATAACTTATTCTATTTTTCCTTTTTCACCTTAATTTTACTTCTTTAATCTAATTCATTATGAATGACCATTAACATAATAGGCAATACAAAAGAGATCGACATTCGCTTCCATATGATAACATGGATCAAGGGCTACAAATACGGCAGCATCCCCTTACTTGTACGGTTGCCTATATTATTGGTGGCCTTCCTATGTCTATGTCTATGTCAATCCCTAATTATTTCTCACGTATTAGGGGGCGGCCAAGGCTAAAAAGAGGGGTAGAGAATGATAGTAAATTACGATTGGGTTAACATTTTTAAAATGAGGCCGAATGCATAATGCGTCCAACGCGGATTTGCAATTGGTGCCGCCTATGAATGCAAGTGGATTAATATAAACAGAATAGGGACTCTCACTCTGAATTTAGAAATTCCAAAGTGGGTAAGGACTTGCAAGAGTAGGCATCTTTGAATCCCCATGTTCTTCCAATAATTGGATATTCTTCCATAACATCAAATCCTTGTTTCTATGCACCTAATTCAAATGCTATAAAAATAAATGATATATATATATATATATATATATATATTGTAATTATTGCGAGTAAAATATTAAACAAAAGAGTGTATGGATATGTATAAAATAAGGGTAAAGAAGGGTCGGTGGTGGGAAGACTGGTTGAGTAAAGGAAAGGCCAAAAGCGGAGGTTGGAATGCGGTGACAAAACTTGCCCATAATCTCTAGCTATCTCGCATTCTCCCATTACCTTTTTCTCTGACATTGGCTTTTGTGGGGTTCATCCCATTATTATAAGCCTTCTCTTTTGGTGAAAGACAGCTTAATCTTACTTGATCAATCAATTTCTATTAGTTTTGCACAATCGCCAGTCAGTCTCTCTATCACACCCACTTTAGGGAGGACGATGATTCGCTATTCTAGAGTACTATACTCTTTTGGGTCCATTGTCCTAGACACCCATTTCATGCAAAACCATCCCCCTCCAGCACCATTATTAATATTAGTATGGTGATGGTGGGCATCTTTGATGTTTGGTCTGGAGAGAGGAGATGAACTGCTACGAAATGGTTTCCTCTCTTCTGCTCCTAATGGAATTCATTTTTCTCCTCAGCTACTATCCGCTAACCAATTTCATGCAATAATAAAATTAATTAGTATTTTCTTGATATTATACTATATATAATAGATGATTAAAAGTGCATTTAATAATGATTGTAGGAAGTATTTTCAACTTTTTTAACACTTGAAAATTTTTATTTCTCAAATATTAAAAATGTAAAAACACTTTTTAAAATCATTGTTAAATATATTCTAAATCCAATCTATATCAGGTTTTGAGAATTTTAGGATAATATTAGCACATAAATTGTTTTTCTTTTTTAATAAGGATATGTGAAAACAAAAAGAAAAGAACCTGTCTTCCTAAGAGTTCATTATTTTTGTTTTTGCCGAACTCAATTTTTTGGGTCACCGACTATCTATTTGTCCCGTCGGACATCATCATTGCTCTATCTTAATTTACTGATGCTAACAATTGTTACTTTATGGGAGATTATGTACTTATTTTATTCATATACTAAGAAGATAAATATGCCTTATACACCAATATACTAGCGGAATCCCCTCCCAAATAAAAAGGGAAAACTTAGCATTAATCAACAAAAAATTAAATGGTTAAAAAAATTCAATTGTATCTTTTATGGTCTTTTTGTGATATTTATGATAGAGAAGAAAGTTCTTAATTGATATTATATATGTATGAACTTTTCTTTATCTTATAAAAGTGTTTTAAAATTGTAAGAACTATTTGATCTTACAACAAATAATATATATAAAATTAGGGGTACGATGTCATAAAATAGTATCGAAACTAATCCTTGACATGTGGGGGTTTGTTTGATGGTCCCATAATTTTATAGTATATAATATGGACGTTGTATTTGTATGAAATGAGTGATTATGTGATGATCTTCTTAATATCTATATGGTTAGGAGTGAATTTTCACATTTTTTGACATTGAAAGTACTTGGAGATTTTACACAGAAGGGTTATAGCCTTTTGCTTAATGCTCTAAGTGCATGTTACTGCAGATAAGTAGTGAAGCAAGACAAAGTTTTTACAACTTGAAGATTATCAAGTACCCAAAAAGAAATAAAAAAAAAGAAGAAGAAATAAAGAAGAAGATTAACTAGGACATGGATCCTGATAATAGTTTGAGGTGGGGTAGCATGTAGGACACAAACTTACTATGTATCCTTGATATGTTCAGCCCACGCCACGCCCATATACGCTATAGGCTGGGTGCCCACAGTACTAAGCATAATGATGGAAGCTAGGTTCTTCAACATCTGAGGAGCAAGAGCATGGTTCCCATGATTTTTCTCTTCACACCCTTTGTCTTATAAGCTTCTAAATTGAAGACACAGTGATTTTAATCATGGCATAGAGGAAGTATAATCATATCCCTGTTATTGCAGAGAGCGGAAAAGTCTTTTAAGGAAGACAAATATAGGGTTTCAAGAGCAGGTGAAGCTGCACAAGGTTTCACAAAGACAAGAGACGCATGGTATCTTCATCCCCATCTCTTTTTTTAAAGGCCGCTTTAAGCTGAGACCTGAAAAAGTAAAGAGAGAAAACTAAGAAAGAAAAGTGTGGCTGAAAGCAGGAGGTTTTGTGGGTGTCGTCTGAACCGTTTCTTTGAAAAGAGTGAAGGGTTTCTAGAGAAGTTAATTTTGTTTACACTTCTTGGGATTTTCAAGTCTCTTAAAAGAATCATTATGGAGTCCGTAGATGTCCATCGCCAGCATCAGCTCCAAGAACAGTTTATTATTAATGGATGTTCTTCTCTGGACACCCATGCTGGTTATGGAGTTCCAACCATCCATGGCCGGAACCCAAGCATCACCATGTAAGTAAACCAATCTTCATAGGGCCAGTACTGTTAAACCCTCTGAACATTAAGCTTCAGTGCTCCTAGGGTTTAACTGCACTTCACTCGTTTTTGTCTTTTATGTTGGCTTCAACAACACCTATCAAGTATGTCTGTCATAGGATTTGGAGTTAACTCTTTTATGTTTCATTTATTCTCCAACAATAGGAACTGACAAAAGCAAATTTTGGTAGGTGTAATCATTCCAAAATTTCTTTTATACTTCTCGTCCTCTTCAATTAAACATATCATTTTTATTTAGTTGCTTAACATGGCTTGTTCTGGATTTAGTTCACGGATCTATTTGGCCTACAGTTTCTAAGTGTTCTTGGCTATGCCGAATTTTGGATTCAGAGTACATATATTAATAGTTTCCTTTTGTATGATTATTGCAGGAATGGTAGCAACCATACGTATGGGAACGAAATATTCCTCCCAAACTCAAGGGAGGTATGGCTAAAGAATGCCATTATGGATCCTCCTGTTAAAGCTTCCATGATTCAGGACTTGGGTTTTCATGATGCAAGAAGCTTCACTCATCAGTCACCCACTGAGGTACTGAACTTTACCAAAATCAAAGAGGAGTTGCCCAATTCTTTTCCCAAGTTTGGTGAAATGGTTGACAATCATTCCAATGTAGAAGAATTACATTTAGTACCTTCCATAGGCAGCTACATGAAACATGGGCAACAGCCCTTTCGAGATCTAAGTGAGAATCTTTGTTGGCTAAGCAGCAACTCATCTGAGGGACTTCAACTTTTGGCCGGAGATTCTTACTCAAATGCTCGAGAATCTGAAGGTTATGGAAGTGCATACACATCTAGCAGATTCAACTTCAGCCATGGGTTTCCAAGTACGAATCTTCCCAACCTGGATTTCTCGTCCTCATTAGTTTCCAATTCCTTGGGGTTGAATTTACAAACTTTGGATCTCTTAGCTTCTGCAAATTATGGTGGTGGGTCTAGCAAATCTTCACATAATGATCTTGATCCTTTTAAAGAAAGTATGCCTTTAGATCATGATCATATGCAAGAATCAAGTCACAATCCATCAAACAGCTCTCAAATGGTTGGTATATTTTTATACATTCTTCTTCTTACAATTAGTATATATGTTGCTGCGCCTTTGTTAATACTCCTTTAATTTCATCATAATAACAATAACAATAATAGAAAATAGTAATAGCTAGTAATGTATAAGGCTATACATTGGGTTATAGTTTAACTTAGGGCAGTGGAAATTAAGCCATATATGCATACCTTATACTATCGATATCAGTCATAATTAATTTCTTTTAATACATCTTGAAATGCGGTTATTATTTGATTAATTTGCACAATATTTAATTTATTGTGCCCATTTTTTTAGGTATTAATTAATCAAAAATGTTCAGAACTGATACTATCTATAATGTAAAGCAAACACACATATCCTAAATATGTCAAAGAATCAGAAGAAAGGGTAAGGAAAGCCTTGTCTTTCTGCTGCATGCTGAGCATTCTTTTCAGCTCTGCACTCCACAACACTGATCTTATAAGAATTATGAGTTTCTTCTTTGAGATAACTTTGGCAAAATCTTCATGTCATTATCATCCATAAACTGAACTTTACTTCTTAATTTTATAGACATCAGCCTTCATGAATGGAGTTTCAAGAACAAAGGTAACCCGAAGTAGAACTGCACCGAAGGCTTTGCATGCAGCAACTAAGATGTCTGGGTTCGGACCACGATCATCGTATCCACCCCTGAAGGTAAGAATAACTTCAAATATGAAAACCAAAGCTTGAAACTTCTTTATCATATGCCGTGGCTTTGTAGTGATCATGAGAGATATATATGGCATCTCACCAGGTTAGAAAGGAGAAACTAGGAGACAGGATTGCAGCTCTTCAGAGGCTGGTGGCACCCTTTGGAAAGGTACCATTTCTACATTACATATATGTGTATATCTATATATATACACGCACACCTTATTCATCAGAATCCACTAACGGAGAGAGAGAGAAATAAGCATTATATTATGTTGTTAGCCCATGCTGTGATGCTGATAGAGAACTTTTTCGTGTGGAGGAATTTGCAGACAGATACTGCCTCCGTATTGACAGAGGCTATTGGGTACATTCAATTCCTTCATGACCAGATCCAGGTTATTTTTCATTTCCCAACCTTCTGTTTTGCTTTTTCATTTGTTCAGTTTGAATATGGTGTTCTAACACATTGTGAAGGAGCCGGGAGGATAACTAAAAGATAAATAACACTAACACCAGGGCAAATATTATAAAAAACATGGATGAAGGAAGGGAATGTGGTTAGCCTGAAACTCAAACCAATGTTTATTCCCTGCAGACATTGAGCGTGCCTTACATGAAGTCATCCCAGAGCAAGTCTCTTGTTCCAATGCAAAGGGTAAGGACCAAAATACTCTCTCTCTCTCTCCTATGTTAGAACAAAGCACACATGCCCCAAATCTGGGCCAATAATTAAGAGGAGAGTGAACAGATTTTGACCCAGTATTATTTTCTTTTGGTTATATGGATTTTTATTTATTTTAATCTCATTAACTAGTATTGATTGTTGAATGTTAATAATGGGACTTGACAGGGTTCAAGTGACGAGGACGGAAAGGAAGGGGCAAAACGAGATCTTAGAAGTCGAGGACTATGCCTAGTGCCCGTGTCTTGCACATCATATATTACCGCTTGCAGTGGGGGCGTTTGGACACCTCTCTGACTTCGTATTAATAAGAGAAAAAAGATGCTAAAACTCTTCTTGGTTCCCTAAATCAAAAAGGTTTGAAGGCCTTTGTTTTACTCTCTTGCTTAGTTGGTTGCTTTTTTATGTGCCCTTCAGAGGAGTATATGAACAATGGTCATGCTTTACTGGGGCCGCAAAAGCTAATCTTGTAAAGGATAAAAGCATCATCTATGTTCATAACTTCAGCACATCTTGGCTGTGGATCAAATAGGGGAAAAACTCAGACCAAATTATTATTATTAAAAGAAAAAAAAAAGAGAGGCTAATGGGTAAAAATTAAAAATGAATTTTGGGTTACATAGAGAACGTTTTCATACATTAAGTTGCAATAAATAAAAACTGCATAACTATGGAGGAAAGCCATCAAACAAGGCCACTAACCGCTATTTCCTTTCACACTACTGGTTCTGCTGGTCTCAGGGGATAACCAAAGGGATATAGAGTAAGGGAAAAAGAACAAGGCATGACTGATTGTTTAATATATACACTGGGCTCCATCTAAATTCAAGGATCATGTCTGATGAATGATGATATATTATTTAAGGATCCAAGTGAAAAATTTTCCGGGTTGGAGACCCCTATACTAATGTAAGTAGAAAAGGGTAGTGGATATACAGGTTGAAAATCTGTTCTGTCATTTTTAAGTAGACTGATATGATGTGGAGTTTTATTTATATATAAGTTGTATATTTGACAAAAGCCTTGGGTTTAGTATATGGTAAGTGGAACATTTAAGTCACAGGGCATTGGATGGCCTTGGAGAATTGAAAATCACCCTGCAACTTGGTTTGACTGCATCTCTTGGCAAGCCTGCATCTATTTACCAGCTGAATGGATTCTACATTATAAGCCAAAAAAAGAAAAAAAAAAATTGAAAATGAGATGACTTCAACTAGGTACAAATGCCAATGAGCAAAAACTAGCTGAGCAATGATATTTGGATCTTTTAATAGAATACCAATTTCTTCTTCTTCTTCTTCTTCTCAATATAGGCCAGGACCTCCTCCTGTTGGGCCATGGCTTCCTCCAGAGTCTGCACCAACAATGGCCAGTGGATGATATCAATAAAAGGTTATTTAAAAGCTTGTAGTTACTTCATCTACCAATGAAGGCTAAATACCAAATTGTGTTATGTGGATTCAGTTTGTGGGCTGAACCCACAAACTGAATAATCTTTTAGGCTGTATTGAATTATAAAGGCAACGACAGAACTCAAAAGAAGCCAACAATGGGGTACCTTCTTGGTTGCTGCAAGTTCTTGCTCCAAGGTGTCGATCCGGATAAGAGCAGCATTCAGCAAATCCTCCTTGTCAGCTGGCATGGCCGCAGGTTTGACACTGAGAACACTCACTCTATCTTCCATCTCAGCCATGCGTCTCATGAAGGCCAAGAACTCTGTGCCGGTAATGACAGGGGCAGGTAGCTGGTGTCCATATGGGTGGCTTTGAATCATTGCATCAACACAGTAGATGGGACCTGGATAGAGGTTGGCATCAGTGAACTTCTTGGGCATGGTTCGTGTCAGTCTGATCATGGTCACAATGCCCATAACCAAGGCCATGACACCAGTGAAGATCTGAGTGCTAAAACCGTCAGGAGCCTTGTAAGCATCATGTATGGTGAAACAATCCGCTGCTGTAAAGTATAGAAAAGTTACTATATATTGTTTTGGTTCAGGAAAGATGGATAATTTGTTATTGGGCAGCCTGTTAAATGTTAGACCAGCAGTTGCCAACTATGTAACCGAGACAACACTTTCCCTTGCGTGGCTCAGACCTTGGAGAGGCAAACAACAAAACATAAACAAAGAAACGGGAAATAAGTACTAGACCAGGAATTCGATTTCTAGACCTGGACTCTTCCACAACCTCAAAGAATACTTTGGAGCAGCTTGCAGGTTCTTGGAATACAAGTCACTAGTATTTAGAGATAACAACTATTAAAATAGGGTGATGTATTGGACCTGGTTGTTGTGATGCCATTTCAGAGAAGGGGGATAAATAGGGGAATCCTTAAGTTCTGGCTTGTATATCAAAGCTTCCAAGTATTAGTATAGTTGCTTTCTTCAAGTGTTCTCTGCCTACTGGTTCTTGTTTTTTTCTTAGTTTTGCTTCTGTAACTAAGGGGAAATCTTAGGGGAAATCCCAGAGGAGAGATCTCAGTCCATGAAAAGAAGCCGTTGGGCAACAAGCTAAACCAATAGAGTAAATCAAACTAATGTCAAAGATAAAAATCCAATTCTAGAATAGGAAGCAGCCTCCATATCATGAAATATTAGAAGAGCATTTGGTGCACTAATTAGACTGAATAATGGTCATATCACAAAGCTACTGCAAACCTAAAGTCTAAGCCAAAAGAAGTATCCTGACATGATCCATGTTAGCCATTTGATCCAATCCTCAACTCTTATGTTGTTTATCTGTGCTAACATGTTGCAACATACTGATTTAGTAGTCGATTAAAATTACGCTGTATAAAGCATCCAATTCCACACATCAGAGGAGTCAATAACATTGCCGACAATTAAACCAGATTGAAGAACATGCTGAAGAGACAAACTCCATCATAAGAATTTCAGGAAGTGAAGAAAAACATGCTTTATGATCATTTTCTCAAACTCATATGTAGCAGCTTCATAACTCATTCAAAGGGAGTCAGTCATATATGTGGATGCAGAATTATAAGTAGGTAAAGTACCTTTGGAGAGAGCATATCTGTCATTCTCCATGAAATTCTGCCAAGGTGCGTCCATGCTCTTATCAATGATTGGGATGAAATCTTCATAATTGTAAGATTTATGGAAATTTTGGTTAATCCTGACCTGCCATTTTTGCCCAAGAAGGAAACGCGAAAGAAAATATATCACAACTCAACCTGACGATGATAATGTAGGAAAAAAAAGAGGGAAAATGACCGGATTGAATAATGTCAAGGAAGAAAGACAGTCTTAACAGGTTTTAGGTCCACATGGATCCATAAAATTTTTGCAGATGAAAAAAAATGGATTCCTCATCTTCTTCTAGCTTTACTAAAAAGAAGTCTCTATTTATGCATATGTGCATTCCTTCTTGGATCTTTTTGTGCCAGAATTTACAATACTTACTTCTTCATGTACAGGAGAGAGATTCGGATGCTCGATGTAGCTCCTGGGAACTTCAGGGGAGAGTGACTGAATGTCTTCTACCTCTCGAGAAACCTCCACATTGGAAGAGAAACACCAAATAATTCAGCAAAAATTAATTCATCTGGCACTCAGCATGCAGCCAACAATATATAGCAAGAAGGAAAAAAGTAAAGGCAGAAATATGTTCGAAGACCACATGAGACAGACCTTGGGGTACACAATCTCATCCTCAGAGATGGTCTTTTCAGCAGTGGATTGACTCTCACATTTCTTTCCACATATGGCATAACCATTTTGAACCATCTGCAAGTCAGAACATCAACTAGGTGTCCGTTACTCACCACAGGATCGTGAATTTAATGAAACATAATTAACTAGAAATATATGAATTGAATTATCATTCAAAAATAAAATAAAATAAAATAGAAACAAACTAGGAGCAGTAGATAACCCTCAAAATCTCTGGGTCCTTCCATGGGCCCTTATCAGAACGCATACATCCTCCTTGATCAGCACAAGTGCACGTACCTCCTAAAAATTCTGGCAGCTCACTAGAAAGAAGCCAAGTAAAAAGGACATACTAAGAAGCCCCATAAACACAAGTTTTAAGCATAGAAATTTATGACCTTTGAAGCAGTGATTTAAGAAAAAAAAGAAACTAAAATGGAACAGAAGTTGAATTATTTGACTGAAATAATTAAGAAGCTTACCTAGCGTCAATAATTTCAAGCAGCTTGCTCTGGAACTTATTACCAAGAACCTGGTGAATATTGCCTCTCACTGATTAACTAAATTTCCTCGATTAATAGTAAATGTTTCAGCACAAGGAGATGTATGCTTACATGGATCTTTGATGTGGTTTTGGGATCAAGAAAAGATTTAACAGTGTTCCACAACAGCCTAAATCCAGAACCCGCATTGATGATAAACATGCGATTCAATGTCTACAGTGACGAAAATGCACATAACATCATAAACCTGTAAGAAAAAATCCAGACTCCCGGGACAAGCCAACTCAGGAAACCAAGAGAAATTAGTACCTCAGGGTAATTGTCACCATCAACCTTTTGAAGGTTTACGATAAGCTCCCTTGCAGATTTGGTGAAATGCTTAAGTCCCTGAAGTATTAAACAATGATGTATACGAACTCTCTTTATAAGATCCACTGAAAAAAATCATATTGCAGTAGTTGTTTATTGTTCTAACATACCACTCCTTGGACATCTAGGATGGTTGTACTTTGATCAATTTGCTTCCTCGCTGAAATAGAACAAGATGGAAACTTGATTACAAAAGTCCTCTCAAACTCCTGTACATGGTATTTTACATAGCGGTCCATTGTTGTGGCTTGCATCAGCTTGTTAGCATCCACTTTCCCTAATCTCTCAATATAAACAGGTCGGCCTTCCTTGTCGACTCCGTGATGACCTTGAGGATAATGTTCCACGACTTCGCTGAGCTCCTTGAATTCAAAGTCCTTGCAAAAATAACAGAAGCACAAGATGGGAAACTCAAGAGAGGATCTCATTGTCATGCATCCAAACTTTTAAAGCATCAACCGCCAGTTTTTTTCATTAATACCTCCATAATTGTGTCAGCACCGAAGTCCTTCCTCCATTGAAGCATATCAATCCACATTTGTTTTGTTTTCTCAAGATCAAATTTTCTCGCCTTCAAAAATCTGGATTACGAAAGAGTACGTTGGAAGGCTAGTTAAAGAAATGAAGCATAAAATAATGGTCTCCGCAGTTGGGTGAGGAACAGTAGAAATTAGAATTGCCTTACAATATTAGAATACAGAAATAACTCCACCATAACAAGCTTCTATACAAAAACTTCAACCATTCTACAACTATAGTTTCATGAATTACGAATAGTTATCTCGTATATATATATATATATATATAGGGGGAGTTCCGTCACTGACCTGAGCAGCATATGATAATCATCATGTCTTGAGGGTAAATGGTCTTCCGATATAAGTACTTGACGGAGTGCATCGACAGCCTGCAACTCCTCAGCATCATGCACATCCTCGATGTCAACAGACATAACTTTACTACTTCTCCTACCCCTTTTTGTCAATGAATGTCTGAACTTGCTGGAGGCATTAATTGCTTTCTTCTTCAAAGAACCAATTCTATTCTTCCTCTCACACTCAGAGTGGTCAACTTCTGTAGATACATAGACCATCGATGTCAGGTATCATAAATTAACTATTAATTGTTGCACACAAAACTGACATAGATTTTTGTAATGGAAGGTATGTACAATGTATGATCTATGGTCTCGGAATTTTTAATAATTAAGTTGTAAGATTTAATGACTTAATTGTTAATCTTGTAGACTTTGGTGTAGCAATGAAAAGAGAACATTGTATTTACCAATATTTCGAGAGGGAGGTTCAGACATGATCCCTCAAATGTTGGTTTGTGAGACAATAAAGGGCAGAAGTGTCAAGCACTCATATCAAGATGCCAGAACCAAAGGCCTTGGCAAATGCCTGCATATCCCACCACACAAAACTTAGCAACCAAGAACACAATATAAAGTTCATTCTCTAAATCATTATCACTTGGATCTTAAAAAAAAAGCTTTGATACAAAATCTAAATTTTGGCTTTTTTTTTCCTCTCATTTTGTTGGCAATCAAAATGAAGCTAATAAAATTACAACAAATTCCAAAAACTCAAAACCAGATTAAACAAATGAATCCAAAAAATAAATTCTAGGAACAAATAGATAGAAGGAATGTAATTACATTGAATAAATAGAACAAAATTGAGAAAGGAAGAAAAGGTAGAAGGAGAGAAAGTAAGATGGACAATACCTTTGGAAAAAAAATTAGGGGTTAGGGAGAGAGAAGGAGAGTATAAATGACCGAAGAATCCTCTATGGGGATGGAGGTCACTTGGAAAACAAACATGGAAGATTGATGCGTTGGATGTTAACCATCACCATGAAACATTATGACCCAGTCTTCTCTCCATGCCCTTTTTTAGCTTCTTACTCTCACTCTCTTTCTCTCTGTCTTTACTTTTTGTAAATTAGAGAAAGACAGGGAGTTCCGAAACCCAAGGAGATCCACCCAATTCCTTAACTGATTTTAAAAGTAAAATTTGGGATAAAATGTCAATAAAAAATATTTTTTAAAAAAGAGAATTGTTTTTTTAAATTTTTAATATTAAAAGATTAAAATATATTTCATTTAATATAAAGAGACTTGTTACTAAAAATTACATTTATGACATTTATTAAATAATAATAAAAATATTCTATAAAATGCGGTTTATAGAATATAGAAATGTCTTAAGAGTGCAGAAGATTGTGGTGTTAAGGAGTGCTCTCAAGAAAGACTATGTTACATGTGAGAAGTCAAACATTTGCTTAGATTAGTGATTTTTTGGATGAACTTTTAAATATACGATTTGTAGGTGTGTTTGGGCTAATTTTGAATTGTTTTAACTTTCTTTGATGATGAATTCATGAGATATGGGTTTTAGAAGATTATTGGGCATGTAGATATAGTTTTTCTTTTATCATAGCCTTTAAACCGATTTTCTCGGTTTTTATTGCCTTTGATTGGCTTTAGATGCATATCTATATATTTATTTTTATGTTTATTTCTTGCTTGAGCCTAGGATGGTGATATGTTGCTTGATTTTTGAGTTGATTTTCATTTTTGAAGTTCATTAAACTTTTAAACATGATATGAGACTTAAATTAGTTTGTGAATTATGTTATTCATATTTAAATCTTGATGAACACAAATCATTCTTATTTTTCTCAAATTTTGGATGTATTCTCACTAATTTTGAAGAAAAAAAATCAAAGTAACATCTATCAAATATTTTATCTAAATCATTTTCCTTAAAAAATGTCATTCAGAGTCATTTTTTTTAGATTTTCATTTTTCTCCCGAATTGAACTTTATTGGTTGTAACCATCATATTTTCCTTTTTGTTCAAGCTTCATTTGATGGCCAAAGATTGGTTTCAAGATCATGGGCTTTAATCTTGTTATTTTACTTGAAAAATTGACTATTTGCTCTTGAACTTTTGCCCATTTCTAAAGAATTTTGAAATTGATTTTTATAAGCCATATTTCAATCCTTCTGAATATCATTTCATATTCATTTAAGACTTAAAATTGTGATGGTTTTATGTTCATTAATAGCAGGCATAGGCTTTGACACATAAGACTCTATTAATTAAGGGTACGCTTGATTGTGAATGCTCCTATATGCCTTAGTGCCTTCTTTTTTAAATTTGAATGTGATGAAGTGTTTTTTGATACTTATGAATCTCATTTCATATTCATTCGATGGAATGAGAAGGATTAGAGCTTTATAAATTAATTGAGGCCCATGTTTTGGCCAACACTTATACAAGTCCATTTTTCTTTTTCTTTTTTTTCTTTCCAAATCTTTGATTTCTTGTTTCTTGGTATTATAATTCTTTTCAAAATTAGATTTTATGGGAATTATTCTTAGCCTTTTTAGCTCCTAACAATCATTTGAGGCTTGAGAAAGTGAGAATTTCTTACAAAATAAATTAATTAGACCAATATCTTGGCACATTTGTTTGCAAATTTGTTTGAAAGCATTTGTTTATGTATGATTGTCTTGGACAATGCTCCTATGTAGGCTCTGACTTGTTGCATGGTTGAATGCCTAGAGTTATGTCTTATTTTGAATCTTCCTAATGTTTCTTTAAATTTAAACCTTTTTGGCTTCTTGGTGATTATTTGGATGTTGTTTTAGAATGTATATTTGGATGTTGCTCTTATAGACATCGAAATTTTTAGTAAATTAAATTATTACGAAATTGGTCCAATTATAACGAAATTGGTCTTCAAAATTATAGTTTCTCAATTCAATAAAATTTGAGCTTAATAAGTGATGAGTCATATATATATATATATATTTGACATGTGACATATATTCAAAAGTGACACGTGACAAAATTTGGAATACTACAAAATTTGGTTTTACAATTGAAATCAAAAGAAAATTAAAAAAAATTAAAAAAAAATCTCTTATTGGAAAGGAAATAGATCTTTTAATTGAAGTCAAAAGATAACTAAAAAAAATTCTCTTGTTGGTGATTTTCCTTAATGAAGGAGACAACATTCTTTGAATTAAACAAATCAAAACTTAGATATTCCAAATTAGACTTCGGATTGACAAAAACGACTCTATATGGGGAAAAGAAGTTTCACAAAAAGGAAAAAGTTTCACAAAATCTTCCTACAAATTCAAGAAATTGTAGAAGAACTACATATGTGTTCTTTACTTTTCGACAAAGTCATTCAGGAATTAATCACTCTAGGCTCTCAATTGACTTTTGAACTTAAAAAATAAATAAATAAAATAAAACATCTTCATCATCTACACACATGATCTTCGTCGTAAAATGAGTTTATTTAGGAATAAGTCACTTATAGCGTTTGATTGATTTACAAAATCAAGAAAATGTTTTCATCATTATTTATTGGATTGTGATCAAAGCGAAAAAATTAAAAAAATATTTTTTTTGTAAAAGAATATTATCACAAAAATGGTCTCTCACAATTATTAATTTTAATAGTAGTTAATAACTTGATAATAAATAGAATCTCCTATCACATGAAGTGGATCAACCAATGTTTTATCTCATGGTTCATTGATGATGTTTTAGACTCAAGTTATGCCCCTTTAAATGTTTGAATTTCTCTTTCATCATGACAACCAACTTGTATATGAAGGGACTTATGGTAAAAAATTTAATCCGCATGTACAATGGTTCATAAATTGCAACAATGGTTGCCACTTAGTCTTAAAAAGAGTCGTCAAACATTTTGTGTTCCACTTTCCATTGTCATACAACTTACTTTGCTCTAGACCCATGCATTACTTGTAAACAATTTCTTCAACTTGGCTTTTTTTTTTTTTCAAAAAAAAAAATGATTATATAGGACACTGGCAAATCATGTAATCTTAAGTTGAATTATAACTTCATCATAAATCTTTTTCATATATGCAAGTAACCAATCATGATTATATATAAAATTGGTTATTTTTTAGTCACGTTTATAACATCTACAATATTATCTCTTTTACAATGTTTTCAAACATTAAATTGATGCAATATGTCATGCATAAAGTTCAATTTAAGTTGAACTTTCATGTCAACAACTTCTTGAACTTCACAAATGTCAAACCATTGTTTATGACAATTTAGATCATATTTGCTGGGGTAACATCTTTGATATCATCATATTGCAAGCAATACATGCATATAATGATACTATGATGCCTTTGGAATACACCACAAAATTAATAACTTGGTTAGCCCTATCCATTTATCGCACACTATGATACATTCACAAGTTCTCTATTTTTCTCTTTGGTTATCAACGTAAGCTTACATTTCCTTATACTTCATATCTCAGTTCTTATTATTTATCTCATAAAAAAGGTAGGGTTAAGTATACTCTTACCTACAATATTAGTATGTAATGAAAAAAGTAAATGTTATTATAAACATAGTTAATAAGTAATATTCATATTTTAAATATTTAATAGTAATTATATACTTAGATCATGTTTGATTCCTAAAAAATTTGAAAGAAAAATGTGAGGAAAAGAAAATAAAGAGGAAAGTAAAAGGAAAATAAAATGGATTTAAACTCATTTGACTTATTTTAACTCTTCTATATAAAGATTAAATCATTTGAAAAAGTCATATATTTGTAACCAATTTTCTCATATTTGATTTCTTTTGTATTTTCTATAGTAAAAGTATTAAACATGAAAAAAAAAATTTAATATTTCTTCTTTCTTAATACTTTCTTAGAATCAAACATTAGTTGCATTTTTGTTGTGCAGTGATCCATCATGTTTGTTAAGCGATGAGGTCATGCCTTCAGAAAAATATTCTCATAGAAAAAGAATTTGTTATTTGAACTTATTTAACATTTTTTGTCTTGCATTAAATGATTTGCATGACGATAGTGCAATGGGTAGTACTAAATTTGGGACTTGAATACTTTGTGTTTATCAAATATGTGAGTTAGTGCATCACTACGATTACCAGTATACCTTAAGGTTCTTTTGTCCTTTACTTGTTTTTAAGAAAGACATGTTATTGTTGTGATTTCCATTCAATAGCGTTGAATATTCAAATCGCAACTCAATATGCCTATTGCTTGTCAAGATGTAAATCAACGAGGTACATGTAGATATCATTATCTTCATCAATGATTTGCCTTTGACTTTCTCATATTGTGTCATACAATTTAGCTAAAATTCATTTATTTATGTATTTTTATTTTTCTTTTGCTCCTTTTAGATGATAAATACCTTTTTAGGTTTGAATGTGAGTTTGCATGTGATAAATGACACTTAAATTAGATGATGCCTTTACTTTGAATAGTATGGCCACAAAAAAATATATATATATATTTTGTGCTTTTTCTATTCCCTTTCATTAGAATACAATACTTTTATAGCGAAAGATTCATAATAGCAAATGCCATTGATCCGTGAGAACCAATTCAAGGTTTCAACCGTTTTTATTCTTCATTATTTCTTCTTTCTTTTTACAGTTAATCAAACTACATTTGATTGAGCCAATATCACAATTTTGATACATTTACTACTATTATAGTCATTGCCCCCCTTAAGACATATGCCTCTTCACGGGATGGGAGGTGGCCTTTGCTACACTCGCCATTTGGCAACCTCTGGGTAGGTATCGACTTGTTCTATTCTACATCACTTCTACTTTCACTTGGACTAGTCATTGCTTATGAATTGTGAATTTCCAATAATAGATCAGAGTTTTGTATGCATAAGTTGCAAATCATATACATTTAAATTAAATTAAAATTAAAAGTAATATTTAAATAAAAGTAATTAAACAATTATATTAAAGTAAACAAATTGTAAATTTGAAAGTGTATATGATATAAACTATATACAAATGAATTAATTTTTTAATTTAATATCAAATTAATAATTAAATTAAACTAATTAAACAACTACTTTTAAGTAAACAAATTGTAAATAACAAAACATGTTTAATCAAATTAGATATTAAAACAATATTTAAATTAGGGTATTTAAAAAATTAAATTTAAAGTAAATAAATTGTAAATTTAAATGAATATAAAACTAAAATTTAATTTCAATTAAATTATAAAATTTAATTATAAGTGTAAATTACAATCGATATAAAATTGTCTTATATTAAAGTAAACTAGTATTTAAATTATATATATATATATAATGAATGTATATTAAAATAAGTATAAAATTAATATCAAAATTCAACTGATTAAAGCATTTAAATTAACATTTAAATTAAACTACAATTATTAGTAATTTAATAACATATTTTGAGCGGTTGAGATTTGATTGAATTAATTTTGAGCAAGAGTTGTTAGACATTATAAAACTTTTCTGACCCTTGGATAAGGAGCATGAGTAGTTGCCCGTTGATAGCAATCGTTTTTTTAAAAAACAAATCATTTAAAAAATCATCAATATATTCACCATAAATTGTTTGAAAATCAGCTATACTTCACCCACAACCGGATCTTTTATCCAGGGCTTGATCTTGTCCGGCTCGGGCTTTGAGCCAGAATACTTACAGAAACGGATATACCCAATTCGAAGAAAACTGACCCAAACGGACCCCATTTTCTGCTTTTCTGATTCCATTATATGACTAACCTGAGATATACCCAATTCCACTGCCTCAAGGCAACCAAAAATAGTAGTTTTTCTCATATTCAAATATACCCAAGCTCAATATCTATCTCGAATTTTCTTCCCGCCCTGTAGGTCAAGCCTCTACATCCATACATAAGTCCAGGACCATTCCAAGGCTTTAATTAAAATGAAACCAAATAATCTACAATGACCTCTGGGATATCCTAAGGAGGATCAGGAACATACTCGCACTTCCTCTCTCCCCAAATACCATCATTAATTCAGCTGTTTATTGGTCCATGCCAATGGCTATGAAACCGATATCACACTAATAAGCATTCCAAAAGCAACTCACAATCACAATTGAAATCTTCAATTACTTTTTCCATTTCAGTCTGAATCAGAGTTTTGATCCACAGATGATCTCACTGTGTTGCGTCTACTTTCAGGATAACCCCCGTCTTCATCATCTTCATCTTTTTTCTTCTCACTAACTATACCTGTAAAATAACGGTTTAGAGCCAGCACTACCCAGTAGATATAGCAAATTAGACTAGACAAAGGTTTTACCTTTCTTTATAAGTAGAGCCTCGAGTGTCCTTGTGGAGAAATCATCTTTTCCTCCCATATCTTGAAACCCAATCAACCTATCTACTGCAATCCCTTTTCTGAAAGAGATGGTTGTATATTTCCAAGTTATATATTTAATGCAAAAAAGAAATATAGTCTGATATGGTGTGAAATAGTCAAGCATATATGCCAGTGCACTTTGGGTTTTCTTTAAGCAGTCTATACAAGTGTGCATCATTTTGCCCCATTTGCAACAAGACAAGAAACTCCGGAATTTTACTACTGGAGGTAGAGGTTAGTAATGAGATTCCAATTTTTCTCTTCTTGGGAACCAAATGAAGTTCTACATCACTCACATGCTTCTCACAAAATTACAAAGAGCAGCATAAAATATAAAATGGAGCAGTGAAAAAGTACTAGAGAGAGCCTGACCTGAATAAGATGACACAAGGCAAAGTTTTGACTCCTAGTTTGGCGACAAAGAATGGTGCATTCTGCATTTCACTTTTACCAATGAGATCTTATTTTCCTCAGTTCCACTGTGCACAAGAACAAAAGAGTTAAGGAAAACTGACCTCTGCATCCAGCTTGATAAACTTGGTATCCATATGCCTTGGTGCAAGGGATTTCAAATGCTTATCCATTATCCTAGAAAGATTAATCAATAGGAACACAATATTAATCTGCAAATACATGCATCCATGTAAACAGAGGTTCAAGAGAACACCTCCAACAACAGCTTACAAATGCGAGCTCACTGATGTGAGAGAGGCTTATACATCAATGTGAAAGTGTCAGGAAAACTGCTTCTAAACATGGGCTTATGAAGGCTCATGCCAAGAGATAATATGTCCATGTACGTGTCATTTTTCACTCTAGCCTCTCCTCTACTGATGTTTGAGATATATGCATCATCGATAGAGAGAAACTAATGCTCCTGTCACATAATTTTATCTTCTTCTACAGAAATTTACCCAAACAAAATCTTAACTCGTTGCAATAAATTTAACCTCACCTATTGCAAACTAGATGAATTCTGGAAAAAGTATAACAAGATCTGGGGCAGTCATTTCCAACCCCTCAAGACACTTCCTTTTAGACATGTGTGTATAAGTGTGTGTGAGAGAGAGAGAGATAGAGTGGCACAATAAGAGCTGGGACATGGTCATATCCAACCCCTAAACACCCTTCCTTTCTGACATGTGTGAATAAAGAGTGAGTTCAAGTATGAAGAGAAACTTTACTTGCACCGGTAGAACTCCCGATGGTAGAAGTGGCAAATTACTTTTTCACTCCCAGTGACTTCACCCAAGAAGTCCGCCTCAGTTACCTCCCTGTATTCTCCATGCCCTTGCTTCTTTAAAGCCTGTCGCTTCTCAGCTTCTTTCTATCAAATAAATCATAGGGTAGATACTTCATCATTCTCAGAAAGATTACCACATATCTCAATATTTAAAGATATAGGTTCATTTCACAAAGATTGAATTCTGACCTTAAGAGCTGCAATCCTATCTGCATGCAATCTTTCCAGCTCTGGATCCTGATATCACCCATGCAAGTAAATTCATGTAAAAAGAAATAAGTGCATTAAAAAGAAGACATGACATAGATGCATTATCCCACTTACATCCATTAACTCATCAAGATCAACCTCCTGATTGATTGAACTGGAAGCTTGTGCCTTCTGCTGAGATAGCACTTCCTGCAAGACCAGAATAAGATGTTGTCGTATTAATTTTCATGAATTATGAGGAAGGTTTTCTGCAAGCTATCAGACTTGCCACCTTCACCATATTCTGTTATATTTACAGAAACCTCTGAAAACACTCAATCATGGAGGAAAAAAAGTTAGCATCATTGTTTTAATCCTCTTATTATGGATGACTAGCTTATGCATAAGAATGTCAGGTCTTCATGTTCACCATGGTACTCAGTTCCCTTCCCTCCAGTGCAAGAGGTTTAAAGTCAAAACATTAGTGGATAGAAAATATTGCATTACTTATGAGACATGATGTTGAAAGATGGTTCCAACAGGTAACACACTCCATTCCAAGCCCCTCTTACGTACAATGTTACACCGTTCAGTTTCCAGGGGAAAAAAAGGCACATAACATTCTTTGAGTTTCTTAACAACTGAGGAAAAGAAGCATTCAAGTCCTGTTCCTCAAGAAAGAGAAATTCTTCCTATCAAATCCGTGAACATAGGCAATGTAAATCATCCTGTGGAATAACTATTGTGCATTGCCTGAGTGATTTTTGGTAACAAATAGCATGGAATGCTAAAATCAAGTTTTCATCATGCTGTACCAAGCAGCAAGCAGCAAGCAATATTAAGATCAAGTCCACATCATGCCTTTCAATGGATAGTCTCAGATCATGCTTCTGAATGGTTGATACTAGCCAGTAGCAAACTAAGAGCCAGAGAAGAGACTGTTCTTAAATGAAAGAAAGAAGAAAATGAAAGAGGCACCTTTTGATAATCTCGAGCAGCTGCTGCCATTACATTTCCAAATGCTAAATTGGACAAGGTCGTTTTAACTGAATCAGGATCCATTTTCTCTGTGAAAAATTATAGCACAATAAAGATTAGAACATACTCTAGTAGAGATGACCTTAGTTTAAAAAAACAAGAAAGAAAATCATATGCACCATTCTTGGACTAAATTCAAGGACAGAATAGTTCGTGACAAGGCCACATAGACTCATAGAGTCATCTTCTAAAAGCTCATAGCTAATGAAACAACAATAGATTTTGTTTAGGAAACCAATTTCAAAACAACATGTATTGCTAATAATTTCTTATGCAGGAGAAATAGTGATTTTTCATCAGACACTGAGGCTTCTACATTCCCCAGGAAAAGGGGTAAAAAAAGAAACAGCCAAAGTGCTGAGAACAAATGTATGTGTGCCAGTCTTAGTTTGCCCAAACAACGAAGCAAAGGAAAAAACTGGATTGGCCAAGTACTTACAAGTTAATATGGAATGGAGTATTTCTTAATACCCACCCAAATCATTATATGTGTATGTCTTTTTCTGTTTAAACCATACCATAAGGGTTTTTCCTGAATTGACTGATTACTCAGTTGAAAAAATAATCCAACATACTTATGGAAATACATAATCGATCAAGTAAATGGTTCTAAGTACAGTTATATATCACTCTAATGAAAACCAAGAGTTTCCACTTGAAACCGTCAACAAACAGAATTGAATACTCCTCATCACTTGCACACAGGTTACAATTCTGTAAATTGTTGATAACTTAAAAATGCTTTCAAATGTACTGCAATGTGAAAAAGGCAACAGATGTAAAGCGTTTAAGGAATGGAAACTAAGGGCTTTTATATTCACAACTTACTCAAGGCAATAATGGGCAATTGCAGAGATGAATTAGTCTCT
Source organism: Vitis rotundifolia (assembly GCA_030254885.1). Lineage (NCBI taxonomy): Eukaryota > Viridiplantae > Streptophyta > Magnoliopsida > Vitales > Vitaceae > Vitis > Vitis rotundifolia. The sequence goes on along the minus strand of CM058154.1, from coordinate 18,621,510 downwards.
TTAAGAGTGAGGAGATGCAAAATGAGCATTACCACTAAGCACTGACAGAAGGGTTAAAATGCATTTTTGTGTGGAAGTGATACTTTCTGGACTCTATATGGTAGCAAACTATGGATAAATCTCCTACAATTAATAAGAACCTCAAATAGTAAGGACCTAAAACGAGGAAATAAACAAGCAATGGTAAATTCAATTGAAAACCCCACCAGAAGAAGAGAAATGTCATGAACTTTAATGTTGACTCATCTAATCAACAAAAGATAACTCCACAACAGGTCATAAACCAATGCTTAAGGTTCTAAAACAAAAAAATTAAAGAAATACAAGCTTAGTCCAATGGATCAGCATTTTTCCACCTTCCAAAAATGGGTCATTTCCAGAATAAATAAATAAATAAACTGTTTTTGAAGCCATAGGAAGGGAAGGATCCTGCTGCCGGAGAGGAAGCTAGGTCGCCATCGACTCCTATCCAGGTTACCGCGGCAGGGACGGATCCTGCTGCTGGAGAGAGGAAGCGTGACCCCAACACACAACACAAACATACCCAATCTTCAAACAAAGCAAAAATAGACGGAGTGACATAGGTAAAGAGCGACATTTATTCACCTATAACAAGACTATCGGAGAGATCGCCGCCGGCGAGCAAGAGTCGAATTCAGATCGCAAATGTAGAAGAAAACTCTGAAAAACCTTCCAATCGCTTGAGATGCGATGAACACGAATGGAGACACGAAGACTAGGTTAGGGCTTAGGAAGAAATTGGGTAAAATAAGAAGAAAGAAGAGGGAAGCGCGAATAGGGTTGGTGTTTAAATAAAATTTGGGGAAACTGAGAAGAAACTGAGGGTGAAACGGGAAACGACGTCAGATCGCATTTTCAAAATCCTCTTACGCTTTGAAATAAAAATAACTAAAATCCATCTGGCACGATTTTTTAAAATTATTTTTTAATAAATATTATTAAAAACAAATATAAAAACTTATCACTTTTAAATACTTATTTTTATTTTTACATTAAATTTGCATCTTGAAAAAATAAATTCATTTTTTTATTAAGTTTATTTTTTACGCTCAACTTATTTTTTCAAAAAAGTAAAAAAAAAAAAAAAAAAAAAGAATTTTAATAAAATTTAAAAGTGTTGTAATTTTAAAATTATTTTTTATCACACTGTTTTTTAAAAGAAATATTTTAAAAAATAATATTACTTGTAAAAGTCAATGCTAAGCAACTACAAAAGAATTACATTGAATATAAGTTTGGTTCAAATTTTATTTTATTTTTGGTCAAAATGATCCAAAATTCCAAATAAAGAACCCTGATTGATCAAAGTATCCAATTAAATCTTAATTATTTTTAAAGAAATGCATTAAATTTGAGTATGATAAATATGGGTTCTTATTGATGTTAACAATGACAATTCATGTGGGTAGATTATATTTATGTTAGGTAAAAGGAGTTTGTTTGATAACTATTTTCAAAAATAATTTTCTATTCTCTAGATAGAGAAAAAAAATATATATATTTTTGACAATTAAAAACTATTTTTTGTTTTTTTATTTTTAAAGACAGAAAATATGATATTTTTAAATAATATCTTTTAGTTGTTTTTATTTGTTTTCTCATGACTGGTTTAGAAAATAATTATATAAATAAGTAAAATGGTTACAAATAAAATATTAGATATAAAAATTATTTTAAAAACAAGTTAAAAACATTTCAAATTTCAAACAAATTTTTATTTTACAAAATATTACAGAATAGTTTTCAGAAACTTTTCTCTAAAACTGTTTTCGAAAATAGTTACCAAACAAGACATAAATATTTTATTACATAGATTAATCCAAATCCGATATAAATAATAATCGTATTGAAATCATTAACCAAAATATTATTTAATTATTAAACAAATGTCATGTGATGTAATTCATTTAATAATTAAATCCTCTTATTTCATATGATTAATATTTCAATCTCATATGCTTATGAATTAATTGACATATTTATTTAAAGATAAATTTAAAATAAATTAAATATAGGTGAAATAATTTAAAGTTATAATTATGTTAATAAGATTGTTAAATAGATCAATTGGGATCGAATTCATATTATACAAATTGAAACAAAAATTATCTATTTATTAAATGAATTATATAAGATGACATAAAACTGACCCATAACTAATTGCACCAAACTTTACCAACCTTGATTAAGATACACTTTTACCGTTTAGTTAACTATGCTTCCCGTCAAACATTGACTTCATTGGCAGGGCTAAACTGTAATTACCAATTAGGCTCCGAGGGTGCTGAAGTCTTTTCACCTCTTTAGAAGCCATTAGTGCTACTAGAAGCAGTGCGCTATTTGAAACCAAAAGAACCAATCATGAGAGCATGATTATTTGAAATCAAAATTCTTATTTTCTTCGTTTAATAAAATTAAAAATAAAAATAAATCCTACTTCATTTATTTATAAGAACTAATTTAATACAACAAAATCATAATTCTAACTAAATTCGGGATGCTGACCGTCGCGCAATAACCAGCATTGAGTAAATTCAAGATATCATTAGTGATAGGATTCGAACTTAACACTATGTGCTATTTATTGGGACCATGCTTACGAGTGTTCAACTTGATGGGCTACCTAATGGATTCGAATTCATTTATTTATGATCATTGGCTTTTCGTTAAACGATGAATGAAAGCTAAAAATTAAACCAAAAAATCCTTACAAAAGATGCATGTCATCCTATGTTTACACCTAGACCAAAAAAGGATAACAGAAAAATGCAAGCCAAAGAATTATCACACTTAAATACAGAAGACATGGTATAGCAGATAATATGACACAGAAGCTTGTTTTTTTGTATTTCTTCTAGTTCTAGCTTGGGCGCTCTCCCTTCTTCCACACTCCCCCTCTGAATCCAACATCTTCAATTGGAAATGAGTCCAAATCTGGACACCAACTAACATTCACAATTCTCAGTCTTGGCATCACTTGTTGCACCATAGACCATTCCATTCCCAAATCGGATAGTGATTCCAACATTAAGCCCTCAATTTTCCAGGTATTGTCACCATCACCCCAAAAACGTTGGCTCATGTTTGTAAGGTTTCCTGAGGAGATTGAAAGATACCTTAAGAAGGGAAGTGAAAAAGGGTTTAGCCAGCCTGGGTTCATCTTTCCTGGATAAAATCTGAGAGAGAGCTCATGGAGTTGTTGAGGAGGAGAGAGTTTATCCAGTTTGGGTATAAGGTCATCACCATGACTTTCAAAACAACTAATTACCAGAAATTGAAGTCCTCGGAGACCTACCAATACATTGTCGTCATTGTCTCCAATCTCATCACCCTGAGTTAGTTGTAAGCCAAGTCTCCTAAGCTTGGTCAAGCTTCTTAACTCAGCAATCCGACAACCTTCTAATTGATTTGATTTTGAAGGTTTAAACCCCAATAATACTTGAAGATTTGAAAGGCTCCCCAGGCCTTTGGGAAGGTATCGAAGTGAACCACAATGACTCACATCTAACACTGCGAGCTTCTCAAAAGTTGTAACATAAGAGGGGAGCATTTTCAAATTCTGACAGTAACTTAAATCCAATACCTGAAGGTTGCGGAGCTTCTCTAGTGCAGGTGGAACTTCAGTCAATGGATGTGTGTTGCTTAAGCTGAGATAAGTTAAGTGTTGGAGGAATCCAATATGATCCAATAAACCTGTGAGATGCTTATCAAAGATCGTTTTGGAGACATCTAACACCCGCAGGTATCGGCAATCACAGAACTTTTTTGCATTGCTTGAAGCAACCTTGTTCACTTCTCCGGTCTTGATTGTAGACAACAATGCACGCAGCTTCTGATTTGGCATATCGTACTTTCTGTCGATATCACCTTCAATGCCCAAATGGCGACAACTTGCAGTTGTTGGTCCAGAGAACGCATCATCTTCCGCCTTCTTGATCACCAAATCCCGAACCATATCATGAATTTTGCAGGTTTGTATTGCTCCAGTATAACTCTTTTCAACGACTTCTATCAAACAACGATTTGTTAACCCTGAGAAACAATCCTCCCCAGCTTCAGTTGATAATCTGCCTCTTCTCAGTGGGACAAAACCCTCTGCAATCCACCAATGAATCAATTGCTCTTTGGTTATTTCGCAGTCCTCTGGATAAAGAGACAAACAGAGGAAGCATGACTTGAGGTGAGATGGGAGTTCCTCATAACTTAATTCGAGTGAAGCCATGACAGAACCATCCTCTTCTGCCAATTCATCCCGAAAATGGTCTGCAATTCGCTTCCAGTCATGATAATAAGGTTGTTGATAGAGCATCATTCCTCCAGCTGCCTTAATTGCTAATGGGAGGCCCCCACATTTATGTACAATCTCCTTCCCAATGTTCTCCAGTTCAGAGGAAGTACAAATGCCTCCATTTGCAGCAAATGCTACATTGCAGAAGAGCAACCAACTATCATCCTTACTGAGGACTTTGGGCCGATGTGTTCTCGCTTCCTCCACTCCCATCATTGTTGCGACTTCCTTAGTTCTTGTAGTGATAATAATACTACTCCCATTTCCTTTAGGCAATCCATCACTGATTTTGCGCCACCAAGTATTTGTGTTTTCCCCCACATCATCCATGACAAGCAAAAACCTCTTGCCCAAGAGGTATTGATTTATTTTCCTCAACAACTCACCACAATCATCTCCCACATTCATATCACCCAAGTTCCTCAGCATGCTTCTTAAAATCCGTTTTTCATTAGGTGTCCCAGTGACAGACACCCACATCCTCCTCTCAAAACGAGCCTCCATTTCCCTGTCATTGAAGACCACTTGAGCCAAAGTAGTCTTCCCAACCCCACCCATGCCCACAACTCCAATTGCTAGGATTCCATCCTTGGCTTCCAACAGCCAGTTCTTGACCTTCCTTGTGTCACCCTCTATCCCAACCACTTGGGAATGGTCAAACACAGAAGAGCTCCATCTATCTTCTGGGAGGTTCCGTGAATCTGCAACCTCGGCTTGGCTTAGAATCGGCACTCCAAGGAAAGACGGGATATTTTGTTTAATCCGAGTGATCTTCTCGTTGATTTCTCTGAGGCGCTTTCCAGTTTGATATTTGAAAGGAAGGCTAGTAGGATAGAAACACACAGCAAAATAACCAGAGATGTCTTGGTTCCCCTCCGATTGAACTTTGCAATCCGCAAGTATATCTTCAGCTTCATAGATCAGCTCCCGCAAACCAATCATCACCGTCCGAAGAGTCTCGTTTTTCCTTTTCAGCCTCTCTGCATCTTTGAGGAAGCTTTGCATGAGCCGCAGCTCATCTCGTAATCTTTCAAACTGCTCTCTGAAATCGAACAGAACGCGGCCCTCCTCTTCAAGAGTATTGAGCAGTTTCTCTAGGAACACAGTCACAACAGCATCCACCATCTCTTCTCACCTTACAAAAATCTTCTTTCCAAAAAAAAAAAAAAAGAAAGAAAGAAAATCAGAAATTATGCATTTGCACTGTAACAATCCCTCGATCACATACAAAAGACAATAGGAAATGAAAGCTTCAAGGTTGAATAGCGATGTCTGGAATTTTACTAAATAGATCTGCAGTAGTGTGGAATTTCGGGATTATCCCCAATCAGAAGAAAAAAAATATATCTACATAAAGATAAATGACGAGTTCAAAGCCCACTTACAGTTTTCGAGCTTGGAACTGTTTCCCAGAGCCTTATGTTTGCATCTCCCCTTCTGAAACGAAGGAACAGAAATCAAAGAAAAAAGAGGGGCAAAGGCTGAGATCTACAACAAAGGAGGCCGTGAATTTTAAACAATGGGCTGCAAGGTCCCTAGTCAACGCCATACAAGAAGCTTCTCTGCTTCTGGTACCGACGGACCTACCCTACCTTACACGGTTTTGGGCAATTGCTTGGACTCGGTCCAGAACGAAACCAAACAACAGACCGATGCCATTGGAAAATCTCTACTTTCTTTTCACCTCAAGAAATTTCTATCTTTTTTCCTGGAAATTGCTGTTGACTAGGTTTTGGAGTGGAAAAGGCAATTATTACACCATTATATTCAACTTTCATCATTCATGCAGATTATGGTAGTCTGGAACCTGGGTAGATTCAATCTTGTTTGGGGTGGAGGTGGGTAAAGTTTGTCAAAAGCATTTTTTTTTTAATTTTTTTTTTTTTTTTTTTATGTAAGATATATTTTAAATATAAAATAAATATAAAAGAAAAGAAGAGAAGGGTAGAGAAGTATAATATTTTTTTATATTAAATTAATGAGATTATCATGTTTCTTTAATGTTAAAATATATTTGATAGTAAAAATTTGATTTTATTTTATATAAAATAAGCAATTAATATTTATTTTACAATTTCAAAATATTTGATATTTAATCTCTTATTTCAATGATTTATATTTTATAAATTTTAAAATAATTATTTTGTTTGATAACTCACAACAAAATTTATGATAATTTATAGAAAATTGAATTGTTTATGGGCGATCCACCCTCGCATTGATAAAATGCATGTGTCAAAAATTGATTGTCACTTATTTAAAAGCCAACAACCAATGTTAATTTAAGTCCTTTTATTGCCTCTATTTTCCTTTTCCAATTACCATTGGGATTCTTAAATTACATTAAGAATTAATTCTCCATTCTATAAACCCATTTTATCAATACCTTTTTCTTTTTATATCTCAATTTTCATATGACTAATGATGTAGCGCAGAGAAATCATGGGGGTAAATATATTATTGTTAAATCAGGTGAATACTGTATATTTAATAAGGATCGAGGAAAAACTTAGAGCTCATTTAAATATTTTTATTTTTAAAAATTAGAAAATAATACAAACTTTTATATAAAATATAATAATTTTTATATTAAATGATTTGATATATCAGTCAATATATATATACAAAAAGAAAAAAACTTTTATATATATCAATCAATATTTGATATAATAGTCAATAAGTATTGATTATTGGCTCGTATATTCAATTGTCACATTCCTAAATTGATTCTATTTTTTCAAATGATTTAGAAATATTTTCATAAAATAAGAAACAAGTTGAGAATATGTATGGTTGAGATTTATAGTCCAAATACATTTGAGAATTATATGGATTATTTTCCATAAGGGACAATTTGAAAAAGCAACATGAAAATAACATCACAAATATTGCATAGATTAAAAGAAAGATATATTAAGAGTGATAAAATTAAGCATATATTGCTCAAATTTGTTTCCACTTACAAGTTTTTATAATAATGGTTAAATTAATGTTTAATGAGTAAGATGAAATGATAATTTAACAAACCTATTCACAAAGGTATTATCAACTGCAACATACAAGAAACTCACATATAACATTATAATGTGTAGACTCAAAGATCTTTGTACTAAGTTTGATAGTAAAAGAAAATTTTAATATTCTGCACTTTTTAATTATACCAAATTAAAGAGATTGTTGTTTTTCTTTAATCGTTAAAATATATTTGACAGTAAAAGTTTGATTTATGAACAATTACTTATATTGAATTATTAATTGATATTTATTTTATAACTTTAAAATATTTGATTTTTAATTTCTTATTTCATAATATAATCTATATTTTTATAAATTTTATAATAATTATTTTGTTTGATACCTTATAGAATAGAATCTACAAATAAGTGGAAGATGTGAGAAACTAACCACCATTATTTGTCTCATATTTATTAATAATTCTAATTAGATTTATTAAATTATTGATATAAGTGCTTTTTTGTGTTGATAATTCTAAATCAAAATTCCCATTATGTTTCTCCTTACTCATTGTGTCAAATCCCCCTTTGGATTTTTGTCATTTCTAAATTATTCATGAATGAAGATTGGTACAAGAGATGATAAGTGTTTTTAAGGTAATGGATGATATCAAACATCGATCAATTCAAGTTTTAAACTTTTGTTCTTTTGTTAAAAAATGAAGTCAAAGTTCAAGAGAAAAAATTTGTGTTTAAAACATTTGAATCAATTATTAGTTCATCACTACAGGTAATTATTTATGTTATATCCAAAATTTTACAATCTCATTTAATCAATAAAGATTTGATCACATTTAGATTTTTCTTTTTTAAAAAATAAATCTCAACTATTTGATGGGTTTCAAAACCCTAGAATTTAAATAATTTCTCAAATGAGGGAAATACAACTGTGAGAGTTAGGTGGCCTCCCTTAAGCTTCAAGTCCTTTAACTATTTTAGAGTTGTTTGGCTTGAAAGAAAATTTTATGGGTCTTGAATTAAAAATCATCTTTTGAATGAAAAAAATTCTTTCAAAATGAGTTGATTTAGTATAAACTTCATCCCTACTCTTGTATTCATCATCATCTTTAGAGTAAAACTTAAATTTCTTCTTTTATACATGAAAGAAGAGGTTAAGATCAAACTTGATGTAGATTCTAAATATACTTCGGAAGAAAAAAGTGATTATTTGAAGTAAGAAGGTTTGAGACAAGTAGTTTGGTAGAAAATTTAAGGCTTGGATTAGGTAAATCCTTATATTTAGTTATTTTTCTTCACAATGGATGCATGCTTTTGGTTACTTGTATTCCCATAACTTTTTATCTTCTAGGAAGTTTTCATCTTGGTGTTCTTGACTCTTTACCTTTATCTCATATTTTCATTTATTTATGTTAACTTATGAAATTTTCATTGATTTAATATATTGGCCGACTAATATAATGAATTAAAATTGAATCACTTAATATTTAGAATAGTGCGAAATAATTTTTGACCTGGTTTTGATGTTAATGGACATGAGAAAATTTGTTTTAAATGGTCCAAATACCTTGTATGTCGTGGTTAGAAGTGTTGATTCATTTGTATGTGTTCACCCATCTCTGGTGTTATCCATAGCTGTGATCCATTCAGTTGGACCTAGTTGGAAGGCTTGATTGGATTGGCTTAGAAAGGCTCAAGTTGACCCATATCTGAAGGTCGGGCGCGGAGCAGAAAGGATCCTCACTTTTTTCGAGCCCTCACTTGGGTCGCTCCCTCTTGTTGGCTCTCTCTCTTTGCCACCATGGGACCTCCAATCAATGCTTTCGGGTCCCTTGTCACCGTGGAAAACCGGTACTTTCCTATAGTGGACCAGGGCTGCTTGAACTTTCAAGGTTCAAGTCTTGGAATCGGGCGAGGAGCAGCTGTTGAATCTTTTTATATGGCGATGGTTTCGATGACTTGTGACACCCCGGACTCATGGGCAGCGTGACGAACCGGGTAGTTGGAACAGGGGCAGGAGGACCCATCCTTGCCCACCCTCACATTCTCACTCTGTCCAAATTATTAAGCAGGAGGTTATAGTCATTTATTAAAAAAAAAATCTTAAAATTGTTTTTTTAATTTAAATTTAAATAAAACTTAATTTAACTTAATTCTAAATATTATTAAGTATTAAGTCATTTGTTATTTATTATTTATTTCTGTTAAATATTAAGCATTAATAAAGTGAAGGTTGTGTTGAGATTATGTTTAAATTATTTAAAAAATTTATTTTTAGTATTCAGTAGAAAATCAAATGTTTTGATTATTTTTATTCAATAAAATAATTTTAAAAAATAAATAATAAGTAGAAAAAAAATTAAAAATAAATAATTTAAAATCTAAAGGCAAATTACAATCAACATTAAGTGTAAAAAAAATTACAATACCCCAGTCGAAAATGTATTCTCAAGAAATGAATGTGATGCAAGCTACAAAAGATTAAAGATTTGGACTTGTTTTCCTCTTAAGATTTTATATCTATTATGGGTTTGCTAAAATTAGCAGCAAAAGGATTATGCAGCAATTGGACCCAACGTTACGAGTACAGTGTACGCTAGGCGCTGGGTCCAATCCTACACCATGATAAGTAGGTGGTGGCCAGGTCCTTTTAGAGCCCGCTTGTTTCTATTCTTGGGTCAGGCCAGTGGTATAGGCCAATGGGCATATGATGGGCCCTGGCGAACGGTTCAAGAGGCACTAAAAGGAAAATACTCTTCAATATTCAAACCCTGCGTGAGTAATCAATGTAAACTGGTTGCATTTTAAATTATTAAATAAAGAAACTATAGAGCAAATACGATAATGCTACATTATTAAGTCGACGCCACACCAATCCCTTCACTTTCATCATCGTTTTCTCTTCCCTCATCGACTTTGGTGGCTCTTTCCATCTCCATTCTATCGCCTCCGATCTTTTTCCGGTTGATGAATTCAACAAGTCCTCCAAGTGCAACATCAGCATCATCGCTTCTCATGAACTCCTCCCCAATTTCTGCAGGAGTAACCTCCGTATTTTTAAGGAGGGTTTCGATCTCCCCAAAGAGTGGATGGTCAGTAACACCAAGGTAATTGGAAGCTAAGGTCTTAAAACCATCGTAAGTACAATAAGACATGTAAATCTGCATATCCATGCGACCAGGACGCAGCAGAGCAGGATCAAGTAGATCCTTGTGGTTTGTGGTAAACACAATGATTCGCTGCTCTCCGCAACTTGACCATAACCCATCAGTGAAATTTAATATGCCCGATAGTGTCAGCTTCATGAATAACGAAGAAATAACATAGTTATAACCATTAAAAACCATGATTTATTTTACCAAATGATGATGATGATGATGATGATCAGTTGAAGTACTACCTTAGCTATGGTGGGCTCATATTGGTACAAAGAGTCTCCACGATCTCGAGTCTCCGCATTACAATCAATATCCTCGATCACTATCATGGATTTACTAGTAGTTGACACCAATATCTGCTTGAGTTCGTTATCGGAGCGAATGCTATTGAGCTCCAAATGGTAGATGTCAAACTTGAGATAATTGGCCATGGCTGCAATCAAGCTTGACTTCCCCGTGCCTGGAGGACCGTACAATAAGTATCCACGCTTCCAAGGCTTTCCAACCCTCTTATAATACTCCTTCCTCGCAACAAACCTATTCAAATCATCAATCATCGCCTTCTTTAGTTCCGGATCCATTGCCATAGTGTCAAACGTGGCCGGATGCTTCAGAGTGGTGAATCCCCAGTCTCCAGTGTAGTCGTAGGAATCGTCGCCACCACGTTGCGTATGGCTACGGCTATAAAGTTTGAGTACCTTGTCTGTTACTTTAAGGTCATTGGCCCTGGCGATTATGTGAGGCAAGTAAGACTGGAGCACAATTTCTTTGTATTTCTTGTCGAAGCTAAGCTCGAATGTGCTGTCGAATCCATTGTAGTCACGCTTTGTACCGAGCACCCACTTGAGCCTGATGTTTTGGAAGGAATCGGGAACCTCTTGGCCCTTTGCGATTGTAACGTTGAGATTGTTGTCCCCTGGGGTTTTCCCAACTTTAAGGCGTTCAGCGGAAGGTGGGATCTTGGTGTCGAGATAGGCCTGGATAGCATAGTAGATTTCGTTGGGTGTCATCCCATGGTCCTCTTCGATGAGGAGAGTGAGCTGAGAGAAAGGAGGAGCGAACCAGTAGGTTTGAAGCTTAGAGAGAACATAAGTTCGGGTCTGGTCAGGGATGAGCTCGTTGATCATGGTTCTGATCAACACTATGAAGGCCTGGAGAGAGGCATAGAATGAGAATAATCTGGTTGCAACTGCAGGCATTCCTGAGAAAAAATCACCCATGGTTTCCATTGGAACTCTCTTGCAAGCTTGTGTGTTGGCTCCAACAACCGTGATCAGTTTTTAAATTTTACAGGAGGGACAAGACACTCAGGGGTGCAACCGGGTCCCATGTCACAATATTCTTTCTTACCAAGCACGGAGAGTAGAATTTGGTTTGAGTTTTGGAACAAAATCTTATTATTATTTAAAAACCATGTATACGTGGATATAACCTCTTTATTTTCTTTTCTTATTCTTATTCTTTTTTTTTTTTTTTAACCCTAAGATGAAGTCAAGTACATAAGTCAAGGGCAACAGCCCATGGCTGCCTTTGATGGAGTTGACTCCGGAGCCTTGAGACGACAAAACATTTCTTAAAAAAAAAAAATGATTTTAATTCCCTGTATATTTATTTTTTTAATTTATACTCATCCATATTTTATCATTTTTATTTTTTATTCATTATTATAGTTTTAATTCATGTATATTTTTAATTTCTATATTTTTAATTTTTTTATCCACAGTTATCTTTTTAATTCACCTATATTTTAAAATATACAATTTAATTTTTTTTTTTTTTTTACACATTTTAGTAAATTGAAAAGGAAAAAGTGAAATTTGATTCATTAATATAAAAATGTATAGAAAAAAGAACTTTAAAAATTTTAAATTAGTATTATTTTTATTTATTTAAAAATAATTTGATATATATGTAATTTTTAATGAATTATCCAATTATTCCAAAAAGTACCCTTTTACTTATTATGTCATTCAAATCAATTGATAATTAGATTCCTTCGTATAAATATTTCTTTTTCTTTTAAATATTTTATTATTATTATTATTATTATTTTATTATTTGAGATGTTTTTTTTATTATTAGAAAAAACACCTCTTAAAATTCTTATTTTAGTTTCCTAAAAGTTTAGAAAATATTATACAAAAAAAATCCTATTTAAATAGGATTAATATTTTTTTTATTTCCTAAAATTTGAAAAAGAAATATTGTCAAACAAATCCTATTTAATCATAATTACCAATTCAAAAAGTAATAAGGTTGTTTAAATAATAATAAATAATAAATTTAATAAATATAATTATTTTAATTATGATTAATTTATTTAATATAAAATAATCATTTATTTATTTATTTTTATACTATATATCAAAGTATAATCATATTGTAAAACATTTTATATATGAAAAACTCTTACAACAAATTTTATTCTCTATTATATCAAATAATTATTAATATTATATAATAAATACAAATTCATTATTGGTTTATTTATTATCAAGAATATGAATTTATTTTTAACTTATTAATACTAGAATAAACTTTGTTTTTCAAATTCTTACTTTATAATGTTTCTAAAGAAAAAAAAAATCTCAGATAAAATAATAATAATAATAATAATAATAATAATAAAATATTTAAAAGGAAGAGAAATATCTAGACGGAGGAGTCTAGTTGTCAATTGATTTGGATGACATGACAAGTAAATGAGTATTTTTGAAAATAATTAGATGACTCATTAAAAAATGTATGAATTTCAAATTATTTTTAAATAAATGAAGATAATACTAATTTAAAAAATTTGGGGTTCTTTTTTCCATATATTTTCATATTAGTAAATCAAATCCCACTTTTCTCAATTAAAAAAGAAAATGATTTTGAAATTTTATTTTTTTATTTTAATTTTCAGTTATATAAAATATTTAAGCTAATTATAACATAAAATTTGATTATTGATAGCTTTCCTTAGAGATGTAGCACTTTTTTTTTTAAACCCAAAATATGATCAATGAATACAAAAGTCTTATTTAAACTTTAGAAATTTTAAATTGTTATATTCTATAAAAATATTAATATAAGATTTACTTTTAAAAAACAGTGTACATTAAAATATTTTTATATATTATTTTCTATATAATTGGGTTGTTCAGTATCTATATATATATATATATATATATATATATATATATTTTATTAAATTTCGTTATTAAGTGACTTTGTTAATATTTTTAATTATTATTTTTATGTTACTTATATAATATATTTTATATGGATTAATAATAATTATTTAAAATAGATTTATATTAAGATAAATTATGATAAATTAAATTTATAGTAATTTTATTTAATATATTTAAAATGCATAATAGCAAATTAATTTTTTAACTAATAATCTAATCTTAAATTTTGATAATATTACTTGGTTAATGATATAAAATTGTTGCTTTCTAATTCTACATAGTTGTGGTATTCTCATAATTTATGTTAGAAATATTAATACATAGTTGTTTATATAATAGATATTATATATAATTAAAATTTTTTATAAATATTATTTGTAAATTAATTTAAATAAATGGTTAATTTCACTCACATCCCGTCAAATTTTAAATGACTATAATTGATCCTTATTGGTTTTAAATTTCATCAAACAGTTTCCTTTTTGAGAGATAGAGGACGTGGGTAAAAATGATAAATGAATCAAATAGGTAAAATATTTGATGAAATTTTAAATTAATGAAAATTAAGTGTATTTAATTAACCAAAATTTTAAGAGAAGTAAATGAAATTAACCCTTTAAATAAATTGTTGTAAGAAATTTTTATTTAATATATATTTTATTTGAAAAAAGTAATTGAAAAATACTTCTTGTAATATTTTCCATGATACATGTAAATTTTTTTATAAAATTTGTTAAAGTCAAAAAATGCATATTGAACACATAGTGAGCAAAAAAAAGTACATTATGTTGCATGTCTCTACAGAAAACTTATATCTAGCACTTCGATTTTCTTAGGTCACTATTTGATGGTTACCATCAAAGGACCCATGTATATGTTGTGATGAACATCAAAAACCTAAACTTCCACATATGTGATAAAGCGAGACTATATATATGCTAGGGAGGTATTACTCTAGAACAATGTGTCACGCACCCACACCTTGGATATAAGGTTATATGAGATATATCTTAATAGGAGAAGGAATGTAAAAGGTGGGGGTATAATTGATAATTGACTGGCTCAAGTGAGGGTAGGCTTGATATAAGTGCTCATGCAAGGGTGGAGACAATGACATAAAAGACTAAAATGGTGGTGCTTAGAATATGTAGTGTTATATGAGACATTTCTTCGAATGAATGTTGTAGGTAGGAGTATAATTTGAGTGAGGGTATGGCAGATGGGGATAGCTCATGGAAAGGTGATGACAATAACATAGACACTTATTATGATAATGGTAGAGAAAGAATTGGTGTGGATAACTCTAATAAAGGTGGAGGGATGAGCCTAGAGGTGTTTAATGGGGTGGGGGAGCTTGTACAAGTAACTTTTATACATACACATACACATACACGTGTGTCTAGATATCTTACATGGTAAGAAAAGAACTAAATTGCTAGGTGGATGGAAGAGTGTGGATATATGAATTAGACGCTTTATTCTTTTCTCTAAATCATTTCATTAGAATTTTTTTAGAGAGTAAAGACAACCAATCCTTCAAAAAGCAAAAAGCTCAAAGATGGAAAAAAAATTAAGAAGGAATTTGGTTAAAAATTAAGATGACTATTTTCTTTTCCTTATCTTTTGGTCTCAAAGTCAAGTTGATTTTTGAGAGACAAATTGTGGCATTGATGAAGAATAAAGCAATGAAGAACAAGGCAAAGGCATAATTAAAGAATAAATCTTGGAGGGTTTTGAAGGTTATCGAAAGGGTGCGTGTGATTTTGATACCTTCGCCGTTGTCGGTAAATATGCTTAGGTGATGAAGAGACAAACAAAGAATAAATCTTGGACATTAAAGATTATGGAAATTAAATATGCATAGTTGATGAGAGAGATTAGGGGTTGGGGTCCTAAAATATTAATAAAGTTGGGTTCATAATTGCTAAAATTTGTAATAGAGAATGAGAAATTTGAGGAAAAAAACCCAGAAGTTAGGTTTATAAAGTAAGATAAAAAAAAATTAAAGAAAATGACATTGATATTTGCATCCATCAAATATCTTTATATGTCCACCTAAATTAAGAATTTTTTAAGATAAAATAATCTTTAATGAAACAATTAAATTTAAAGTTAGTATTATTCAAAATTATATTTTCAACATTTTTAAGGACTTTGAAAACAATACTTTAAGTTCAACATTACAATTCTAGACACTACACATTTAGTTGTTGTTGTTGTTTTTTTTTTTTTTTTTTTTTTTAATATTTAAATTTCACTTCTAAAACACTTTTAAATTATTTCTACCTATTTTTTAATTATCTTTACTAGATTTTTTTTTGGTCAAAATTTACATAAATCATTAACCTTAAAAAATATTCATGTAGTACTATATTAAAGTTGAAATAAGCTTTTGAACTTATTATATATATATATATTATTAACAAATAAGCTTCTAATTTTACCTAGGGATTGCTGTTGAGTATAAAAAAATTAATTAAAAAAGGTAGGTATAAAAAAATAATAATGAAGAAAGTATTCTATATATGTTCAAAATTTTAAAGTGAATGTATTAATATGATTAATATTTTAATATGGATATATAAATAAGATGAATATATATAAATTATAAGAGAAAAATAAATGTAAGAAATTGATAAATTAGGTAAAGAGTGAGTTGTGTTTCTGCCAAAAAGTACTTAGATATGACATTTTTATTTTTATTTTAATTTAAAATCATATGAATAGTTTTTCTTTTTTAAATGGTCAAACAATTGGCTAAAACTTTTTTGGTTTTTCCTCTCTTCCACTCTCAGGCATATGCATCAATCTATGTTATCAATATTTTGATATTTGTGTTGTGTGTTTATGATTGTTTGGTAAAATTTAATATTTATTATTTAATAATTTAAATTATCTTTTAAATTAAATTATTATTATTTAATTTTATTTTAAATATTAAAATTCTTTAATAAAACTAATTTAAAATTTATTTTAAATCATCAAATTAGCATATTTCACCTCCTTAATTTTAATTAATATTTATATTTTTATTAATCTTAAAAAATAAATTTATTTATTAAATATTTATATTTAAAGTATTTTAGAGGCATAAAATAACTACTAAAAGATAAGTTGTGAATGTAAAATTATGATTATGAAATATGTTTTCATTAAACATGGATAAATGAAATATAAAAGATTTGAAGTTAAAAATAAATTAACTATTTTAATTTAATATTAAAAAATTATTTTTTATTTTAAAATATGATATTAAATTATTTTACCATATTTAATCTACTTAATAAATTAAATTAAATTATTAAATCAAATTAAGTTGTCAAGTTGATTTACTAATTAACACCCTCTTCATCTTCAAATTATTTTGGTCCTACAATATTTTGTCTTTGAACTAATTGTATCCATGATCATATGCATCTATTTTTTGTTGATTTACAAATTAATCATTAATTTAAGTCATTTTATCTCTCTGTATTTTCCTTTTCCAATTACCATTGAGGGTCTCTTAAATTACACCATGAATTAATTCTTCATTCTATAAACCCATCTTATCAATATCTCAATTTTCAGATGACTAATGATGTAATGTGGAAAAATCATGGGGGTAAACATATTTTTGCTAAACTAGGTGAATACTGTGCATCTAAAAAGAAGGATAAGATTTTGCCAAGGAAAAACAATACATATTTTCAAAAAGTTAGTACTCACTGGAATACATTTCTCATTTTATTTTTATTTTTAAAATAAAAATAACAGACATTTTTACATAAAATAAAGTAACTTTTATATATAAAAAATTGGATTTATCATTTAAAAAGTATTTTAAATTTTTTTAAATTTAAAGTAGTATATCTTTATTTTTTAACTACTTTTAAAAATAAATTAATTGATTAAAATAAATAAAATAATTTTTAAATTTGTAAATTTAACCCTTTCCATATTTTTACTTGAAAAATAATTCATTTTGGACATAAATAGTCTTTAGAAAAAACAAAACAAAGATATTTTTATAAAATAAAAAATAAAAACAAAAAAGATAGAGAATTAAATTTTAAAAATTGAATTTTCATCATTTTAATCAAATAACCCTTTAAAAAAACATTACCTTCTAAGGAAAATTTCCATTTCTATTTTTAAAAATAGAAAACAAGCCTATCCAATGAAATTTTCATATTTCATGAATTATACAAAGATATAAAGTAAAAAAGCAGACTCAATTTAAATTATTTATTAATTTTTCAATACAACCTTGGCCAATATTTTCATTAATTGCCCCTCTGTTCACTCTCTTCAATGCCTGCAGCTTCAAGCGCCTGGTGCTTGCTTAAGTCTGAATTTTCTAGAATTCCTTCATTCTTGACATCATTTTTTGATTTGAGAAGTTTAACAATTTCTCCAATTGTAAGATCAACGTTATCACTCTTCATCATCTCTCCAGTAACTTCTGCAGCGGTGATCTCCTTGTTCTTCATCAGAGCTTCAATATATTTAAACAAGGGATGATCACTGGTGTCAAGGTATTTGGATGATAAGAGCTTGGATCCGTTCATAGTAGTGCAGTAGGACATGTCAATGTGCATGTCTAATCGACCAGGACGTATCAAAACAGCCTCAAGCACGTCCTTACGATTTGTTGTAACCACCCAGATTTTCTCATTCGCGGTGTTCCACGACCATAGACCATCCATGAGCTTCAGTAGGCTTGAGGGAGAAACCTACATGAATGAAAAACAGACAACAAAATTGATTAAATAGAAACCTTAAATGTGATAAGAGTTTTGAATTACTAACAGGTCCGGAGTCAATGCGATCTATATCCTCAATGACAATGATTGATCGACGAGGTATTGAGAGCAGTATGGACATGAGGTGCCGATGGTTGATGATGCAGGTGAACTCCAAATCGTAAATATCGAACTTAAGGTGATTGGCCATGGCTGCAATCAAACTGGATTTACCGGTACCAGAAGGGCCGTACAGTAAGTATCCACGCTTCCAAGCCTTGCCAATCTTCTTATACAGCTCCTTCCTCTTGGTAAACCTCTCCAAATCCTCCATGATCGCCTTCTTTTGATCGGGATCCATGGCTAAGGACTCAAACGTTGCCGGATGATGGAGTTGGATTGAGTCCCAACTCACTGTCTTATGTGTGGCATATTTACGAGTGTAAATTTTCACTTCCTTGTCTTCCTCTTTAACTTCCTTAGACATGGCTATGACGTAAGGCAAGTAAGACTGCAACACGATTTCTCTGAACTGCTTGTCGAAGCTAAGCTCGAAGAATAGTTTGCGGTCATCATCAAGCTTCCACTGGAGCCGAATGTTGCGGAATGAGTCCTCAACCTGTGCACCCTTTGGGAGGGTGATGGTTGAGTTGCTTTGGTTGCTGGGTTTGCCCACTTGGATTCGGTCATGGGAAGGAGAGATCTTGGTGGGAAGATAGATGTGGGCGGCCTGGTAAATTTCGTTGGAAGTGGGACCGCAAAATTGGTCGATGATGAGAGTGAGTTGAGAAGAGGGAGGAAGGAAGAGGCGTTTAAGGGAAGAGACAATGTAAGATCGGAGCCGATCGGGTATGATCTCCTCAGCCAAGGTTCTCAGCAGCGTCACCAACGCTGCCAAAGATACATAGGCAGACAGAACTTTTGAGGCCACTGAAGAAATTTGCGAGAGAGTGATCATGGTGTCAGAGTTGGAGGCCGGGACAGTTCTTCTCGTGTCGGACGAGTCGTAAAGACTAAAGAGACGAGGATGAGTCCATGGGTTGTACCGGCAAAGCATTCCTTTTAACTTCTGGCTCAGCATTACGCAATCTCACCAACCTCCATTTGATGTCCGGACTCCGGATTCCCCTTTACTTTTTTTTTTCTTTTATTTATTTATTTGTTTAACCCAACAGAGCCCGTTTGAGAAAAAAATAATTGATTTTTTATTTTTATTTTGATTATTATTATTTAAAAAAAAAAAAATCGGTTGAAATCAAGGGGGGTTTATGCATTTTGTTATACAATCACGTCCCATTGATATATGTAATTAAATAAAAAATATTTTAGTTAGTTTTTTTTTTTTTTTTTTTTACTTTTTAATGACTATAAAATAATTTTTTTACAAAACTGAATTATAAAAATTTAGAATATTTATTTTATATCAATTATATTTATTTTTAGTAAAATTAAAATATTTCTTATACCTTACTCTGTTTTAATTTATTTATTTTTAATATAAATAAGAATAAGTTTAAATAATCGGATGACTATTCCCGAATCCCTACTATCTCTTCGTTATAAAGCTCTTTAAGGTATCATAATCAGTCTGCACAAATGCAACCCATGTAGCAACCCAAGCCACTTAAGATATCATACAGAAACTCTGAAGAAGTGGATCAGGAATGGAGCTCACGCACAGAATGGTCCTTCTCATGTGACCCAACAGTCGTTTGCTTACTTCTCGTCTAGTTTCTAGTAAAGCCATAAACTTACCCTCACTGTTTCATAAGGATTATTGGACTTAAATTTATTATTTCAAATGATGCTTAGGGCTAACTAGAAGGAAATGCTCCTAAACAAAATCGTCTCCAACAATACCATTCTTTGTTTCCTCTCCGGTACAGCTCTAAAGATGGACAGCTATCGTTACAGCAGAGAAATAAAGTCAAAGGCGTCGAAAAAAAACCCAAATAAACAAATGAAGTTGGTGTAATGTGATATAGTATCTAAATTAGAGAATTATCTTAGAGCATAAGGTTTAGAGATCTATTAATTTGTTCTCCCACTTTTTGCCTCTTAGCTTCACGAAGTTGATCAGCATCTTCATCTCTATCTTTGATCTCAGCGGCTTTGGTTCTCTTGCGCTTGAGGAGGTTAACGACTTCTCCAAGTGAGACATCTGCATCTTCACTCTTAATCAATTCTTCAGCAACCTCCGCAGGACTTACCTCCGCGCTTTGCAACATGCCTTCAATCTCTGGGAAGAGGGGGTGGCGGCCGGAGATGCCCAGGTAGTTGGAGGCCAGAATCTTGAACGCCTGAGGAGTGCAGTACGACATATGAATGTGCATGTCCATACGGCCGGGACGCAAAAAAGCCGGATCAATCCTGTCTTTGTTGTTGGTAGCGAATACGATGATTCGCTCACCTCCACAGCAGGACCGTAGGCCGTCTATGAAAAAATTGATCATTGAATTGCAACAACTCAATTGCCTTCTTAAGTTTCAAATAATCAAAAGAAGAATCACAAATATTGATTTTCTTAATCAGTGGAGTTTTGATATTCCTAGACTAGAAAAAATAGAAAAAAAAAATTAATTAATTTATTAAAAAATAAAAAGATAAAGGTTTATTATGTTTTATTGGAGGTTGGTTTGCTTGAAGTAATCAATGATTATGTTCCTTTTTCCATTTTTTAAATAGGACTGTTATTTGAAAATGGATTCATAGAATAGTTTCTTCAAATTGGAAAAAAGAAAAATATTAAAATCCAAGAAAATACGAGCAAAAGACAACTTTAGCATCCAATCTAATAATCAAATACCTATCAATATACGTCCATAAAAAGGGTCTTTTGTGTCAAATTCATAAAAGATGATGCACAAATCAAAACATGGGAAAATATTTGGCAAATATGAACTATAAGGATTCTTACCTGCGAATCATCGCGTTTCTTTCGACACGGCAAATCCACAGAACAATCAATATCTTCGATGACAAGTATAGATTTATTGGAGGTGGTAAGCAGCACTTTTCTGGGGTCGGCGTCACGCGTTATATTACTGAGCCAAGTCATAGACGCTAAACCTTAGGTAATTAGCCATTGCAGCGATCAAATTCGACTTACCAGTGCCTGGAGGCCCATACAGCAAATACCCTCGTTTCCATGCCCTTCCCACTTTATTATAAAACTCCTTCCTCCTTACGAACCTATCTAGATCATCAATAATAGCCTTTTTCTGCTCTATGTCCATGGCCAGTGTCTCAAAGGTTAATGACCGACTCCCAGATGTTCTTGGATGATCCCTGAGCGTTCACATACGTATGCAGCCTCACAATCTCTTCTGCGTCTCTAATGGCTTTGGATTGTTGTAGTATGTACGGAAACTAGGAGCCCAACACCCTCTCCTTGTGTTTCTGGTCGAAACTCAACTCAAAGTATCGACGCTCTTGTTTGGAGGAGGCAAGAGAAGAAACCACCGATTTAGAATGGCGAAGGAATTGCACACCCATATCTCCTTGAGCCCTGGGTGGGGACTGTGTACAGACAAATACCCATTTAAGCACTATCCCTTCAAAGGTATCGTTAATTCTCTCATCTCTATCGAACTGAAGGTTTAGAATGTCCTCTTTGGCACTTTTGCTTACTCTAAGACGCTGAATGTCAGGGCTGATCCTGCTGGACAATTAGTAGATCTCAGCCGCAGAATAAAGTTGATTTTGGTGATGCCACCATATTCTTCGATGACTAGGGTGAGCGTTGAAGGGCTTCGAAGTAAGAGCAAAGAATATAATCTTCGTAGCAGAAAATTTCGCATTGGGTTAGGAATGAAATTGTCTACGATAGATCGAATCAGCAGAACTGAAGTGGAGATGGAGACATAGGTTGAGAACAACGATGATGGCGAAGACGCCATGGTCTCTCAACAAGTGATGTGCTGTTGGTGTTGGGATGTGGCTGAATATTTGGTTTATATGGTTTTGGCATGCGTTTGGGGGAATCCTAGCAGGAAACAAGAAACAAACACGGACAAAATCAACGATCATGGAAAAAAGAGCACGTGAGACTCTTTTTAGTCTTTTGCCAATGAAGCGAGAGTCTGAGAAGAGAGCAACTGAGAAAAGTGCTTTTCGATTCCACGGTGGAGCTGCGAGTCCATCAATGCTTAAATTTGAATTATTTTTTCTCGACGTTTTTATTTTTGTTTGTATTGTATAGTATATATTTATATTTTTGTTTGTTATGGTAAAGATTTATTAAACATGTTTTTAAATTAGAAAACTATGATTAGTTTTCAAACCAACTCTTATTTTCATTTTTGATAGGTAAATTTATATTTTATAAGTATTGTACTACTTTGAATTATCGTTAGAATGATTAATTCCTCAAACCCAAACATAGTTTCACAAAAACCTGTATTTCAGAACTTTAATGAAATGTTGAAATGAGTGTGTCATCTATAATTAACCTTCAAGAATGATGGGACTTCAATTTCAAACTACTTAAACACGCCCTATTACATATTATTTTTAAATTGTTTTTAAAAATAATTTTTTATTTTTAATAACAAAAAAATAGTTAAACATAATTCACAATAAAAAAACAAAAATAATAATTTTTTTTGTTATTTATTAGAATATATTTAAGTGTTTTTTAAGAATGTATTTTGATTTTTGAGCTATATTTAAAAAATAATTGTATAAATAAAGAATGATTGAAAATAAAGTACTATAATTAAAATTTAACAATATAAAAGAAGATAAGTAATATTTCAAGTTATTAAACATATTTTTCATTCATACAAAAACCAAACAAACAGTTTTTATAAATAATTTTTGAGAATTATTTTAAAAAGCACTTTCCATGAGTTTTTTTTTTTTAAACAATTCTTAAAACTATTTTTTAAAATGATTTCAAAAAGCACTTTCCAACCATAGTCTACCCTCCTCCTACGATCCCATAGATATATTATGGTAGATACTGCATTATCTTCAAAACAGGATTTGGAAACAAAGAACAAAATCATAGCAATTTCCATAACAATGTATTAAAGAGAAGGGACCAATTGGGTTCAGAGGGCTTTCGCTCTCCACAATTGCAACTCCTCTCAAGATTTTCCACCGATCTCCGAGTCCTGCCATAGAAAACAAGAAGAAATCTCCAATTTCTTAATTGCAAGGACCCTGTGAAAAGAATTGCAGAAACATTATGGTAAAGTACCATGGCAACAATCTTTAACAGAAGGAATGGGAAATGTTTGAGATCAATTGATGGCAGAGTCTTCAGACTCGCTTTGTATCCTCTCAATTCTTTCACTGCAGGACACGAGTATTTCCCAAGGAAACAAGAGTGACTATCCATCTCCAAGTGTGAAGGCCAGTTCAAGCTGTGGCATTCGTTTAGTCATCATCATCACCTCGTCATTTTCTCCAACACTACCACCTTGCTGCAATTCCAGTTTTTTTTTTGGCTTGGCTTCTTCTTCCTCCTCTTCTTCCTCTTCTTCCTCTTCTTCTTCTAGTTCTTCTTTTTCTTTTTGAACCCTAGCCTCTTCCTTCTTCACTTCGAGGAATTTAATCAAATCTCTGAGTGCCCTTTCAGGCTCATCACTTTTGAGTAGATGCTCGGCCACTTCAGCTGGGGTGACTTCAGTAGTTTGAATGAGATTTTCAATGTCTCTGAATAGGTAATGGTTTATTATTCCAAGGTAGTTGGCAGCTAAAATTTTGAACCCATATGGAGTGCAATATGACATGTGAATGTGCATGTCCATACGCCCTGGACGCAGCAAAGCAGGATCCAGCTTGTTTTTGTGGTTTGTTGTGAATATTATGATTCGCTCATCACCGCAGCTTGACCAAAGTCCATCCATAAAATTCAACAATCCTGAAAGCGTCACCTGTCACAGTTCAATGCATAATACGGAATTAGAAGAGGCAAAAGTAGGAGAAAATGGCCCTACCCTCGAAAAAACTCTCTACGGAGTCATTGCCATTTTCTGAGGGGTACTGTTACCTATTCCACACCCATATTCCGTCATCAATAAAGAGGAGAGAAAGTGGGTGTTTAACTCAGTTGTCAACACCTCTACAATAAACAAATTCTTCATATATATATATATATATATATATTGTAATCAATTTAATCAAACTCGAGAGAGAAGTTGCTGTGGCAGTTTGGAGAGCTCATTACCAAATGACTTGGAAGTCCTAAGACTATTAACAGAGTACTATATTTTTGAGCAAGAAAGCAATTCACAGAAAGAAAGAAAGAAAGAAAAAAAATCCCTTGAAAACGACTTGAGTATGCTAATTTTTATGACCCTAGGGGGAAAAAAATAGTTTCATACTCCAAACCAATATCTTATATGGTTGAGATTGCCTTAAAATTAGGCGGCATTGAAAAATTAGTCAGCTAAACTCAACAACGAAATGAATTTCAAGCCTGCATGTGTACCCAAATTTGGGAACATCATAACAGAAAAATAAAGTGATTCACGAATGATCCAAAAACTGCGCGCGAGGTCCGGAAGGCTTATTCCAAGAAAAGAGAGTACCGACTTTATAACCAATTTCGTGAAGGATTCTAACTTCCTACTAATCAAACATGGGGAAATTAGAGACTCACAGCTTCAATTCAATTTTCTTTTCTACTTTTTTTTTTTTTTTTTTCTCATCGACCAAACAGAGGAAAATTAAAACTAGTGCACTGACCTGTTTCTCGAACTGAAATGAGCGTGGATTCATGACTTGGCTTCCTGCCAAACGATCTTGCAACTGAATCGTACAGTCAACATCCTCCACCACCAGAATTGATCGATTGGCTGTCGAAAGCAGCAACCTCCTCAACTCGGAGTTGCACCGGAGTTCCGTGAGCTCCAAATCATATATGTCGAAGTTCAAATAGTTAGCTATGGCGGCGATCAAACTCGATTTACCCGTACCAGGAGGTCCGTACAGCAAGTATCCGCGCTTCCAAGCCTTCCCAACCTTCTTGTAATAATCCCTCCTCCTGACAAACCTTTCAAGATCTTCCAAAATTTTGCTCTTTAGTTTCGAGTCCATGGCGATCGTATCAAAAGTTGCTGGATGATCAAGGCTGATTGATGACCAGGCATCGGTCATCTTCCCAAACATTTTCTCGAAATCGACGGTGAAGAGCTTCAAAGTCTTCTTCTCTTGTCTCAAGGATACTGATTCCTTCAATATGTATGGAAAGTAGGAATTGAGAACCATATCCAAATGCTTCTTATGAAAACTGAGCTCGAAAGATCGAACTTCGGATCGAATTGTGGAGTTGAGATCGTGAGGATTGTACATACTCCTGGAATCAGTCTTAGTACATAGCAAGAGCCACCTGAATTTGACACCGCGAAACACGTCGACGACCTCTTGATTACGCTCCACGTTGATGTTGAAGTTGCGCTCCTTGGCCGACCTGCTCACTCTCAGCCTCTGGGAGGAGCAGACTTTGCTGCCCAAGTAGGTCTCGGCAGCCTCGAAGATTTGGTTGTAAGAGATGCCATCGAACTCGTCGATCACCATGGTCATCTGTGGCGAGAAGCGTTTGAACAAGCGTCCAATTCCAGAACAAAAAATTCTCTGGGCTTCGTAAGGCAAGAAATCTTGGAGGACGCTTCGGAACACCATAGCGGTGGCGAGGAGAGAGGCAGCGGTGGAGAACACCGTCCTGGCGGAGGCCAATTTGGTTTCAGAGAAAAAGTTGATGGCGTTATTCATGGTAAGGCGAATGGAGTTACTTGGGGAGAGGACGAGAGATCTGGATAAAAAACCAGAGAAAAGGAGAATTTTCTAAGCGGTTTCGCGGACTGTGATGAATTATGATGAACTGTTGTTTCAAATCAAGGATCTGGGGTATGCTGTTGGAGGCTTGGAGCAACTCAAAACTGACATAAATGCCCCTGTGCTGTTCCAGATTAACGGCAGGAGCACATGAAAACGAGGACTTTCTAGTCTATTTGCAGAGGGCTCAGTCTACCCTTCCCCTTAGCGCGTGTCTTGGGTTCACCGAACTGAACGTCCGGTGCCTTGGAAACCGCGATACCGGTTACACTCCCACTTTCCTTTTGATATAATCACATCTCTTTTAAATAAACCTAAAATATGAAATAAATATTTTGTTAAAAGTTAAAACCTAATTTTTTTTTTAATTTTTAATTTTTAATTTTAAAAATAAAAAAATAGATATTAAAAAAAAAATTCAAGTATTTGATTATGGAATTGGAAATACTAAAATATCGAATATCCGTTATCGATTATGAGTCAATGAGATTCGGGTATAAAATTATGAAAGCGTAATATACACATGCTAAAAATATAAAAATTTACTTTAACAATATTAAAATCTTGAGTATGAGTCAATGGGATTCGGATATAAAATTATGAGATCGTAATATACACATGCTAAAAATATGAAAATTTACTTTAACAATATTAAATAAAGAAATGAGTTAATAGTAGATGAAAATTCGAGCCTTTGATTATGGAATTAGAAAATACTAAAATATATCAAACCCTTCATCTCAACTCCTAAATGATAAAGTTCAATCTTAAATTTAAATTTAAATCAGTGGATGAGATATACACAAATAAAATCAAATATTAAATATGAAAATTGATTTTAACAAATATTAAATAAAGAAAGGAGTTAGACTTGATTAAAATTCGGTATTTGGTTATGAAATAGGAAAAATACTAAATTATCCGATTGGTATTTATCAAACTTTTTTATTAAATTTTTAAATATTAAACGATAATAGAAATAAATGATATTAAAGTATAAGAGTATAAATCAATGAGACTCGGATCTACAATCATGAGATCTTGTTGTACACATCTAATATTCCAAGGATAAAAATATCGATTTTAAAGGATACGTCGATAACTTGATTTGAGGGATATATCGAAATATATTAAGAAATATTGATGAATATTTTAACACAAAATCTTAATAAAATAAAAATTGATTAAAACTCATGAAAATATTATAAAAACTCTAAATATATATAAAGTAATAATAGAAATATTGAATTGCATTAGACATTTAGCTGTTGAAATCTTTTGTTTGGTAGGCATAAAAAACTTATGAATTTAGGTGTGTTGCCTCGCACATGACAATAGTCTTTTGATTTTAATTGAACCATCCACCCACCCCAATGTTTTATCCTCTAGATGGCATTAAAATTTAATAGCATGCAACATGAAAAACTCAAAAATTCTTTCAACTTCATCTTACCCCATTTATAAAAATGCTTTGTGCCTTCAAGTGGGGAGACTTATAAAGGCATATTAAGAGTTCTACAACATTAGAGATCGTAAAATTAGTTAACAGGCTCAAGCCACCTAATAAACTTAAAATTGTAGAAAAAAAAAAAAATCTATATAGATTCATCATGGAATAACTCTCACTCCACATTTTTAACGCACAAATATAATCACACCCGAAATGAAGAACATAATAACACTATATGACTCGGTTTTTAATTGGAAATCTCAATTGCAATCCATGATTGCATTTTTATCTTTTCTTATTTGTATTGTTTAATTTTATTTTATTTTTGAGAAAATTGTGCTTTGAATCCAATTGGGCCAGAAAATTGGTCTTAAGTCCATAAAATCTGCCCATTTAAGCCCAAGACCTAGTGAAAGTACAAAAATTGGGACGAAGGATATGAAACTTCAATATTTTCCAAAATGCCCCTTATTGATTGTGACAAAACAAAATCACAAAATCCAAATGCTCTTTATTGATTGTGAAAAAACAAAATCACAAAATCTAACTTGAAAATCATATTAGAATTTTTTTTTTTTAAAAAAGAATATAAAAAAAGAAAGAATTGTGCTTTGCACTTGTTGGGCCTTGAAATGGACCTTTAATCCATGTAAGTGGCATAATTGACTAGAAGTATATGAAATTATAAGAGACAAAAATATCTGTGAAGATGACACATCAGATTTTTTTAAAAGCTGGTTGGTTGCGTACATGACAATGACTTGGAAAAAACCCTATTTTTTATTTGATTAAATATAAAAAAAAAAAAGGTTATTTTGCAAAATATCTTTCAATCTTTTTTTTTTTTTTTTTTGACAAAAACCAATTTCTATTTGAATTAGAAAATATTTATAAAAAAAATTAATTTATGTTTTAGAAAAAACTCTCGAATTTATTTAGAAAAGCATTATAAATTATTTTGAAAAAAGTTATACCGCTTTATCCTAAAAAAAATATTTTAAAAATTAAGAGAAAAAAAGTTCAAATTTATTAAAAAAAATGAGATTTCAAATTCTAAAAAAGGTTTATTTAAAAATAATAATTTATTAAAATAAAATTTCAATTTATTAAAAAGGGAAAATCGATTTTATTAAAAAAATATTTTTTTTTTGCTTTTCAATTTTATACTAAGAATGTTTTTTTTTTCCTACTTTTATTATAAAAAGAAAATACCATTTTTAAAATTTTATTTTGAAGAATTTTAATTTTAGAGAAAATTATGTTTTAGGGTCAAATGAGCACCCAAAATCCACATAACACTTTAAGCTCAAAACCTAACAAATATGTGAAAATTAAGTTCAACGATATTATCTTCCAAAAAACCCTAAAACACTCTTTGGTTGTAAAAAAACAAAAAACAAAAAACCCAACGACCCCCACAGCCTCATCTTTCTCTTTCCCCATTTTCTCTCTTTTCCCTCCTCCATCTCATTTTCTTGCTCTCATCTCCCTTGCCATATATACCCATACCGGTCGCACCATCACATTGTCGACAGCCACACCTTCAGCGACTACCCATCAGCCAAGACCAAGCGTGGTCGACCACCCCCCACATACTTTTTCTTAGTGTCTCTCTATCTCTTTACATAATAATAATAATAATAATAATTATTATTATTATTATTATTATAATGAAATAATGAAATAATTAAATAAAATTGGGTAGGGCATGTTTGAGTTGGGGGTGGCAATAATAATAATAATAATAATAATAAAAGAGTGTATTTATGAATAAATAGAATAAAATAAAAATTGAAAATAATAAAATATATATAAATAAAGAAAATAAAATAAAACAAATTAATAATTAATAATCAGTAATGAAATAATGAAATAATTAAATAAAATTGGGCGGGGTAGAATTGGGTGGGGCAGGGCATGTTTGGGTTGGGGTGGTGTTTGTGGGAGGGGATGACTGCTTATAATGGTTTTTTTATTCCTTAATTTTTTATATCTTTCCTTTAAATTGTGGATGTTATGTGGATTTTGAACCAATTATCAGATCCATTTGACTCTAGAACATAATCCTCCCTAATAAAAAAGATATAACAACTTACCTCCTCCTATATTTTTATAAATGTAAATTATAATTATTCAATTTGATATACAATAACTAGTTAATTTGATGTATATATATAATTTCAATTTAAATATTTGAAATCTAATATAAAATATTTAACTTTCTTTATTTTGATTTCAAATTAAATATTTGACATCTAAAAATTTGAATTATTGATTTATTTTCACATATTCTTATGGCTAATTACATAATAACAATTTTATTGTGCCATTTTTTACCCAATTTATTTTAATATATGTATTTTTTGAAATAGTTAATGTTGAAAAAATTAATTGAAACATATTTTTGAAACATTTTCTATTATTGTACATGTATAATTTTTATAAATATTGTCAAAGTAAAATATCTATCTATTAAACAAATATAGTAGGAGTAAAAAAAGTACACTATAACACATTTCTTCACAAGGAGAAAATCTCCATCTAATTAACACTCTCTTCCAATTGAGTCACTCCTTAATCATTGCCACTAAAGGATGATAGATTCAACTATGCATGCACTATGATGAACATTACAAACCTCAGTTGTTGTATCTACGTGTGATAGAGTTGGAATTAAAGGCCATGGAGATATCACTCTAGGTCGACAAATCATGCGCCTATACCTTAGAATGTGTAGGGTTACATCAAATTGAATAACTTAAGACATCTTTAGGGATGTCTTAAGTGAGGATATAATTAATGATATGAATGACTCAAGTAGGAGGGGGCTTATGTAGATAGCTTGTGCAGGGATAAGGGTGATGACATAGAATGTGCCTGAAATGGTGGTAAATGAGGATGAGAGTGGAAGGGTGAGGGTCGATGTATTTGGTGGAGGTAGACGAGCTAGTACATATGACTTAGGTAGAAATAGGGACAATGACATAAATGTTATGATACAACCTTGAAAGCATGATATGATGCAATAGAATAAGATTTCGTTAATATATTTATGTTTTATGAATTTTGATCTTTCTTTTATTCTTGATTGTATTATTTATTATTTGAGCATTTATACTTATATCACTTACATTATACATGACTTAAGTGTATTAGGAGTTGTATAGAAAATCTAAATCATGAATTCCTTATAAGATAATAATTTATTCATAGTCGATTTATGGATTTAGGTAATCCATTAGAAATTGTAATGCACCACCTCCTATTTAGAGGGATGACTTATCTTGGTCATCAGGATGAGTTTCCTATGGTGAGTGCACTAGTATGTAAGGTTACAGATTAGACAACATTTACGGTGAATCATGATATTAACTACCAGGTAGTTATGATTTATCAAACTACTATATTGTATAGTTTTTAACCTTGAGAGAATATTGAACTAATATTGAGGTCTTTAACGACTTTGAACTATATGTGAAATCCTAAGGCAGTCATATGCAAATTAGTTCACTGTTGATTAAAGTAAATGATAATAGATATCTCAAGATAGACACTATAATATCTTATGAATTGAAATAATATATTTTCTTAGATGATCCTAAGGACATGTAATTATGAAATTTGTGGTTATAGTAATTTCTTAAATGAAATATTACATATGATTTTAAAAAGTTAGAGAATGTCAATTAATCATATAATAAGAGGATATGAGATTCAAGGGTTGTAAAATTAATCTTGAGAGGTTAATAACATCTACCTAATTAGATTACAAACGCTAATTCATAGAAAATTTACATGCAGTTGATAGTAGGTCATAGATTGAAGTTTTACATCTCAATTTAATATCATATAAAATCCTGGAGGGTAGTTGACTTTCATAATGGGATGTTGAATCAACTTTAGAATTGGATTATGAGAAAATAAATATTTTTTTATGGGTCTCAATGGTTCTTGTTTGAGCTCACATTTCTTGATGCTACAGTTTTTAAGGATATTTGGTTCTTTATTCATATGTGTACACAAGGGTGTTTAGGGAAAAACACAAGATTACATAAGATCTTATGGATGATCTTTTTAGATTGGACTAATTAATTAATTTAGGCCCAATAAAACTAATTAATTAATTAGGAATCACTAAGTTTGATTAAGTATATATCCAAGCCTAAGATGGGCTTAAGTTACTTAGAGCTAGTAATTAGATTCATTTTGCCTTCCCAAAAAAGATAAATGTATCCTTTAGGCCAAGTGAGAATTCTATCATTCTCAAGTGCCAAAATCTAAGAGAGAGTTATTAGGTCGAAGATCATGAGGTTTTTGAGATCTATATTATCTTCTTCTTTAATTTGAACTAATTAGGAACATCTCGATCAAATGTAGAATTTTTAAAGCCCCAGATCTATGTTTTATCCTTTTTATTGCTTTCGTTGTGTAGATCTAGTGTCCCTAGATGTATAGAGATCATGCACCTATGATTCATGGATATCTCAACGTACATTAGATGTCTCAAGTGATAACAGAGGAACTAAAGTGGATGATTTTGTTGGGGTTGGAGGGATGAGTATGGATGTATCAAGTGATAGTAGAAGGGAAAGTGTAGATAACTCAAATAGGGATGAGGATGATGATAGAGTTGCATCAAGTGGTGGTAGGTATGGATGACTCTTGTGGTTTAGAGGGTGAGTGTGAATGTATCTAGTGGGGGTGGAAGGGTTGGTGTAGATGACTTAGGCAATGGTAGAGATAATGACGTAGATGCTTAAGGCGGTGGTACAAGGGCTAGAAATATATGACTAGTGAGGGTGAATAGGGTGGTGGTGGAGTGATTAATGTGAATGAGTTAAGTGAATGAGTGGTTGAAGCAAAAGTGTTCTTAGTTGGTTGCATAGGTAATTGAGGCCATCGACCAAGTCTCCCACTACTTCTTTCTTAACCTTGAGTATGATGTAGCTTAGTGGTAGCTAGTAGTTGATGCAGGTGGTCTCTAAGGTGACCTTAATGACTTAGATGGTTCATCTATTGGAGGTATATGATGATCATTTCTAATAATGCACAAAACATTCATAGCAATATAATAAATGTGTATTAAAATAGCTAAGTAACTTTAGCAATCGAATAGAAATTTACATCATAGTAATGATTTGTAACACAAAATGAAATATGAGAGATAAATTTGAATTATTAACTATAGTTTAAATTAGTCGAATTGTGTTATCAACAACTCAATGGTGGTCGTTGTACTATGGTACCTCATTGAATCCCTACACACCGAGGGTGTAGTCAATTGTTGTGTCATCTTGATATAACTCCATATATGGATTATGAAAGTCCATAACACCAAATTCAAGTGGGGTCATAGTGATACACTTCAGAAGATTGGCCTAAATTATGGGTAACATATTGGGTATGAAATGCCTTCCAATTATACTGATGTTGACCTTGTCGATCCATTAAATGTAGGTTTGCATCTATCAATAAAGTGGAGGTATGCCTTGATGGAAACAAAACTATCACAAAACCCTCTCAGTTCAATACCACTCAATAATATCAAAGTAGATAAGAACATCATCCTCCAAATCTTTTGGTTTGCCATACATAGGAAGATGTGTAATCAAGCCCTATGTGTAAGGCTCCCATAAGATCAAATGCCGAATATTTAAGTAATGAACACTACTATATTATGGTTAATGGTAGAGCATTGCAATTGTACTTGGTTAATTGTTTGTGCGTCAAATTGACCTCAATAGAATGTCAAGACATGCAAAATGTCATTAACCCATGTAAAAGGTGGTCTCCAACTATATCCCGGTGGATTTATCAATGATGCCTTATCAAATAATCCATAATCTATGCCTATAGGATCCTCAATTGGTAACTTATCCCTCACATCATGATCTAAATTTAGAGTTTGTGAAGTGGTTAATTTGCGGGCCTACTAAATCAAGAAATCCAATATGCAACCTCTTTTATAACCACAATTGGAAAAAAAAAAATGATATTAATGAGGTTAGATAGATTTAAAATACAATGGAACTAGAAGTTGTTATATGTTGTAGATAATTATGTGAATGAATAGTTGTACCTGCAATGGTGAGATAAGTCCAACTATCTCGATGATGCTATCTACACTTGTGCAACAAAATTCCTTATATAGGTGTGTTAGTACTACCCTACCCTAGTTGTACATCGATGTTCGAGCAAAGTTTCTCAATAATGGAAGAAATGTCATCTGGACATACAAATTAATCTTGTCTGCAAATAACACCCCATCCACTAATACTATTATGAAAGCATGTGCAAGTCATACTGATATTGCATCATTTAGGCTTGTGGGTAAATGTGAGAATTGATCACATATCCACCATGGGGGATCACTTGTAGAAGCTCATAGCACAACACCGGTCAATCTATGCAAAATGTGTTAGTAATAGGAGGCCTATGAATACATAGTCCCAAAATGATATGACATGCATGTTGTAGTATATTCATCATCTCTTCAAGATGTAGATGAAATATGTGTCTCGGGGTGCCACTCCTCAACTAAGCTTGTGATCAATGCCTCTCTAATTGAACATGATCGATGTAATTGTGGGGACTAACGACTACTTGCCATGAAGTTTAATAATAGTTATAAACAAGTTAAGACCAAACTCAACTACAAAATATAAACACGTTGGTTAAATGATAACACTAAAGTATTTACACAATTGAAAGGTATTAAATGCTTAGATGTATCTACATCACCATTGTTGAATGAAAACTATCAATCTTGCCCAAGCACTAATATTGTGCTGTTTCAAACTGTACCCCAAATGACACAAATCTTTTTCAGAAATCAGAATGAGACGGACCACTCAGTTCAAATGACCAATGTCCAAGTGGGTCCTTCCATCTCCATGCGCACGTGAAGCCAGAAGGCCATTCCAGCAAAACCTCATTTCCTGCCCATTTACACTTCAATCATCAATCATTCATTTCCTTTTTCAGTGGTTGAACATGATTTGACACTTTACATGTGACTGATCAGTCCCCACGGTTACCATTTACGGAGCAGCATGTGCAATATCACTCAGAGATAGAGTTTTTCAATGGTTCACATCATTACTATATCAACCTTAAAGAGGAGCTTAATGCTTAACTCAGTCAATTAGCCCATTTTAGGACAAGGAATGAGTTTATTTCATCAGGAAGAGCTTGCTTTTCTTCACCACTTTGAACATTTTTGTTTCTTCACCTCTTCCTAGGATGCTCCACATTTTGATACAATAGATGATCCGAAGTGTCTCTCCTTAAGCTTCGACTTCCATTTATCTATATATACAGTGTGTTGTTTGAACTGTGATTAATTACATCTTCAATCTTCCTTTTTCTTAGTCTGTTGACTGCCTCAAGGAAAGCTAAAGATGATTAATCTACCTAGGAACAAGCTCGTCTTCCTTGTACAGAACCATATCGAGATTATGATGGTTGCAGTGTTCTCCTTAGGAGTAATGCTTATTGTCCAAAAAGCATTGAGAAGATTCACAAGTGAGAAAAGTGTTATTCCTGGTCATCTGGGGTTGCCGCTTCTGGGTGAAACCTTCTCTTTTCTATCAGCCACTGATAGTACAAAAGGATGCTATGATTTTGTGAGGCTAAGACGACTGTGGTTAGTGATCCTCTTCTACTGTTGTCAATATTAATTCCAAATATACATTGCCTGCCTATGTTCTTTGCTAAAGCTGTTTGGCTTCTCCTCCCATGATGAAGCCAAGAGCTGTAAAGCAGCAGCACTTGAGAAGCTGTGGAAAACAACAATCATATTTAGTCTAATTCTTCGTTTCTTATCCATCATGATTCTATTCTTTCTCCAAAAGGGTTTTGGATTTTTTTTATTTTTTATTTAATTTTTTCTTGTCAGCAACACTAATCTTACCTAGTGTCTTTTGCTCTCTAGAAATCTGCACAAGTAACTCCATGCACTGATAATTTTACCTAGTTTGTGGGCATGCATACTCTTAATTTGGAACACATAGTTGCAGTTGCTGGTTAAGAAAACCTGTTCCTAATTTGATGATTATGATGAAGGTAGGCATGGGAAATGGTTCAAGACAAGGATATTTGGCAAGGTCCATGTGTTTGTCCCAACTACTGATGGAGCAAAAACGATTTTCGCTAATGATTTGGTGCTTTTCAATAAGGGGTATGTGAAATCAATGGCAGATGTTGTAGGCAAGAAGAGCTTGCTAAGTGTTCCTCAAGAGAGTCACAAAAGGATTAGGCGTCTTCTATCAGATCCTTTCTCCATGAATTCTTTGTCCAAGTTTGTCATGGAATTCGACAACATGCTGTACCAAAGACTCAACAAATTAGAAGAAGGGGGGAAAAGCTTTGTAGTGTTCGACTTCTGTATGAAGGTATTAACATCCTAGTTCATCACTTGACTTGTTTTCGGCCTTTTTGTTGTGGTTATCTCTGCTTATCCGTAAATGGTAAGTTCACCAGTTTAATACTATTGCCTTAGTATTGCGCTATTGTGGTTAATTATGCTTCTTTGGAACCATCACATCCATTTTTAACACAGAAAAACAAAAAACAAGTATCAAACTAGACAAAATGATAGTTGATATTGTTAATTAGTCCACTTACGTACTAACCTAGTTCTCTGGAAATGTTTCCCAGATAGCATTTGATGCAATATGCAACATGCTAATAAGTGTCACCGAGGCTCCCTTGCTACAAGAGATTGAGAGAGACTGCACGTATGTTTCCAATGCTATGTTGTCATTTCCTCTCATGATCCCTGGCACCAGATACTACAAAGGTATCAAGGTAAAATTGGCATTTTCTTTTCTAATTCTCTTGTTAGTGAGGAGAGGGAGGGGATTTTGTTTGCAGTAGCCTGGGTTTTGTGATGAGACCAGCCCTTAAGAAAAGGGGCCTAGTAATTTGTAAACTAGGCTGAGTATTACTTGGGGAAGAGCATGCAATTTATAGTATCCAATCAAAGCTTAATTTTGCCTTCAACTCCACAATGCTAACGAAAATAGTTAAAGCAGGCAAGAAAACGTCTAATGGAAACCTTTGGAGAGATGATTAGCAGCAGGCGAAGTGGAAAGGAGTACTCTGATGACTTCTTGCAGTCCATGTTACAGCGGGATTCATACCCGCCCAGTGAAAAGCTTGAAGACTCCGAGATTATGGATAACCTATTAACACTGATAATTGCAGGACAAACCACCACTGCGGCTGCAATGATGTGGAGTGTCAAGTTCTTGGATGAAAACAAAGAAGTCCAGGACAGGCTAAGGGTGAGAATCTGGATAATATATGCACACTATCCTACAACTTGATGCCTATCTGGAAGCAACCTTGGAAAAGAATAATTTCCACTGGCTTCCACTTTAACAACTTCCAATACTAGTCATTGAAGTAATTCCCTAGAGAATTAGAAGCTATCGCCGATCCTTTGTTAACCAAACCCCTCATACAGAATAAAAATAAAAATAAAAACACGAGATTTTAAATCTGGTTCGAGGATTAATGTGATCTCTATCATCATAGAGTACATAAATACTCAAAAATCCACTAATAAAAAAACAAAAAGAGTATAATAATAAAACCCTCAAAAAACTCCTTTCAATTGTGGGCACTCACTAAAAAAACCATAAAAATATAACATGGTTAAATATCCAACAAGGGTAAGTTGGCCATTCATTACATAAAATAAAAATAAAAAAATTCTTTAGGTACACTATTCCCTTTAACCTCTATAACTTGATCAGGCAGTTCAAATCCTCGCAAGCTCGACAAGAAGTTCGACTCTCGACATTTTGAACAAAACATAGTAAAATTGATTCAAACTTCACAATCCAACATCCTTCAGACAATTACACATGAAAAAAAAAAAATTATAGTACCTTTCAGTTACTTGATATCAATATTCAGTACTTACTAAAAGTCGGCTAACATTCTTATGAACTAACAGGAAGAGCAATTGTCAATAATCAGAAACAAAGCAGAAGGAGCTTCACTTACCCTTGAAGATCTAAACAGCATGTGCTATGGCTTAAAGGTCAGAAAAACTACACCAGCTGGTAACCTTGTTTATATATCTGGAGTATTGTGGGATATTCGTCAAGCAAACAATTATACTGAATACTGATTATGTTCTTGATTTTCTAACCTTTTTGTTGTATTTATATAGAATGATGTCAAAATTTTTACTAATTAATTTGTCAGGTTGTGAAGGAAACACTGAGAATGTCAAATGTTTTATTGTGGTTTCCTCGCGTTGCACTTAATGACTGCAGAATTGATGGCAAGTTTCTCTTTTAGTTCTTCTAGTTAAAGCTTTATTGCGATATTTCACATTGGATAAGAGAAAATTTTTTTAATGCTATATATTTATGAATTTCTCTCAACTTTGTAAATATGTTTTTAAGGTGTGAAGATATATCGGACTCAAAATGAATAATATTTACATGATTAAAAGTGGGTCATTATATATAAGGCCATTTGAGAGAAGCTTTTATGGTCGTAATATGAAAGACGCCAACTTGATTTATATTGGAAATGCACCTTTCTTACTAAAGCTTCTTTAACCAGATAAAACCACCAAAGCAGTATTTTTTTTTAATTTTCTAATAGTAATTGTTCTTCTCATGTAAATGGCATCAACTAGATTGATATTACCCGATGGCAGGTTTTGAAATAAAGAAAGGATGGCACCTCAACATTGATGCGACTTACATACACTTCGACCATAGTCTGTACAAGGACCCTACGCGATTCAATCCTTCGAGATTTGATGTAGTAACATCCAGTCTGCTATTAATTTGCTGTTTTAGGATTCACATTAAGCTATGAACATCTAATAAGGTATACATATCATCATGTCTGCAGGAAGTGCCAAAGCCATACAGCTTCATGCCTTTTGGATCAGGACCAAGAACCTGCCTAGGAATTAATATGGCCAAAATGACAATGTTGGTGTTCTTAAGCCGGCTGACCAGTGGATTCAAGTGAGGCAATTTTATATCATGACTCATTACCCTGTTCTTCCTTTCGTCCTCTTGGCAATAACATTTCCCTTCTGTTGTGCAGGTGGAGAGTCGATGATCGAGATCCTTGCCTAGAAAAGAAGGCACACATTCCTAGGCTGAGAAGTGGCTGCCCTATAACCTTAAGGACCCTAAAGAAGAGGGATATCATATAAACAGAATGGCTTCGAGGCATATGCTTGAAACTTATGAAGGGCTTATGAGAGATATGCGCATGATTCATTAGAGTCGGAGTTCTGTGATTTGTTATCTTTCTATGATAAGCAGGGAGTTGCGATGAGGAAAAGTTTTCCCCTGAAACCAATTTTCAGATTGTGTTTGTTTTGAAGAAAAAAACCAGGTAGAAGTGTGTTCATGATGCCAGAAGTCCCTGGTCTGACTATGGTCATGACGTGTTAAGCTATATTGCAAAGAAACCACATAACATGAAATGAAAAGGACTAGAATTCCAGGCCCAGGCCAATTTCCTTAAAAGAACCATTTCATGAATAAATTTGCGTTGTTTTCTGTAAGAAAAATGGCAACATTTTTTTCCGATATTTATTTGCTCCATGAAACTTATTCCTTACCAACAACAGACGTTCCATTTCAAAAGTTATCACATTAGCTACTAGTTGGACAAATCTGATCCCTTCCCCTGTTCTCACCTGCATATATGGGATAGAAAGCATTCAAGGATAAGAAAGATATTGAATCTGGGTTGATGAGGCAAAAAGCACTTTCACTTTATGCAAATTGATTTGTATTGTTGGACTGTGCTTGTTATAGCTTGTTCAACTGGTAACCTCTCCATGCTTGATGCACCATAGAATCCATGAACTCCCTTGGTCCTCTTTAATACGAATTCTGCCTCTTCGGGACCAGAAATAGGACCTGCAAGTTACACCAAACAAATGACTTACGAGGTATTATAATTTATGGTTATGAAAGTTTCAAACTAATATGGTTAGATATAATATAGGTAATTAGGAGCAATCTTCAAAATCTTTCTGAATGTTGCTGGGTAAGAATAGTTTGATTCTCTATCCCAAATTTTTATTTTTAATTGGATAGCCCGTGCATCCCTGGAGATTGAAGACCAGGATTTTGGCTAGAAACGTAGCATTGGAAGGTTTGATATATCCAAGAGCCAGTACCCAACATTTCTGAAAAAGAATTAATAGAGCCAGGATATTAGCTGAGGTGAGGAGGTGCAAAATCTAGCTATTGATTCCAGGAGGTTCAGAAAAGGAACAAATTGTTGTGTAGCCTAGTTATAACTTATGGAATTCATATGTCATCCTTGAGAAAAGGATCAAATCTCCCTTTGTGCAAAAATTTCAGGGGGGGCACTTGCTCCCCTGGGGCATGCCTCCAGCCTCCAATACTGATTACCAAGGAGGTTCCCTTTTCCCTGTTAGTTCCAATATCTAGCACTATACAAATAACATATGCATGTATTCCTAGCACAGAGCTGGCAATGGGTCAGCTGTCAGGTCATCTAGGGGATTAACCTTAAGCATAATAGATAACCAGTAAACCCTCGACCGAAACAACCAATATTGTTAGAACAGTCTGAAAAACCATAAGAAATAAACCAGACCCCAAAATTGACCGACTTAATCTGCCCAAGACAAATACACTTTAACAGGACTAGAATAATACTGAGACAAATACACTTGAAACAGGACTAAAATAGTACTGAAATTGATTTAAAGATTGAAAAAAATGAAAAACACTCATGATATCACCATTAATATGTGTGTCAAAAACCTTTTTCAATTTAGAACTTCAAGTTTATTGGATAGTAATAGCTAACTGGTCAAAACCCAGACCATCAATTAGAAGTAGCAGCACAAACTCCACAACACTCAGGGATTTCTTATTGGTCAATTGAGTCTATGTGCATCTACTTATACCAAATTTCCGAGGGTCATGCCCATTACAAGTCCACCCATTGCAAAACCCCAGGAATAGAACCTGCAATGGGTCATGTTTTCTTGCTGGTGGATGGAATTACACTCCTGCCTAAAAGAAAATGAGCTTTTAAAGTGTATGTGGTCTGCAGCTGATGTGTGTCTGTTTTTTTTTTTTTTGTTTTTTTTTTTTTTTTTTTGACAATTGAGGAACCTTCCATAGCCAAGCCCTTAGGACTCTCCATGGGGACCCAAACCTCGGTAAATGGTGCAATATCACCTTCCTATGATTCAAACTATAGGATTATTCATACCATTGTTCACCTGATCCATCAGAAAAGATCCATATTATATTTTAAACATTTCATACAGCAAATCACTACTATATTCAGAAAAACTGGATAACTAGACTTTCTAACAAAGAACAGGTCTTTCAGATTACCTCCATGGCAGAGCACAATAACCTCAGGATTAATACTATGTGCAGCATCTGCAATAGCTTGCACACGAACAACACTATCCTCTATTGAAACAGATGTTTTTGCACCAATAGATCCAGATGTTGTGAGTCCCATATGGGCCACAATAATGTCGGCACCAGCTTTTGCCATTCCCACAGCTTCATCTTGGTTGAAAGCATATGGAGTTGTCAAGAGACCCATTTTATGTGCCTTTCCAATCATCTG
This sequence comes from Vitis rotundifolia, assembly GCA_030254885.1. Lineage (NCBI taxonomy): Eukaryota > Viridiplantae > Streptophyta > Magnoliopsida > Vitales > Vitaceae > Vitis > Vitis rotundifolia. The sequence continues at coordinate 18,580,316 of CM058154.1, read as the reverse complement.
GACCTCCAAGCTGACCATGAGAAAAGTAATAAATGACAGTTGGTGAAAGCATATATAAATAATTATAACAAGAAAAAGAGTAAACTAAACCTTTTAGGCTCCTACCCATATCCCATTCCTGTCTCTTCCAGATTTTGTCTAAAATTACCATCAATAAGTCCAACAGTTGGAAAGTTTTGCACACCAACAAATCCAATCGATTCCAACTGCTTTAAAAAGGAATCCATTCGGCGGAAAGGATCAGTTCCACATACTCCAGCAAGAACTGGTACTTCTTTAACCACCTACACATATTTATAAATCACAAGCATTGGTTGAAGTTGATTTAAAACCATTACCATGCAGGTAAGTCCAACATCATCTTTGCACCCATAACATTTCTTTCATATAATAGATAAAAAGGAATGGAAATGAATAAATTTGATATCAATGAAACAATAATACATTTTTATCAAAAATTTCCAACTGTTTGGATCACCTGGTATGAATTCAGACAAATCTTTAAATACTGGTTATGACTAGGAAAAATATAATGAACATATCAAATGATTTTCAGGCAGCCAAAATTTAGCGAAATTTTTCTGCATCTGTCTCCCATTTAAGCTTACCAACTCCAGGTTTAACCCTTTTCTTTTACATCCTCATACCTCAGCTCTTTAATAAGCCTTGGCAGCATTCAATATCAAGGCTTCTGATGATCCACAGTTGATATGCAATAATGTCCTCTTCGTTACCAGAGAGATTTAAACAAAATACAAGACACAGGATGCAGGTAAGGGCTGAGAAAATCGAGGGAAAGGCATAATAGAGAGTAGCTGAACCCAACAATTCAAACTCTGGATGATTTGTTAAGGAAATGTAAATTCATATTTCCATCTCATTTAATTGATAATTTGACAAGGATTTTTGTTTAAAGAAGTTCTAGAATAAACAAGCAGTTGATACTTACAGGCAACACTTCACTGGCCATGTCAACTACCACTGCATTTGCATCAGCAAAAGGTAACAGTCCTGCTAAGGAACCCCTTCCTGCCATCCGAAAGCGGCCCGAGTTGTAAATAATTATCAAATCCACACCACCAGCTTCCTCAAACTTTGCAGATATGCCTGTTCCTGCACCAGCTCCTATTATGGGTTTCCCTTTACTTATTTGATCTCTCAGATGCTGTATTATTGACCTAGTTCTTTGCAAGGTCTCTGAGAAAAATAAATTCAGTTACTTTTGATTAGGTCATAGCCTATATTGATATAGAACAATGCTAGATCCTCTATTTGCTTATATATAGAGAGAGAACAATGCTGACAACTAAGTTGGATAACAAAAAGCTCCTCATTTTCTGCACAATATGCCATTTTGAGGTATTTAACTCTAATGGTTACAAGCATTCAATGTCACCAGCATAGCTCATTTGTGAAGCATAATCTTGAACAAAATTACATGGTTCTATGTAACTTCAGCCAACAATTTTCCCTAATGGCCAGTCTGTGGCAAGACTAGCAACCATCTTGCAGCTCGGAATGGTTTTGCTCTCCACAGACTGCACTCAGCTTGTGTTGCAATCTTCAATAGACTTTTAACAGCCAAAGCAGCTGGTCTCCAAACATTAAAAAACATTGGTGGTGGGTAAACAAACATTAAATGAACATAACACAGCATGATTTTATACTTACAATTTGAATATATCTATTTTCATTACATGGACACTTCAAAAGCACCTCAAGTAAATATGTTGCGATGACACAACCAAACAATTATTTCTCCTCAAAGATGTGCATGATCACATAAATAAGAGAAATCATTTTGCCATAGTAATCATTCTAAAGAATTATTGCTCTCTTAAGAGTGTGCTCATGGGTCATAGAAATTTCAATCCTTAGCTGTTGCATGAGGAGAAAATTTCTTAAATCCATCATAGCCCTTAAGTATTTCAACTGATAAAGAAGAAGGAGATCTATTTCTTTCCCTTCTTCTTGATCAAGAGGAAGATGTATTTCATGCATGAGAAAAGTATATCTGCAAACCTAGAAGGTAATAAAGTATATCTGCAAACTAATATCAAATAATAACAGTAATAGATTAAGAAAAGTTAAAAAGATAGATTCATCCATGAATTTGCTGTTGTTGTGTTGTCATGTTATTTAGAACTGTGATCAATGTGTGTGTGTTTGCGTATTGTTCTTGCAAACTTGTGATAAGATCTAAGACATATACTAAGGTAATGACATCTATGCAAGTGTAATCTGAAATATATCTTTAATAATCTTGAAGTTACTGATGGTAAATTTAAAGAATGGATATAAATCTGAATTCAAGAAGTTAATAATTATGAATATAGAAAAAGCGTACAAACTCTAACCTGGCCTCGCATCAGGAAAGTCGCTTGGGCTGTAACAAATTGTTTCATTGCCCAACAAATTCGGTTTAGAAATAGAGTCTTCATGAAGGTCTTGATTGGGTACAAAAGCAGCAATTTTATGAGGATCAGCATCTTTGGAATGCCTTTTTCTGATCTCCAGAAATGAATCAACCAATGTGTTCGCAAACTCGGGGTCATTAATATGGTAAGGATACACCTCTACCTATTTATACACATAACTTCCAATTTAGAAGAAAAATCAAGATGATCCATAAATGGAATCATTCCATCAAACCCAGGCAGACAGAGAAGGATGGAAATTGCCATAGACACCATCTGATATGCAATAATGGTACCTGTCGATCTTCATTTGTCTGAATAAGCTTCTGTAGTTCATTTATTAGAGTAACAGTAGCCTCAGGATCATAAAAGGGCTTCCCTGGTGCATCCAAAGCAGAGATACCTTTCTGTGGAAGGCAAACACAAACCTTTGATGATGCTTTGTTCAGTTTGTTTGCTATAAAGCCAGCAAATTTCTTGTTTTCATCTACCGTAGTTCGAACAAGAGATACCTGCAAACAACAAGCAATGAGAAATCCATGTAAGGGGCATCTCTCATAACCTAAGTAATCTGAGTCGCAGATATATTAGAAAACAGATACGGAGTCAAATCCAGTATATTAAGTATTTTGTTCCAATATCCAGAGAAGAAACACATACTTAATCACTCCCTTCGGTCAGTCTCATGGCATGATTAATGAAAGTAAACTTATCATCTCCATAAAAGACTGACTATGACACTATCAATTTTAAAGTCTTGAGAACAGAGGCATGGCAATAACAAAATATGCACAAGGATTATATCATGCTAAAATTAGGGTGCATATGTTTAATGAATTAAACTAGCTGGAACAGAGTTAAAGATGAGAAAAACCATGAAGAGACCCCAATACCTGCTCATTATGTACATGAATATTTCTTTTCAGTAAATGAGAAGGTATGGTAGTCTTGGCTCCAAAATTCACCATATCCAATGCTCCCACACTCACAACTAAAGGGATCTTCTTCTCTATCATAGCGTCAAAGCGGGAACTGTCACAAGCCATGACACCTCCAACTACATAATCTGCAACCTCTGTTGTAGTGATGTCCAAAACACCCTGAATAAAATAAAAGATGAAGGTTATGTATGATGTAAGGACACAAAAATGGATTTAATTGACACTGGTTAGTACCAAGGTTAGGTTCATCCAGAAGTTAGAGGCAGTTAAATTGATGATCTATAGCCAAATCTTGAGGAGTATTTTACAGATAAGAAGCGAGAATGTAAAAATATTAAATACTAGACAAACTTCTAAATAAACGCTCTTTTTCGAGTTGAGATTTATTATAAGAACAAATGATCATATACATAAACCAGATAATTAATGATGAACTCTGAGCGCTTATATTAATTTGATAAAGAACACACACAAAAAAGGAAAATAACAAGCATTTCATGTTCAGATCATTGACATTTCAGCTACCTCCTTATCTCAAACAAAGTTCCATTCAATGGAACTAAGACACGTTCTCGGTTCCAGGTCAAGTAAGCCTGATCAAGGGTTGAGCCAACCCCTTGAGCCCTGAAATTTCAACAATCAAATAACACCATCTCCTTTTATTGGCTTCAGTTTTACATGAACAACTTTAAGCTTGAAATTAGACGCATCAAAGTAAATTTGGTCCAATAATCTTTCAATTAATAGTCCAGTTTAGAAACATGTATAGGAAGAAGCATTAAAAGTGTAATGCAATGGCCAGATACTTCCTCAAAGTCATGTTTTCTGGTCAACTGCCAAAGATTGAAAGGTCAATTACATTTAACAAAATGTGGATTATGATCATGCTAGAAACTTTTTCAATGCACAGTAGTGCTAACTTGGCAAGTGTACCTGTATAAATCCCCCTCTGACAAGATCCTCCATAGCCCTTCCACCTGTTCCAGTGGCATGGAAAACCAGAGTCTCATATCCTTCTTTAACCAATCTTTCTTTGACAGCATTTACACATGGAGTTGTAACTCCAAACATGGTTA